>OX335790.1:0-405000 GCA_946896805.1 Scutellaria galericulata | reverse complement strand
CGCCACGTGACATGACTACCCGAAATGAATTTTTGATCCAACAAATTAATTTTTTGAAATAAAATATTTCAGTTTTTCCTATTCATAGTCATAGCACACCTTCTCTTAACAGCTAACAACCCATAGCTCTTTCCTATATCTATATATATTAAATATTTCTGAAAATGTATTTATATTCAATTCAATTTCCTGCCACCCCTACTCTTACTACGACATAATAAGATTATTTACTGATTTTTTTTCGTTCCTGGGTCTGAAGTATTGTTGCGAGAAAGGTAGCTGCATTTTCTTCAATTTTTGTGGGGTTTTTGGGTTTTGAATTTGATCGAGTTTTGATTGTGTTGCAATGAGGGTTGGATGTATTTTAGTAATGGCTTAGATCTGTTTTGATTTTGTCTACTTTAGTTTTATTTTTGTGTTGATCCATGATTCCTATCAGTGTCGTTTATGCGGAAAGGAGTTTTGAATTATGGGATCTTTGATTGATTTAATTATTATTTTGTTGATGTTTCCCAGAAAACATGCCTTGATTTGTTTTTTGTTTGTCTTCTTCTAGTGTGGCTTTAAAATACGTTTGAAGAATTTGGTATCTCTGCTTGCAAATTACTTCAGCTGTGGTAGAAAAAAGCTTTGTCGAATTCTGTAGTGTGTACATTTTGTGGTGTTTCAGTATACATATTAAGATCTGTTGTTGGGGAGGGTAGGTGGGCTTGTAATAAGTTAAATGCATCATTATGTTAGTGAAAATTGGTTTGATTTCGATAGTTATGCTGTTGAAAGTTGAGAACTGATGTGAATTTGAGATGATCTGAGTCGTGTTTTTTGTTTAGGATCGAAGTGTTGGTGATTTATGATTCTAGAATGCATATAAGTATTAGGATGTGAGTTTCTTGAACTAGAGAAGGATTGTGTAGTTAGCAGTGATGTGCTTGAAACCTCTGTTTCGGTTATTAGAAGTGATAGTTGTGAAAAACTAGGATCGATTTTTGAAATATGGTTGATTGGAGTTGATTCTTCTACTGTTTAATTGAAGTTAGTGTATGCAAACATGCAAGGTACATGATGTATGCTTCAGATTTTATTCTAAATGATTCAGCTGGGTCAGTTTAGCAGTAAGAATCATGTGCTGGGCATGTAAATGCTGAAATGTTAAGCAAAACAGAATAACAGTGTAAGGGTGTATGAAAGTTGACAAAATATTCTGTGCTTCGCCTCATATTATACGGGCATGAATGAGTTTTTGAACTCTCTCGAGGAATCTTTTTCCTAGTATTAGGGAAAATTTGATTGAGTGTTTATTTTCTGGTGAGTGTCCTGATGTTGTAGTTACATGCAGGAGGTGTTCTGTCAACACCATGGCGTCTGGACAACTTTTCTCCAAAACTACTCAAGCACTATTTTACAATTATAAGCAACTGCCAATTCAGCGGATGCTTGATTTTGATTTCCTTTGTGGTAACGTTTCTAAGTATTCTATTCTATTTAATTGACCTCTTACAGGCAATCAACTGTTCAACAGGTGATTGACTTTGGGTTCTTTCATTATTAAACTTAATTTCTGCTGTTTTTTTGCTAATGCAGGCAGAGAAACACCTTCTGTTGCTGGAATTATAAATCCTGGTTCTGAGGGATTTCAGAAACTATTTTTTGGTCAAGAGGAAATAGCCATTCCAGTCCATTCTACGTGCGTTTTACACTCTCTTGTTTAGTTTCCCCCTTTATTTACCTTGGTTATAATGTGATATAGGCATAGTGTTGATTATCTGATGCATTAATATTTTTGTTTTGAATTGTGCCAAGTAGCCTTATAATAGGCATGAAAAATACTCTCCTCGTCTTCTTGTGAATATAGATCCCACGCAACTTTATATTCGTCAAGTACTGCATGCTTTACAAGTAGTTGACTCTAATTTAGGGATGATTAGTATTTGGACACCTACATATATGTGAAGTATGTGAGTGGTGTGTCTTTGTTTATGTGAGTGGTGTGTCTTTGTTTTAATTGGATATTATCCTGCTGATGGTATAGTTAGGCAGATAAGCTAAAGTATTTTTTTTTATAATTACTAAAGGTACATTTTATGTAAATGTGTTATATCCTTTAAAATGACCATCTAATACCACTGCATGTTACATTACCATAACTTTTCTGCTGTAAGATAAAACCCGTAGTGTCCTTGAAAATCATGCATCTCTTTCAACCTTTCCTCCCTTTGTGATCAGAAGGTTGAGAGCTCCAATTTATGAATAATTCACATGATGATGTCTATATATATTTTTTGTTTTTCCCTATCAAACATTAAATTGTAAGATGTAGAGTTGAGTTTTTCATTTGTTGCAGTATTGAAGCCGCTTGTGCTGCTCATCCTACGGCTGATGTCTTCATTAACTTTGCATCATTCAGAAGGTTGGTATTGTCTATGTAGAAACAGTGTATGCGGATTCCTTGGTTCTTGTCTGATGACACTACTTCTCATCTCGCAGTGCTGCAGCTTCTTCAATGTCTGCTCTCAAGCAACAAACCATTAAAGTTGTAGCCATTATTGCTGAAGGTGTCCCTGAGGCAGACACAAAACAGTTGATTGGATACGCAAAAGCAAACAACAAGGTAACTTACTTCAATGTCTTCTGGAGTTATAATTTCAACCCTTTTGGGCAAAATTTCCTTGGCTTTGCTGCTAGGAGCATGAAAGATGTATTGATTACAAATATCAACATTTTAGGTTGTCATTGGTCCAGCTACGGTTGGAGGTATTCAAGCTGGAGCATTTAAGATTGGTGATACTGCTGGAACAATTGATAATATAATACATTGCAAGTTGTACAGGCCTGGATCTGTTGGCTTTGTCTCCAAATCTGTACGTAATAGTTGCTAAATCCTCTGATGGTTGTTATTTTTATTTAATGATCTTTAGTATAAAAATATGTCATTTTCATAATAACCAACCAGTTTAATCCTCAAGCTAATGAATGTGAACCAACCTCTTACCTATATATACAACTATAATTGTTTGCTGGAATGAATCCTGAACCTTATATTCATACTTCCTGCTGCATCTGGTTGAGTGCCGCGACAATTAACAGACTTCATTATATATTACCGTATCATCCTTCATTACATGCATATCAGCTTCTAATATTATGTCCGAATTACAGGGTGGTATGTCTAATGAATTATACAACACAATTGCTCGTGTCACAGATGGAATTTATGAAGGTTGGACATTTAACTCCTAGACCCAAGTTTAATCCCTAGTAGAAGTATAAATTTTTATGTTCAATATGATTTGTATAGGTATTGCAATTGGAGGAGATGTGTTTCCTGGGTCAACACTTTCTGATCATGTCTTAAGGTTTAACAATATCCCTCAGGTATGTCAATTTACACTCTGCTGCTGTTTTTTTCTGTTACTGTAGTTGTCTATTACTCTATAAGTTAGGTTGGTTGTGAGGATGTCTTCTATATATGATGGATTCGGGTAAGGTAAGTTTGTACGTTTCGAATTTCTTTTGACGATCAGGTGTTGTACAATCCTCAATTGTACAAATGTCTTGAACTAATGAAGAGTAAATTATTTAGTTGATACCAGTTTTTTCTACATGAGAAATGGATGACAAGCTAGTAGCTTAATAAATATTTTACTACCCTGATTTTCTTAAAGCTTTAACTTGATTTATTGCCACATGCATTTCAATGAAGGAGTGTATCTAATTCTGCTTATAGAAAAATGAAGAATGTTCTATAGGTTGGTCTAATCCCAGTCTCTTAATTACAATCAGGTTAAAATGATGGTTGTTCTTGGGGAACTTGGTGGACGTGATGAATATTCCTTAGTCGAGGCTCTTAAACAAGGGAAGATCAGCAAGCCTGTAGTTGCGTGGGTCAGTGGAACATGTGCTACGCTCTTTAAGTCAGAAGTACAATTTGGTCATGCGGTAATCTAATACCTTCCTTTTTCTTTGTATTGAAATCCGTACTTTACAGCAGTCCAAGATGTTGGCTATATCTCAGATTATATTTGATTATTCATTATCAGGGGGCCAAGAGTGGTGGAGAGATGGAATCTGCTCAGGCCAAGAATCAAGCACTCAAAGAAGCTGGAGCTGTTGTTCCCACTTCTTTTGAGGCATTTGAAGATGCAATCAAAGAAACATTCAGTACATTGGTAGGCACTTTGGAATTTCAACAACATACTTGAATCTCAGAAACTAACTTTTACTCAGAAACTGATAGCTCAAGTGTTTGATTTCTTAATATCAGGTTGAAGCAGGTAAGGTTACACCGGTGAAGGAGGTGACACCCCCTCAAATACCTGAGGATCTTAACATAGCCATCAAGAGTGGAAAAGTTAGGGCTCCAACACACATTATTTCCACAATCTCTGATGATAGGGGTACGAGTGTATATTCTCTGTTACAGACATGCTTTATCGTGGATATATTTGTTTTAGGTGCTTAAACTAGTCTTTTATAATTGGCAGGTGAAGAGCCAACCTATGCTGGTGTCCCAATGTCCTCCATTGTTGAACAGGGATTAGGTGTTGGTGATGTCATTTCTTTATTGTGGTTCAAACGAAGCCTTCCTCGTTATTGCACACGTTTTATTGAGGTGATTTTCCTATCTTTGTATTCCATTCGTCCCTCCATAATCACCACACTCATCTAACTCCATATCTGTTGATCCTAAAAAACGGGTAAATTCCCTTTTAGTTTTCGCTTTCCACTAGCACCTCTTCTCTAATACTGCTATTGACTTGCCAGATTTGCATCATGTTGTGTGCTGACCATGGTCCCTGTGTCTCTGGTGCTCACAACACCATTGTAACGGCTAGAGCTGGAAAAGACCTGGTCTCTAGTCTTGTATCAGGTAGGTAAATATAGATATATATAGCAGTACTACTTTTAAAGGTGATAAGAGTTTCTAAAAAGCGAACTTTTGAGGTTTCCTTTTGAAATCAATGAGTAATGTGGCCTGCTTCTTGCAAAATAGGTTTGTTGACAATTGGACCTCGATTTGGAGGGGCCATAGATGATGCTGCTCGATACTTCAAGGATGCCTATGACAGGGTGAGTTTCCATGATTTGTTGATCATTGGTTCTAAAGCAAATAGCCTTAAAAATTAGTTTGTATGCTCCGTCTCTTCTCCTGCCTTTATAGACCATTAAGTGGATTTTCATTCTGTATTTACTTAGGGTCTGACACCTTATGAATTTGTCGAAAGCATGAAAAAGAAGGGAATTCGTGTTCCTGGAATTGGCCACAGGTAATAAAATCCTCAATTTCTTTACTTCGATTCCTATTCTTTCAATTGCAAGGCATGACATTCTCTTGATTTTTCATTTTGTTCCAAATGACTACAATGAAGAACTAGTTTGAACTCTTCATGCCGCCATTTTGTGATCTTTCCTTTTATTTGGGTCTTTAAATCTTAGTAAGGAGACATTCATTTCTTTCCTTTTATATAGAGTCAAGAGGGGTGACAACAGAGATAAGAGAGTTGAATTGCTTCAGCTTTTTGCACGCACCAATTTCCCGTCTGTGAAGTACATGGAATACGCTGTTGAAGTCGAAACCTATACCCTTTCAAAAGCTAACAACCTAGTTCTCAATGTTGATGGTGCCATTGGGTCCCTATTCTTGGATCTTCTGGCCGGTAGTGGCATGTTCACCAAGCAAGAAATCGATGAGATTGTTGGGATCGGTTATCTTAATGGTCTTTTTGTGCTGGCTCGTTCCATTGGTCTCATCGGGTGAGTTATCATTCAACCTTTAATTATTTTCACACGCCTACTTTTATTTGAGAGAGCAAAACTTTTAGCCATAGTTTATCATAACCTCGTCTGATCATCAAATACACTTCAAAATGCAGGCATACCTTCGACCAGAAGAGATTGAAGCAGCCACTCTACCGCCACCCATGGGAAGATGTTCTCTACACCAAGTGAAACTTCAAGGGATAAAAGCAGGCCAAATTCTGCCTTGTGTTGTTACGTATTCTTATTCTTATTCAACGTTTGTATGTTGCAATTTACTTCGTCATTTTCAGTATTTGTACTTGACCAAAAGTTGCCAAGGGAGCGAACTCTTTCAGAAAAGTGCTAATCTAGAATTTCTTGCCTTCATGAAGAGTTCTTTCTTTTGTTGTAGTATTCACTATTCAGAGTCTCGAATAAGTATAAGGAAAGAGAAATACATTATTTCTTGCATTTTCTGTCTTGCTATATTTGATCTACTTTATCCACATTGGCATTGTTATTACAGTAGACAATATACATATAAACTCTAGTTGCTATGAATATTCAGCAGTATATTCCACATTCCAGTGAACTTTTCACTAGCTGAAGTTCTTAACATGATGGAAAATCCTTGGAATTCATGGACATCATGTAAGAATTTCTTCGGAAAAGGTGAAAAATGGTGGTGGGCCAATGAGAATTCATTCATATATGTACAAGGAACAATGAACCTAAGATAAGATCACAAAAGTAGGTAGATAGTTTTTTCACTATTTGATCAGATTTATACCTTCAAATTAAGAATAATATATATATATATATATATATATATATATATATATCGCTGTCTTTGATATTTTATACATATTTTAAAAAAATATTTATTCTCTACATGAGAATCATAATCATTGATGTTGAAAAAATATTGAGGATGAGATTGGGAGGAAAATGTGACATAAAAAGAGCGTTGATAAAGGCAATAATATGTGAAATAAAGAAATAGATGTATATTATTAGCTTTATAATGTTAGACAAACAACAAGAATGAGTAGAAACCGATCAAGTAAAATTTTGATAACATTTTATAACATTTAAAAAGTATAATATTAAAACAATTTTTTAATTATTATATCCTATCAAGTATAACAGAACAACATTGATGGGATTTATAGAGAATCAATTAAAATGTTCTGTATAACTTGCCCAACCTAACCAAATTCCTCATAAAACTCTTCTCCAAGAACAACTCCTCAAAAATCAAATGATCACCATTCATCATAGAACATAACTCTAATTCATTTACTTACCTATAATAGATAATAATTATACTTAACTTCTCATAACACATAAAAACAATATCAATACAATATCCGAACGCAACTTAGGCTTAGGATAGCAAAACATCACAATTGTACTCTAGAGTCTATTCATAATGCATTTGTGATCAATGTTGACAACAAATTTATACTGAAAATCCAACCAAAATATAAAAACGCAGAAACTGAATACTTGAAAAAAGCATTGCTGGTGGCGAAAATGAAATGAGAAAATCTTACTAACTTGCAATTTATTTTTGACAAATACTGGGTATGAATTCGAGATTGTTTGCAAAAAATTTATTTATACTTTATATATTTATGTTGCATATATATTTGTAGAGTACGTCTCATGTGCAATTTATGCATGGATCTTATATCCCATGCACACGGGTTGGGTCGGGTCGGATCCGATCCGAATCCGCACTTTTTTTTTCCTGATTTTTATGCTATGTTAGTCATACTTTTATATTATATTAGTCATACATTTATATTATATTAGTTATACCCTTATATCAAAATTTCATACCCTTAGTGCAATACTGTAATTAAAAAAAAAATTCGATGACATTCATACTATGTTAGTCATATCTTTACGTTATATTAGTCATACATTTATATACACATATCATACTTTTATGTAATACTTTAATCCTAAACCCTAATTTCGTCACAAGTTGTACATGTTTATCTTTATATAATATTACTCATACATTTATATAATATTATTTATACTTTTATATCAGCATAAACATACATTTATATAATATATAAATGTACAACTAACATAACTAAAATGTATGACTAACATAACTAAATGTATGACTAATATAACTAAAATGTATGAAAGGTATTAATAAATGTCTGAATATATGTTAAGCTACATGTAAAAATTTAAAAGGTATGACTAACATAACATAAAGATATGTTTAACACTACATAAATGTATGTTAAACACTATATAAAAGTATAACATCTGTGATCGAATCTGGGCGAATTTGTGCGCAATCTTGGGACGCGTGCGGGCGTGTGATTGCATATGGAAGGCGAATGCACGGTTTCAGAACTGTTCACGAGTGTATAAGAGTTTTTGTCATATTTGTAATAGTACATATATATTTTCTAAATTGTGACTTGTGAGATATAATATTTGAACATTTTTTAAAATAAAAACAAATACTATTTAAAAAAATGTAAACATTCAAGAATATCTAGATTTTTTTTCCCTTATCATATACTTTATTTCAATTAATAATTAAAGTAAAGTTGTGAATCATATAGTTTACCCACGTGGGTTGAGCCAATCAGATTTCTTTGCTTCAATTGTCCATCATTTGTTCATATCCACATGAAATTTGTTGCTCAGAAAATCTAACACATTCCGCAGACCACACTTTGATCTTAAATACTCTGCAACCTTTTTCTCAAATTATTATTTATATCATCATTATTATGTAATTTATTCACGAACAACCTAAAGTAGCGTTAATAGTAATATTATCAAATTTAAAAAGAAAATAAAAAAATCATAATTTAAAAGCCAACTAGATAGCTTTAACCAAAAAAGAAAAGAAAAAAAAAAAAAAACCAAAAATGAACAAACCAAGAATCTCGTTAGGAAAGAAATCCCGAAAAACCCTCAAATTTCCTGAAAATGATCATTCATAAGATTCCTTTCCCCTTTTTTCTGCGAATTGTCAACCCCAATTTTATAGAGATCTAAGGAAAGACACATATTCGGACAAAGATTTTAATGAAATTAATGATTATGAGGCAGATAAATACAGCGTATAATCTCCATTCATCAGGATTTCTGTTCAATTTCCATTGAATTCAAGCACAACAGAATTGGGGGAAGAAATGTCTGCTTCAACAAGCAGGGAGATTTGTGCAAATAATCACAATTCCAGAGCTCAATCCTCAGCTGCAGAGGCGCGTCATCACAATCGCAGCTCTAACAACACTTCCAGCATGAACAGAGGCGGCGATTCCATGAGCAAGGCTGTAGCGCAGTACACTGTGGACGCAAGGCTCCACGCAGTCTTCGAGCAATCAGGTGAGTCAGGAAGATCCTTTGATTATTCACAGAGTGTAAGGACTACAAATCAATCTATTCCTGAGCAGCAGATCACTGTTTATCTGTCGAAAATGCAACGTGGTGGCCACATTCAACCATTTGGTTGTATGATAGCTGTGGATGAGTCGAATTACAGTGTAACAGCATATTCGGAGAACGCCGGTGAGATGTTCGGTTTAACGCCTCAGTCAGTTCCCAGTCTTGAAAGACCGGAGATACTGACAATTGGGACTGATGTTAGGACCCTTTTCACACCCTCGAGCTCTGTTTTGCTGGAAAGGGCATTTGGGGCGCGGGAAATTACGTTGTTGAATCCGGTTTGGATTCATTCAAAGAATTCGGGGAAACCGTTTTATGCAATTCTGCATAGGATAGATGTAGGGGTAGTGATAGATTTAGAGCCTGCTAGGACTGAGGATCCAGCTCTTTCGATAGCTGGTGCCGTGCAGTCCCAGAAGCTTGCTGTGAGAGCCATTTCCCATTTGCAGTCACTCCCTGGTGGAGACATTAAGCTTTTGTGTGATACAGTGGTTAAGAGTGTGAGGGAGTTGACGGGGTATGATCGGGTCATGGTTTATAAGTTTCATGAGGATGAGCACGGTGAGGTTGTGGCGGAGAGTAAGAGGCCTGATTTGGAGCCATACCTTGGCTTGCATTATCCTTCTACGGATATTCCACAGGCTTCAAGGTTTTTGTTTAAACAGAATAGGGTAAGAATGATTGTGGACTGTCGAGCTAGCCCTGTCAGGGTTATTCAGGATGAAGCATTGATGCAGCCTTTGTGTTTGGTGGGTTCGACACTTAGAGCTCCTCATGGTTGTCATGCCCAGTACATGGAAAATATGGGGTCGATTGCTTCTTTGACATTGGCTGTTATCATCAATGGAAATGATGAAGATGGTATTGGAGGAAAAAACTTGATGAGACTATGGGGCTTGGTTGTTGGGCATCACACTTCTGCTCGATGTGTTCCTTTCCCGCTTCGTTATGCTTGTGAATTCCTTATGCAGGCTTTTGGTCTTCAGTTGAATATGGAACTACAGTTGGCACTACAACTATCAGAGAAACGTGTCTTGAGGACACAGACTTTGTTGTGTGATATGCTACTACGAGATTCACCTTCTGGGATTGTTACACAGAGCCCTAGTATAATGGATCTTGTGAAGTGTGATGGGGCTGCGTTATACTACCAAGGGAAGTATTATCCTCTGGGTGTCACTCCCAGTGAGATGCAGATAAAGGATATTGTGCAATGGTTGTTGGCATTTCATGGGGACTCAACGGGTTTGAGCACCGATAGTTTAGCTGATGCAGGGTATCCTGGGGCAGCAGCTCTAGGAGATGCAGTATGTGGAATGGCAGTTGCATATATCACTTCAAGAGATTATCTGTTCTGGTTCCGTTCCCACACTGCGAAGGAGATCAAGTGGGGTGGTGCAAAACATCATCCAGAGGATAAAGATGATAACCTAAGAATGCATCCTCGCTCCTCGTTCAAAGCTTTTCTGGAAGTGGTCAAGAGCCGAAGTCAGCCATGGGAGAATGCAGAAATGGATGCAATTCACTCTTTGCAGCTAATTTTGAGAGATTCATTTCAGAGCGCTGATGCAAACGATTCTAAGGCAGTTGTACAGGCACAGGTCGAGGACATGGAGATACAAGGGATGGATGAACTCAGTTCTGTAGCTAGAGAAATGGTTAGGTTGATTGAGACTGCAACAGCTCCTATATTCGCTGTAGGCATTGATGGACGCATAAATGGGTGGAATGCAAAAGTTGCTGAGTTGACTGGACTATCTGTTGAAGAAGCAATGGGAAAATCCTTGGTTCATGATCTTGTTCACAAAGAATCAGAAGAAATCGCTGACAAGCTTCTGTTTCATGCTCTCAGAGGTAGTCCTCTTCACTCTAAATCTTCATCTTTTTTATTTTTTTGTTTTTTTATTTATGAAATTAGGTTCTTTTCAACCGAAGATACTATAGTTTATTTGAGTAGATGATGCCTTATATTAGCTCTATCTCTCTCAGAAGTGTGTTCTTATATCATAAGTACTGCAGGTGAGGAAGATAAAAATGTAGAATTAAGGTTGAGGACATTTGGTACGGAAACCAGCAAGAAGGTTGTATTTGTTGTGGTCAATGCTTGCTCTAGCAAGGATTATACGAACAACATAGTTGGTGTCTGCTTTATTGGTCAGGATGTCACTGGCCATAAGGTGGTGATGGACAAGTTCATCCACATTCAAGGTGATTACAAGGCTATTGTACACAATCCCAATCCTCTGATCCCACCTATATTTGCTTCAGATGAGAACACTGTCTGCTCTGAGTGGAACACGGCTATGGAAAAGCTCACTGGGTGGAGTAAAGAGGATATCATTGGGAAGATGTTAGTTGGGGAGATATTTGGAAGTTGCTGTAGGCTCAAGGGCTCAGATGCAATGACAAAGTTCATGATTGCCTTGCACAATGCAATTGAAGGCCAGGATACTGACAAGTTACCGTTTTCGTTTTCTGATAGAAGTGGGAAGTATGTGCAGGCTCTGTTGACCGCTAACAAGAGGGTAAATATGGATGGCCAAATTATTGGGGTCTTTTGTTTCTTGCAGATTGCTAGTCCTGAATTGCAGCAAGCCATGGGAGCACAGAGGCAGAAGGAAAAGAACTTTATGTCGAAGATGAAAGAGCTGGCTTACATTTGTCAGGAAATAAAAAATCCACTAAGAGGTATACGATTTACTAATTCGGTTTTGGAAGCCTCGAATTTGACCGAAGACCAAAAGCAGCTTCTTGAGACGAGTGTTGCTTGTGAGAAGCAGTTGTTAAAGATTATGAAAGATGTTGATCTGGAAAACATTGAGGATGGGTATGTCTTGTTTGAATGTTTAAGAGTGGAATTTCAACATTAGGTTTAAGTCTAATATTCAAATTCACTTGCACTCATCGGTAATGGTTTTTGTAGATTCGATAAGATAATCTTAAGATGAATCAGTGCGATTTCGTAGTTTTGGTTACCTTTTGAAGCTTATTATGCTAGTATTAATTCTCATTCTTGTTATAGTTTCACCTTCTTTAAGTAACTCCTAGTAATGTGATGGTAATAGGTTGAACTGACTTTAGCTCATTTGCTGTTAGTTCATTGGAGCTTGAAAACGCAGAATTTGTACTTGGAAGTGTAATAGACGCTGTTGTTAGCCAAGCAATGCTATTGCTCAGAGAAAGAGGTCTGCAATTGATACACGATATACCAGAGGAAGTCAAGACACTAGCACTCTATGGTGATCAAGCTAGAATTCAACAGATCTTAGCTGATTTCTTATTGAATATAGTGCGCCATGCACCATGCCCATCAGGTTGGGTAGAAATGAAACTTAGTCCAAGCGTGAAGCAAATTTCTGAAACAGTAACAATGGTGCACATTGAATTAAGGTAAATAATTTCATATTCCTTCATGTTCATAAGCAAGTATAGTCCTATCTGTATTAAGATGTTTGTAACTGGTTCTAATTTGATGAACTTTTGAGGTAAATAGAACTTTGATTCCAGCAATAAACAGTGTTAGCTAAGGAAATATTTACGAAAATTGACATTGACTAGGTTATTGAACTCCTATATAAAGCAATATTTTTGACTTATTGGGTTGACGTACTTGAGTCTTTCAACATGTTAACAGGACAAGAGTACCACGAGAAAGATGGCTAATTGTGTAATTGTGTGAGCATGGAGGACTATGTTCTTGTAATGGTGATTAGTATATGTTATCATATAGAGATCTAGGTGGTAAATTAATTAATCTGACCTCTTTATGATAACATGTACTAATCACCTTCACTAAGCAACTACTGTTTTCAACTTTAATTATGCCTTTCTGCATTACAAACTGCATCTTGGTTTCAAACTATGTTAATTATGGAGAAAAATGATTTCATTGAATTTAGTTGGTAGACTTTTGAGTTGCCGGTTGGGATAGTTTGTGTCTGCTACATTTTAGATTACATCTCTTTCACTTGATGAGTTAACCCTTCTCCAAATATAAGATTATGCACTATTAATGTTAAAAGTCGATTGCATTGTTAATAAGTATCAAGTCTGAATTTATACATGCTCGTTAGTGGTTGGTTATTTCTATTTGATATTAGGTTGCTTCCTTGCTTCCTTGAAAGGCCATTCTCCCCTAACTTGATTTCATGGTTGTAAAAAGTTGTTAGAATTTTAATGGTGTGGATCAATGATGACTTTCTTGTTTTTTGACTCGATAAACAAGAACTGATGCAACCCATTTCAATCCTTGTAGGATAATTCCATTTTATCCTGTTTTAGCCCATAGGCATGTGGTTACTAAACATTTCCTTTTATTAGTCAAATTCTTGTATATAACACTTTCTTGTTGCCTGTAAAGGATTATGTGCCCAGGTGAAGGTCTTCCTCCCGAACTCGTGCAAGACATGTTCCAAAACGGTCGATGGGCAACTCAAGAAGGTCTCGGACTAAGCATGTGCAGAAAACTATTGAAGCTTATGAATGGAGAAGTTCAATATATCAGAGAATCGGAAAGATGTTATTTCCTCGTCATTCTTGATCTACCTATGTCCACCAGGGGCCTCAAGAATATTGGCTGATTTGGATCCATATTTAACTGTTCACAAAAACTCTAACTCGTACAGCAAATTCTTCAGAGTCTGTCTCTATGGCTTTCCACGACCTTTGAGGAGGTGGGTCTTCGAGGTTTTCCACTTATCTTGTCATATCTTCTGCCTTAGTTTTCTCTGTTGAATAACGATACTTTCATGTCAATACTCTTCGAAAACAAGAAGGCGTTCGAGAGATGAATTCGTCGAGTTCATTACAGCTATGAAGAAGTAGAGCTCTGCTAACAATATGTACGCTTGAAAATGTGAGTTTATACATTTTTGGTGGCTTCCCATCTTATGCAATAAATCACTTATAATTATTACATAGAACTATCTTTGTAATAATTATAACTCAGTTCCAGATTTACATTTAACTAATTTGGGGCACATGTAGATTATCTTGACCCGACTCTGATTGCACTTTCAGTTATGTCAACTGCTGAATTTCTTTCAGATTTTCATATTATGTTTGTTGTCATATTTTGGTGAAATTCTCAAATATTGATGATGATAAGATTTGAGAATGGTGGTTTGGATATTGAAATCCAAGTAGAAATGCATTTCTAGAAATGAAGGTAATAAATATGGATCAATTAAATGGGTGTTCTTAATAAATGTTGGGAGATAATTAGTTTTAGACGCAAAATTGACGTCCACGCACAATAGCGGGCCGGGCCAGACAGGGAGATTGATTCGAACGCAGCCCGTGTCTTTTGCTCTCGCATATGATTACTATATATCAGTAATTAGGCATTCCTTACAAAATAAAACACTGCAAATACTAACTACTATTTTTCCATAATATCTCACATTATACAAAAGCATAATATATTTATCTTCATCATTGACTTTAATAACAAAAAGAAATATTATATTAGATGCTGACTTGCTAAACATGGTACAATGAAGTAGGAGGTTTTACCTGTCCAACACTTAAAAAGACTACAAGGCTCGGGTAAATGTTTCCAGGTGTTGTACCTACAATATCACAGTGAGTTGTAACCCTAAGATTACAATAATTTACATTTACTCCAATCATATCTGCATGTCAACAGTTGAACACATGGGCAGAGAGAGAGAGAGAGAGAGAGAGAGAGAGCATATTAGCATGCTTATGTAATCAAGACTGAACTATTACTAGTCTAAACTTATCATTAAGTTTCAAAAATCCAACAAAGAACTCAATAGCTGCTCTTATTGCAATTTTATTCAAGATCAGTAGGTCTGTAGCACTATCCTTAGTTGCGAAATATTCGATTTCATCGAGTATAAAAGAATAAAATAAGGTATGAATTTTTAACACACACAGAGATGTATATCTAAACTCCCTCAATATATATGTATACATACTATTTAAAATGTACAACATTATATAGCAACTACATAATTGGTAAAAATTTAGCTGGAGTGATTGCTCACTGACCCAATTTTGATGAGAAATGGAGACAATCAGATCCATCAGTCATTCAAGCCATGGCTACCAGCATAGTATAACATCTCAGTAAGAAAATCCAGAGCTATTTCCTTCTTCTTGCTATTACAGAAACCTTGAACGATGGAGCCATGAATAAAACCTCGTGATTCCATTTCTCGACTCAAACTCAACCTAATAACTCCTTGTAAGCTATGATTACTTGGTCTAACAACTTGCTTTCCATCAGCATATCAGAACCTGTTTCCTTCCATGTATAACCAATGAATAAATAAAAAAATATACAAGAAAAATAAACTCATAAATACATAAATAATAATAATGCTAGCTAGGAAGACAATGTGGATGAATGATCAAACCTATATATCTCAGCAGCAGTAATGCTAGCAACTGCCCCAGCATCCTCAAGTTTATGGAAAGCAACATACTAAATATTCGATTCAAAAAAGACAAGTTTCAGGTAATAATAATAAAGTCAAATGCAATAACTGATAATACCCAATGACACAAGCGTGTAACATATCAAATAAATTAGGCTTTTGTTTTGAGTCCAATTACGCCAAACCAACAAAAAATTAAATAAACCATGAAACTGCATTATACAGGCAAATGATGTTGAGTACAAATTTTTCTATGTCGCAGCAAAAGGTATTAATGCCTATGAATGCTTCAGCTAACAAATTTTCTAAGGCAAAACTGCTCTATGAACAAGCCACCTCTCAACAGCCTGTAGAATATGTTACAAAGATATTAGCCTCCACCCTCCACAACACTTTCACACTGCAAGTGCAATTACAAACTACTGAGACCACACTGTAAGTAGTATAATTACAAACTACAAAGTAATAACGAATTCAGCTCAGAATGAAAATACATTTTCTCCGACAAAATGAAGTAAGATAAAAAACCATTCATCGATCACAAGAAATGCTTCCAAATGCAAGTCCCAAACATGCTAGTCATTGCAATGATGTGACTACATGAGCACATAAAATGAATCCTACAAGGCCATTCAAAAATAGGTACAAAATATTAGTTGGAAACTAATACTGATAACACCAAAAAATGATGCAAGAAGCAATGGTACTACAAATTTTTACAGCTCATCATATCCTTCATAAATGGAGGGATTTTCTAAAGATGAAATAATTTGCAACAATAAAGGTCATATTTCAAATACATCAGGAAATAGCCTTGAGAAATAAAATGAATTTATCACACAAGAAAGAATTTTTTTTTTTTTTGAACCAGTTCGATATACATTACAAATCTCACTTCAATGACCAAGAGAATGTACCAATTCTTACCTGCATGTGGCATCTCGGCATCTGTAGGCAGAGGTACCAAATATGTGAAAAGGGACCGAAAACCCACAATAACAGCTCCCCTAGCTCCATCGTTTTCAGCTGCTCGACAATGAGATGCATGACACGGTAGTTGGCTTCATTTTTGGATATTTGTCGGTACAATAACAAGAAGAGCATGTAAGATTGTCTGACAAAATTGCCGAACATAGTAGGAACAGAAACATAACTATTTATTTCGCAAACTAAGGAGCATAAATGTAGCTTGAGACTGCAGTAGAGGATGAATATCATTAATATAACCTAGCAAATTGTGCTACTTACATTGTTACAGCTCTGAATACGAAAATATTTTCCTACATACCTGACACAAACTAATGAAGGTAAAAGAAGCCTGCTGTAAAGAAACGGAAACGTAGCAACTGTATAAACTGCAGAATTTGCCTCCTGATATTTAGAAACACTGCCAAATAAAGTCAAGCATCAGTGTCTTACATTATGCAGCAGTTGCAAGCACAGACTGAATTTCAAAGCAAGCATTGTGATTGGTAGGTTCACCTCTTCAACAAAATCCTTGCAAACTCAAGTGTCCCAGCATGTGCACAAGCTGATAAGATCTCTGTTAAACTCACCTCATTAGGTCTCATCCCCACTTTATGTAAGCTCCTAATACATCCAAACGCCTCTTCAAAATGCCCATATTGTGCTAATCCCACAATCATCGTACTCCACGATACCTCCTCTCATCGGCATTTCCTCGAACACTCTCCTTGAGAACACGAACTCCCCGAGTTCAACTGTTAAAATAAATTGGGAAAAAAGATGTTCAACTGATTGTTTATTCTGCAAGGAAATGTTTAACTAGAAATTTCATGAAAAGTAAACAGCAGCTGTTAATTATAGTCATAGACTCTGGATAACGAGACGAAATAAAATAGTAAACTATGAATATAAGAAAAGGATTACCTTGTAATTTACAGGGATTCCATTTGAAAGACGCCTCTGGATAATTTCTGTATCATTATCATAAACCTTGGTCATTTTCTTTTCTTGGTCAACACTAATTCCTGCATAGAGAAAACGGATTGCAGTGAAATGTATAAAGATGAGAAACTAGGGATGGCAATTTCCCCGTGGGAAACCATCCCCGTTGGGTACCAATATTAACGGGGCAGGATTCCCTGATCGAATCGAGGAATGGGGCGGGAACAGTGATTCTCCGTTTAAAAATTATGGGGATGGTATTCATGCCCCCCACCCAATCCCCGACCCCGAAATCGACCCCGTTAATATGAAACGGGAATTCCCCGTTCCCCGTTTAATATTATTTATTAATATATATATATATATAAATAAATATATTTTAAATTATATGAAGTTAACTTGTTGGATTGCGTTGTTGTTAGTGTTATATTTTAACACTAATTAGTTTTGTCTTTTCTTTTTATATTTTATTCCATATTTAATTTCAATATATTAATATTTGATAATATTTTATTAGATAATATTTAATATATTGGATAAAGTTTGGTTGTTGAGATTTTGTAGGAAAGATGATCTAAGAAGAAAAAGATTTGAAGAAGTCTTCTAACATAAATATAGTTCCTATAAACTAGGAGATATGTTTCTTGCTTGGTTGTTACTCTTTTGCAGAATTAATCACGTGCGAATCAAGAAAGAAACGTACCAAACACAGGAGAAAAGACGTGTAAGAAGAAAGTGTGGAAGACATGGATGATAGATCATGGATCATGGAAGACATGGATATCATGGATCACCAAACACGATCTGCTGGAGTCTATAAATATCAGATGAGAGTCTGCAGTTCGGTGGGCAGTGCACTTCCAGAGAAATCCAAGAGGATAACATAGAGCATAGAAAGTGAGATACAAGGACAGCTTTCAAAGCAATTGAGTGTTGGATGTTAGGAATATAAGCAAGGGAGCCCTAACTTAACCCAAAACCATGGTCAAAAGTAAATGGTTGACTCCCTCTTATATATCCTTCCACACTTTTATGTGGAACCGATGTGGAATATCGTAACAATCCACCCCCTTCAAACCGGACGTCCACGGACGGCACACTCCAGGTGGCAACCCACATAACCAGGTCCACTTCCCGAGTGGCAACCCCCCTTAGGCCCACATCCGGGGTGGCAACCCCTGGGCCCACCATCGGGTAGCCCCTTTCCGCAGCCCGCCCGAATCCGGCAGGTCGGACCAAATTGTTAGGAATATAAGCAAGGGAGTCCTAACTTAACCCAAAACCATGGTCAAAGGTAAATGGTTGACTCCCTCTTATATACCCTTTCACATTTTTATGTGGAACTGATGTGGGATATCGTAACATTGGAACATTCTGTTTGATAGAGTCTTTTCTTCATTAGATTCTAGTTGAATTGTTTTGTAAACTCTATAGAGAGTTTTAATATTCTTAGAGAGTTGAGAGATTATCTTAGAGTGTTTGTTTTTCTTTTCAAAGAGATTCCTTCAAAAGATTTCTTTGTGTTTTTTGTAATTACTCTTGTAGTAATAAAACTTTTGTCCTGCTGGCATTCCACACGTATTTTTATATACTTGTGGATAAAATTTCCTGTCCTTGTTCGTTTATTTATTCCGCTGCAAATTCTAATTATTCTAAGTGTCTGAATGTTTTGGTAAATGTTGTGACATTTGGAACAACATTATCAATCTGTTCATTTGATTTTAAGTCTTGCAGGAGTTTCTGATTACACTAGACCTTTCAGTTGTCATTTTAATCATGCATTTCATAATTTTGTTTTAAAGACTAGATTTATAACTTTATGGTATTTGATGTTGGATTAATATTGTTTACGAGTTGTTTTAGTTTTTTTATCTTTATTTATTAAATATTATTTTTTAAAAATTAACTTATAGAAAATCAAATTAGGGGAACCCGAATTCCCCGTGGGGAATCAGTCCCCCAAATGGTGAATCCCCATCCCCGTACCAAATTTTCAAAGCGGGAATGGTATAAGATATAATAACTTGGTATGGGGATGGTATTGCCAATACCATCCCCGAACCCGCCCATTGCCAACCCTATGAGAAACTTCCATTTCTCCTTGCACTCCTACTTTCTATAGAATATGAATGCCTGAGCATGTGGAGCAAATAATACTACCAATAAAACAATAACAAGAAATGGCAGAATTAAAACAGAACGTTCCTATTTTTTTATATTCTACAAACACTACACTCATTTTAATATTCTACACACTCTAGTAATCACTTCTTATTTTTATATTCTACACATATTACACTCATTTTTATTTTCTACACACTAAAACACTAAATCCTCTTCTACATCTTTTTCACTAAAATCACTCACTACAATCAAAACACTTATAATCACATTTATTTTTTCACAGAATCTAGTGCCACTTTCATTAAAACAACTCACCACATTCAAAACACCTATAATCACTTCAATTTTTTATATTATACACTCACTAAAACACAAAATCCTTTTCTACAACCACCCACCACATTCAAAACATTTATAATCACTTCTATTTTTTCTAACAAAATCTGGTGCCCTTCACCTTTATTAAAATCAATCATCACATTCAAAATACCTATAATCACTACTATTTTTTATATTCTACACACACTAAACTCACAAAAACACTTAGTCCTCATCTACATCACTTTCACTAAAACCACTCATCACAATCAAAACACCTATAATCACTTTTATTCATTCAAACAAAGTCTGGTCACTTTCATTAAAACAACTCCCCACATTCAAAACACCAATAATCACTTCTATTTTTTGTATTCTACACTCACTAAAACATTAAATTTATTCTATATCACTTTCACTAAAACAACTCACCACATTAAAAAAATTTTGATTTTCAGGTGGGTTTTTGTTTTTCGTGATAATTTTGGATTTTCATTTCAGTGAAATTTTCAGAACGAAATTCTAAGACGGTTTTGTTTTTCATGAAAATCTCAATGCTTCAAAATCTTGGCTTTCGGGACGATCCCGGGGATGGATTTTCAGGTGATTTTATGTCTTTCGTGATAATTTCATCCCACAATCATCCCAAAAGCCAAGATTCTAAAGCCTTTAGATTTTTTTCGAAAAACGAAATCATCTCAAAATTTTGTTTTGAAAATTCCACTGAAAAGGAAATCCAAAATTATCATGAAAAAACAAAAAATCACCTGAAAATCCGTTCCTAAGATCATCCCAAAAGCCAAGGTTTTGAACCCTGAGATTTTCACAAAAATGAAACTGTCTCGGAATTCCATTCTGAAAGCACTGATGGAAAGGAAATCCGAAATTATCACGAAAGACATAAAATCACCTAAAAATTCATCTCCGGGATGGTTCCGAGAGCCAAAATTCTGCTACTTGAGATTTTTACGAAAAATAAAATCGTCTTGGAATTCTATTTTGAAAGCACCAATAGAAAGAAAATCCGAAATTATCACGAAATACATAAAATTACCTGAAAATCTGTTCAAAATCGTCTCGATAGCCAAGATTCTGAAGACTTGAGATTTTTTCACAAAAAACAAAACCGTCTCAGAATTTCGTTTTGAAAATTTCATTGAAAAGGAAATCGAAAATTATCACAAAAAAACAAAAGATCACTTGAAAATCTGTCCCCGAGATTGTCCCGAAAACCAAGATTTTGAAGCCCTGAGATTTTCACAAAAACGAAACTGTCTCAAAATTTTGTTCTGAAAGCACAAATGGAAAGAAAATCCAATATGATTGAAAGACAAAAATTCACAAAAAAATTCATACCCCGAGATCATCCTGATAGACAAGATTCTTCTGTCCTGAGATTTTCATGAAAAAACAAAAATGTCTTAGATTTCCGTTCTGAAAGCACCAATGAAAAGAAAATCTGAAATTATCACAAAAGACATAAAATAACCAACAAATCCATCCCTAGGGTCATCCAAAAAGCCAAGATTTTGCTACCTTGAGATTTTAATGAAAAACGAAACTGTGTCGGAATTCCGTACTGAAAGCACCAATAGAAAGGAAGTCTGAAATTATCACAAAAGGCAGAAAATCACCTGAAAATCCATCCCTAGAATCGTCTCGATAGCCAAGATTCTGAAGTCCCGAGATTTTCACAAAAAACAAAACTATATTGGAATTTCGTTCTGAAAGCACCAATGAAAAGAAAATCCGAAATTATCATGAAAGACCAAAAATTATCTGAAAATCCATCTAAGGGATCGACCCGAAAGCCCAGATGATTCTGTCTTGAAATTTTCACGAAAAACAAAACTGTCTCGAAATTTTGTTCTGACAGCACCAGTGGAAAAGAAATTCAAAATTATCATGAAAGACAAAATCACTAGAAAATTTGTCATAGGGATCGTCCCGAAAGCCAAAATTCTGTTGTCTTGAGATTTTCACGAAAAATGAAATTATCTCGTAATTTCGTTCTGAAAGCACCAATGGAAAAAAAAATTCGAAATTATCATGAAAGACAAAAAATCACCTGAAAATCCCTCTCTGGATCGTCCCACAAGCTAAGATTCTGCTTCCTGATATTTTTACAAAAAATAAAACTACCTCAAAATTTTGTTCTGAAAGCATCAATGGAAAGAAATCCGAAATTATCATGAAAGGCAAAAATTCACCTGGAAGTTCATCCCCGGGATCATCCTGAAGGTCGATTCTGCTGCCATGAGATTTTCATGAAAAATAAAGTTGTCTCGAATTTTCATTTTAAAAGCACGAATAGAAAAAAAGTCTGAAATTATCATGAAAGACATAAAATCACCTGAAAGTCCGTTCTCGGGATCATCCCGAAAGCCAAGATTCTGTTGTCCTGAGATTTTCACGAAAAATGAAACCGTCTCGAAATTTCGTTCTGAAAGCACTAATGAAAAATAATTCAAAATTATCATGAAATGAAAAAAAATCACTTGAAAATCCATCCATATGATCTTCCTAAAAGCCAAGATTCTGTTGCTTGAGATTTTCACAAAAAACAAAACTCAAAACTATCTCGAAATTCAGTTCTGAAAGCATCAATGGAAAGAAATGGATTTTCATTTTCAAAGCACGAATGGAAAAGAAATCCGAAATTATCATGAAAGGCATAAAATCACCTAAAAGTTCATCCCCAGGATCATCCCGAAAGCCAAGATTTTGCTGCATTGAGATTTTCACAAAAAATAAAATTGTCTCTGAATTCCATTCTGAAAGCACGAATGGAAAGAAAATCTAAAATTATTATGAAAGACAAAAAATCACCTAAAAATCCGTCCGCAAAATCGTTCCAAAAGCTAAGATTCTACTACTTTGAGGTTTTCACGAAAAATGAAATTATCTCAGAATTCCGTTTTGAAAGCACCAATAGAAAGAAAATTCGAAATTATCATGAAATACAAAAAAATCACTTAAAAATACATCCATGGGATCGTCCCACAAGCTACGATTCTGTTGCCTCAGATTTTCACAAAAAACAAAATTGTCTCGAAATTCTATTCTAAAAGCATCAATTGAAAGGAAATCCAAAATTATCACGAAAGATAAAAAATCACATGAGAATCCGTCCCATGATCGTCTCTAAAACCAAGATTCAGCTGTCTTGAGACTTTCACGAAAAATGAAACCGTCTCGGATTTCAATTCGTAAAGCAGGAATGGAAAAAAATTCAAAATTATCACAAAAGGCATAAAACCAGCTGAAAATCCATCATCAGGATCATCCCGAAAGCCAAGATTCTGTTGCCCTGAGGTTTTCACGAAAAATGAAACCGTCTCGAAATTTTATTCTGAAAGTATCGATGGAAAGGAAATTGAAAATTATCATGAAATGAAAAAAATCACTTGAAAATCCGTCCACGAGATCGTCCTGAAAGCCAAGATTCGGTTGTTTAAGATTTTCACAAAATACAAAACTATCTCGGAATTTCATTCTGAAAGCATCAATGGAAAAAAATGAAATTATCAGGAAAGGGAAAAATCATCTAAAAGTTCATCTTTGGGATTGTCTCGAAAGCCAAGATTCAACAGCCTTGAGATTTTTATGAAAAATGAAACTGTCTCGGATTTTTGTTTTGAAAGTACGAATAGAAAGGAAATCCTAAATTATCATGAAATGAAAAAAAATCACCTGAAAGTCCGTCCCCATGATCATCCCGAAAACTAAGATTCTGCTGCTCTGAGATTTTCACAAAAAAACATAACTGTCTCGGAATTCCGTTCTAAAAACACCAATGGAAAAGGAAAACCGAAATTATCAATGGAAAAGAAAAATCAAAATTATCATGAAAGACAAAAAATCACCTAAAAATTCATCCCTAGGATCGTCCTGAGATTTTCACGAAAAATGAAACCATCTCGAATTTTTGTTTTGAAAGTAGCAATGGAAAGAAAATCCGAAATTATCACGAAAGACATAAAATCACCTGAAATTCCGTCCCCAGGATTGTCTTGAAAGCCCAGATTCTACTACCCTGAGATTTTCACAAAAAACAAAACTATCTTGTAATTTCGTTCTGAAAGCACCAATGGAAAGGAAAATCTGAAATTATCATAAAAGACAAAAAATCACCTAAAAATCCGTTTATGGATCGTCTGAAAGCCAAGATTCTATTGCCTTGAGATTTTCACAAAAAAAAAAAACAAAACCATCTCGAAATTCTGTTCTGAAAATTTCACTGAAAATGAAATCCAAAATTATCATGAAAAACAAAACATCACTTGAAAATCCCTCCCATGATCGTCCCGAAAATTTACATGAAAATTTCATGTAAAATTCGTGTAATTAGGGCTAACAGTAAATTCTGAAAAATTAGGACTTGTATGAAAATTTCGTGAAATGATTATTGGTGTTTTAAATGTGGTGAATGATTTTAGTGAAAGTGATGTAGAAGAGAACTTAATGCTTTAGTAAATGTAGTGAGTAAAATATAAAAAATAGAAGTGATTATAGGTTTTTTGAATGTGATAAGTGGTTTTAATGAAATAGGACACAAGATTTTGTTAGAAAAAATAAAAGTGATTATAAGTGTTTTAAATATGGTGAGTGGTTTTAGTGAAAGTGATGTAGGAGAGGACTTAGTGTTTTTGTGATTGTAGTGTGAGTAGAATATAAAAAATAGAATTGATTATAAGTTTTTTTGAATGTGATGAGTGGTTTTAATGAAAGTGAAAGACACAAGATTTTGTTAGAAAAAATAAAAGTGATTATAAGTGTTTTAAATGTGATGAGTGGTTTTAGTAAAAGTGATGTAGGAGAGGATTTAGTGTTTTTGTGAGTGTAGTGTTTAGAATATACAAATGAATTTAGTGTGTGTAGAATATAAAAAATAGAAATGATTATAGGTGTTTTTAATGTGGTGAGTGGTTTTAGTGAAAGTTATGTAGAAGAGAACTTAAGTGTTTTAGTGAGTGTAGTCTGTAGAATATAAAAATAGAAGTGATCATATGCATTTTGAATGTGGTGAGTGGTTTTAATTAAAGTAAAGGACACCAGATTTTGTTAGAATAAATATAAATGATTATAGGTGTTTGGAATGTGGTGAATGGTTTTAATGAAAGTGATGTAGAAGATGACTTAAATGTTTTAGTAAGTGTAGTGTGTGCAGAATATAAAAATGAGTGAAGTGTATGTAGAATATATAAAATAGAAGTGATTATAGGTGTTTTGAACGTGATGAGTGATTTTAATTATAGTGGAGGACACCTGATTTGTTAGAAAAAATTGAAGTGATTACGGGTGTTTTGAATGTGGTGAATGATTTTGATTATAATGAAAGACACCAGATTTTGTTAGAAAAAATAGAAGTAATTATAGGTGTTTTGAATGTGATGAGTGGTTTTAATTAAAGTGAAGGACACTAGATTTTGTCAGAAAAATAAGTAGTGATTATAGGTGTTTTATGTGGTGAGTGGTTTTAGTAAAAATGATGTAGAAGATGACTTAGTGTTTTAGTGGGTGTAGAATATAAAAAATTTGAAGGAATCTTAGCACCCACCATCAGCTAGAAGTATTTATAAATGGATAGGACTGGCTGTAAAAATAATCTAACTTTCAGAAAAGAGTCATGGATGAAATCCTAGCCCTCTAATTCCTTTCTTAAGGAGTAATTGTTTTTTTACCAAGACCCGTGTTTCAAACGAGCAATAGTTTAAAAAGAGTTACCGTTGCTGCATTTGCTTGGCCAGCATTTATGAGTATTGCACGAGCCTGAAACATTACAACTAATCGGACGGATCGAATCGGAAATAGGGTGTTTCGGAAAAATTCCAAAAAATTTCGGAAATGAAAAACCAATTCCAATTTCCATCCAAAAAAATTTGGAAATGTGAAATCCAATCCGATTTTGGAAATTTCGGAATTTTTTTCAGAAATTTCAAAAATTAAAAAATTGAGAAATTCAGAAATTTTCGGAATTAATTAGTTGGTCTATTAGCTATATAGCCTTTTCTAATATCCTAAGAAATAATACAACCTCGAATCTGATATTCCAAGCATTTAACATCAATATAATATCTACCAAAGACATTAGAGATTAATTATACTGCTGATGTACTATAGTATATAAATAGTTATAAAATAAAATTATAGTTATAGTTATAAAATAAAATTATAAATAGTATATAAATACTATATTAAATTTTTTTACTTTTTTCACCTTTAGTTTTTAAGTCATATTTTATATTTAATATATACTATAGTATATAGTATAAAATAAAACTATAAAATTTATATGAATAGTATATAGAATATAGTATAAAATAAAATTATAAAATTTATATGAATAGTATATAGTATATAATATATAGTATAAAATAAAATTATAAAACTATATTATAAACTATTATCATTTTGTAAGTAATTATACTTATTAATTCATATTTATTAAGTTATTTTTCTTTTAGGAAGCTCAAATCAAATGAATATTTGAATCTATATTATGATTTATGATAATGCTTTGTTCGAAATCCTTCGATATTTAAAATACTTATTTTATAATTTATAATTTTCTTTGTCATTATTCCTATTATATAAAATGTTATCATTTTTAATGAAATTTATGATATATTTACCTTTGAAATTAGATATTCACTTTTTATTTTATATAATATATAGTATATAGTGTTCTTATATAGCATATAATATATAGTATATAGTATATAATATATGGTATATAGTATAAAGTATTCTTTTATAGCATATAGTATATAGTATGTAGTATATAGTATGCAGTATATAATATAGTATAATTCTAAAATTACAGTATAAACTATAGTATATAGTATAAAATAAAACTATAGTATAAAATGTACTATATACATATAGTATATAGTATATATAGCATAAAGTATATAATATATAGTATATAGTATTCTTCTATAGCATATAGTATATAATATAATATAATTAAAAAACTACAGTATAAACTATAATATATAGTATATATTATAAAATAATACTAAACAACTACAGATACTACAATATAAACTATAGTATATAGTATATATTATAAAATAATACTAAAAAACTACAATATAAACTATAGACTATATTATATAGTATAAAATAAAACTATAGTATAAACTATACTATATACATATAGTATATAATATATTTATATACTATCATATAGTATAAAGTATATAAAATATATTATATAGTATATAATATTATAAAGTATATTATAATATGTATATTTATATTTACACATAGTATAAAGTATATAAAATATATTATATAGTATATAGTATTCTAGTATTCGATTTTCAAATGCCTCTACTAACTCTACATTTTATCATTTTGTAAGTAATTATACTTATTAATTCATATTTATTAAGTTATTTTTCTTTTAGGAAGCTCAAATCAAATGAATATTTAAATCTATATTATTATTTATGATAATGCTTTGTTCGAAATCCTTCGATATTTAAAATACTTGTTTTATAATTTGTATAATTTTCTTTGTCATTATTCCTATTATATAAAATGTTATCATTTTTAATGAAATTTATGATATATTTACCTTTAAAATTAGATATTCACTTTTTATTTTATATAATATATAGTATATAGTATTCTTATATAGCATATAATATATAGTATATAGTATATAATATATGGTATATAGTATATAGTATTCTTCTATAGCATATATTATAAAATATATAGTATATAGTATGTAGTATATATTATGCAGTATATAATATAGTATAATTAAAAAACTACAGTATAAACTGTACTATATACATATAGTATATATGATATAGCATAAAGTATATAATATTATTCTGTAGCATATAGTATATAGTATAATTAAAAAACTATACTATAAACTATAATATATAGTATATATTATAAAATAATACTAAAAACTACAGTATAAACTATAGTATATAGTATATATTATAAAATAATACAAAAAAACTACAGTATAAACTATAGTATATAGTATATATTATAAAATAATACAAAAAAACTACAATATAAACTATAGTATATAGTATAAAATAAAACTATAGTATAAACTATACTATATACATATAGTATAAAGTATATAAAATATATTATATAGTATATAGTATTATAAAGTATACTATAATATGTATATTTATATTTACATATAGTAAATGTATATAAAATATATTATATAGTATTCTTCTATAGCAAATAGTATATAGTATAAAATGTTTGAATCATTTACAACAATTACTATTGGTTTGATAGTAAGTTTTGTGTTTTGAGTGTGAGAGGTCTCGTGTTCGATTCTCAAATGTCTCTACTCACTCTACATTTTATAATTTTGGAAATCGGATCGGAATTTCGGATCGGATCGGAAATCGGAATTTCCGAAAATTGTATTTCGGAAATATTTCGGATTAGATTTCGGAATTTCTGAAACTTTTAAAACTATATCCGATTTCCATCCGAAAATTTTCGGAAAAATCGGATGTCGGAATTTCGGATTAAAAAAATTCGTTCCAAAATCGGAAAATTTCGGATCGGATTCGGCGGATATCGGATATTCCGTTCCAATGTCCACCCCTAATTACAACACACATATCGGCTAAGTCGTCCTCTCCCTCCCACATCCGCTAAAACCAACATGGATAGCTTGTTCAGTAACATACCGTTGATGATATTTTCAGTGCCTTTTTACAGTATAACACGGGTGCAGCAGCAAGAATATTAGTCGTAGCGGATGTGCCTACAAAATAAGTAGAATTGTTGGGAAGTTACTCAACTAAGACTCGGAAAATTTGATTTGTGTAGCACATAAGGGTATAACATATCAAAACTTTCCACATAAAAGCAGGTTTTAATATTGTAAAGCACATGAACCACTAACTAAACATATGTCTAATAGTTCTCCAATAGAGCCAGTTATTGGGTGCATATGAAATTCATGAGTCATAAAAAACAACTTTATGAGTAAGACAACAATCTAAGAATAGTGAAGCAAAACCAAGGAAAATGATAAATAAACTAAAAGCTGACTAGTATGACGATTATATCATGGTATCCTTGATGGGAAAAGGTGGTTTCACTCCATAAAGGCCTACACTTTCAACCATATCAAAGTAATGCCGTAAAGTGAGAAAAAAATTGAGTCCACCCACAATATCACACCTCCTTGCTATTACTTATAATACCAAAGTAGTCGAATATTTTACTGACCATAATAACAAGGTCAGGGAACATATGTATTTGCAGCATTTATAATATCTGCATTCTCTCCCCCTGCAAAAGCTGGGGATTGATGAAAAAATTCATCAGCACAGAATAATATATGAAAAATCACAGTAAAATACACCACAAGCCAATCCAACGAACAGCAAGATAGATATCTGATGTTGCACCTCCATTTTGTCCTGCGCCACTTGGTTGCAAGAATGCATAGAGCTTACAGTAAGTAAACTTTACAGTTTATACTTTTAACCACAAACATCACTTCCTTATAATGACAATCTTAAGAAACATCAAATAAAATTTAATTAATAGACCCGACTAGCGAGGGATGTAGCAACCAAATTTGAAGTGGCAATCGAAAGGAACATAAATAGATAACTCGTATAGTCGCACAACACCGTTCCTGGCAGGTACAATAAAAGTATAAACCCATTATTACATTACGCCTTAATTAGAACCTAAAGAATGGCTATACTAGACAATTACACCAACAACATCAAAAGATTTGGACAATTTATCATAATAATTAGTCCATCTAACTTAATGGTATAGAACACCTACACTGAGTTTGAAACACATGATAACTGATCAGAAACAATGAAAATTCAAGTTAATGCTATAGGACATCAAAATAATGCTATAGGACAAAATGCACTAGTGAGCAAATATGACCAAGAAGGAATTCAATGACCATTTTGACCAAAAGCATTGAGCAACAAAAGGATATCCAAAAATTATATTCAGCTTTTGGAGTGGATTACCATCCAGTTTCAAGCACACAAGTTTAGGAAGCGAAGCCAAAACTGCAGCAGGCCAGTCTCTTATTTTGTTCTTGGTTAAAATCAAAGCCTGCAAGTTGAATGAGCTTAACCAATAATATCTCAAAAGCAGCACATAAAGCTGGTTTGATCATTATGAGCTAGAATGAAAAAGCACACCATGAAACCAATAAATTGCCCTGTCACACAATGTTCGATATCCTAACACTCAAAAATCAAAATGTAGAAATTCACAACCACAAGTAATTACCACTTCTCATCTCCACCAACCGCATCCAAAATTTTGTAAACTTCATCAAGCACTTCTCTGCGATCAGTAGCCATAATACAGAAATCATGACAAAAAAATTCCGAAAAAGTAATAATATAAAACGAAAATGAGATCTGATTTCAGCTGTAAACTTAAAATCTGCATATGAATGACGGACTTGAGAGAACGATTGGAGAGGCGCGCAGCTTTTAGAGCTTGATCCATGGCGGCTTTACGATTTCTTCAGTCTTCAGGACATTGAATTAATTTGCTAGCAGCAATTCTGTGTCTTTCTTCTTTGCTTGAGAAAGGGGAAATCGAGTGATTCAGGTCCGATCACCGTCGGTTCCTTTTCATGCAGTTCAAAGCAGTGGAAACGGAACTAATTGCGTTTTATTCCTGACTTTATTTATTCCTTTTTTTATTTTAATCTTCAATTTAATAAAAAGGAATGGCAAGTCACCAAAGCCCATAAGGCCAAGGCCCCGTTGAGCCCACGACCTAAAAACTACAATTGATTGTTGATTGGATGAAATATTGGGTTTTTCTTCGGCCCAACTTTTATATTGACACAAGATAATTCAGCATCTCTCTCTCTCTCTCTCTCTCTCTCTCTCTCTCTCTCCTCAATTAGACTTTTATATCAAAATCAATTTCACTATGATCCAATTGAGTCAAAACTCTGGGTTTGTTGGCATAAGTAATCCCATGACTATTGATTCTATTTCTAAAATAAGAATTTGCTGATTAGGGAATTAATGTAAACCTCGTCACACAATTTTTCTGTTCATATAGTTTTCATTTCATAAATTGAAAAGCCTCTTTCAAGTTAATCAAAAGTACTTATTTTCCTCCTTTTAATGAAGTTTTGAAATTCAAGGCAATGGGCTAATAGAAATATTTGTTTTTGGCTAAAGATGGTTGAACGGAATATTTGGCTGCGCTTATAAGTTTGTGCAAAAACGAATTATCCGGTTAAAGAATATGATCGACGGTTTATATTTAAACCGTCTGTCTATATTTAGACCACATAATTTGAATTTTTTTGATAACATTTATTCGCAAAAACAATATTAAAGAAAAAAAATTGTAATTTTTTAGTAAACCTCAAACGTATTTGCACATATAATCTTACATTCAACCATTTCTGTTTAAATTATTTTTATTACAAATTTGCTAAACTATCATTTTTCAGGAGTATATGATTTTTTTTATATTCAAAGAATTCAACAAATTATGTTTAATATGAGATCCAAAACTCAATGTAAAATTTATAAAAAAAATTCCTAACAAGGTCTCAAATAAAGACCGTATTGTTGGAGTTGCTTGAAAACAGTCTAATTTTTGTGCATTTCCAATCAACGAATCATATTTTCATGCGTAATTGGGAGTACAAAGTGGAATGCAGATCTTGGCAATGTTGGAAGAATACGAAAGGTTTGGACAATAATACACTTGTTTCATTCCCACCCCCATATCACAATCTCATGTAGATATGAATAGTAATTCACCACATGCAACTTTTATAATCTTGATTTCCTAAATCCATAATCATTTCATGGTCCCATTTTTAGATGACTTTTAAAGAGATTCTTATAATAAACATTTGACTTAGGTGGATGAAGAACTAGCAAATCCTTATTATTCAATTATGTATGATTGCTAGTTTTGATAATATAAATAAACTTGGATTCTAAAATCATACATAGTAGATGGACAAAGATGTTTTGATCAAAGAAGTAACTAAACTTTTGCTTAGTTTTTTAATGGTAGTGACTAAATGGACAATGTCATAATTATTTATTTTTTTGTATTGTCTCTATCACTCCTCCAACCACCACCACCCCCACACACAAAGGATTAAATCTTATGTCAATTGATGTGGGGTGGTTCAATCCTCAAAATAGATTGGAGAAATTGATTGAAATTTGGAGAAATTATTAATAATATATATAATAATTGTACATATCATCTTACAAATCATATTTTTGTGAGAGAGCATTTTATCTAATTCGTCTAAGATTATCATTAAATTAAAACAGGTTATTTATATCATGAACTATGTTTCACGGATCAATATCGGTGGGTGGATGGAATTATAAGAATTTTTCTCATTTATTAATTGAGGTGATTCAAGATTTTCTTAATCCATGAGATGAAAAAAAGAAGACAAAGTAATAGGATTCTTAGTCTCCAAGGAAATGAAGTTTGCAGAGAGAAGGGAAGAAAAAGAAAAAGAAAAAGAAAAAAAAAAGTCAAAAGCTTTTCATTTTAAATCCTTAAAGGCTGAAAAGATCTAAGAACAAAATAAAAATAAATATTTGTGTGGAGTCATTCACTTATATATACGACATAAATACACGTGTCAACAATGCTATTTATAAAAGTACAATAAATATTAAAATAATGTATTTTATCAAAATACAATATTTGTTATATTATAAATCGAAAATAGATATTATACCTGATATCTCGAGCAGCATATTTAGGTCTAATATGGCTGCTATTCCACAAATCTCGGGGAAAAGTTAAAGCCCTATTAAAATTCTTATTGGAAAGGAAAATTGCTTATGTATGACACAAAGCTTTGTGATGGACATAACTGGCAAAAGCAAAACTCCAATTTAGGGATTGAGAAATTGAAATTACAATTTCGTTTTGAGTAACGTTCTTATGAGATCGAACATATCTGATTTTATGATATATAATTTACAGTACTTGATATTTTATCTTTCAATATGAAATATTGATTAAACAAATTGTAGAAGTAAAATATGATAAACCATATAAGATCCAAATTGACAATATGTGAAAGCCGGATTACTCATTGGTTTAATTACCCGAAAAATCACGAACTTTACTTACAATTTTAACCAATTTTTTTAATATCACCAAGTATAACATGAATTTTCATATATTTTGCAATTTTAACCAGTTTGTATATTTCGAATATATTTATTTTGAAAATAACTTCCACCATTTTCAAAAGAGTAAGTCTCATGTGCAACTGGTGTGTATGGATTTTAAATCCATGCACTGGAATCGGGTTGGGTTGGATCTGACTCGCATCCGTGCTTTTTGTTTTTTTTTTTGCCCTGACCTGTTAGTCATACCTTCATATTAAGTTAATCATACATTTATATTATATCAGTCATACATTTATGTTATATTAATAATACTCTTATGAAATCTGTGCAATACTTTAACTTAAAAAGAAAAATGTTTGCTTTCATATTATGTTAGTCATACATTTATGTTATATTAGTCATACATTTATATACAAATATCATACATTTATGTAATACTTTAATCCTAAGCTCTAAACCCTAATTTCGGCACAAGTTGTACATGTGTACCTTTATGTAATATTACTCATACATTTATGTGATATTATTTATATCTTTATATCAACATAAACATAAATTTATGTAATATATAAAGGTACAACTAATATAACTAAAATGTATGACTAACATAACTAAATGTATGACTAATATAACTAAAAGATATGAAAGGTATTAATAACTGTTTGAAAATATGTTAAGGTACATATAAAAATCTAAAAGGTATGACTAACAAAACATAAAAGTATGTTTAACACTACATAAAGGTATAACATATGTGATCGAATCTGAGCAAATTTGTGCGCGACATTGGGATGTGTGCAGGCGCATGGCAGCGCGTGGAAGCAAGTGCACGATTTCAAAACCGTGCAATAGGTGTATAGAAGTTCTTGTCTTTTCAAAATAACTATTATTTTATATGTTAAGTCATTGTTTTATTTTGAAATGCTAAGAGTTATTTCAAAAATAAACATATCCAAAATCTAACAGTTGGTTAAAATTGCAAAATATGTGAAAATTTATGTTATATTTGGTGATATTTAAAAGTTGGTTAAAATCACAAATTAAATAAAGTTTTTGATTTTTCCGACAATTAACCATATTCAATTGTGTATTAAAACATGTCACATTCACAATTTCTTTTAATTAACATAATTTGAAATTAATCATTTATTGATATATGACAATATCAACAATATGCAAATTAATATATACCTACATTAGGTAGGTGAGAATTTTCATGTTTGAATATTTGGATAACTATGCAATTAATCTCAACATATTATAGTAAAATTTGCTAAATCATAATTTATCATGCTATAAATTTGGTTGGCTAGGAAAGGTGGTCCAAAATCCATAAAATACATTTCCCTTTTATTTCTTTTATTACGCATTAGTTTTTTGTATTCAATTTTATGAGCATATATTTTAGATATGGTATTTTTTTTTAGACAAAATATGATATTATTATTATGTACGTGATATGATATACAATGATAAAATAATACATAAAATCAGTATAAAGATCACATCTCATATCAAATGGGCATTTAAATTAAGCAATTGATCTCATGAGTTAGACTATGTTTATCGGCAGTGGGCACCGCCTGGGTCATAACAAGAGGACAAAAAAAAAAGAAGACATTTATTTCCATGACCAAGGGCGTTCCATGACCATGGTCATGAGGATTTTTTTAATCAGTTGTGATGACACGTGTCATCGTATGATTCGTCGAGTGTATTTTATTTAGATAATTTCAGATTTTGATTTATCCACTTAAAAAAAAAAATTTATACACCAAAATTCATAAAATAAAATTATCTATAAATAGATACCAATATTGATATATTTTGGATCACAATCTCATACACTCTCTTTTCTCTTATAACTTGTGTCAAATCTCTAAACTTTTCCCATTTTCTACATGGATCCAAATCAGCCCAATTATTCACACTACTCCCCAAACCATCCAAATTCTCAAAATGATCAAAATATTGATTTTTTATTTTAATTTTAATTTTTTTATTCTTGTAATTTTAATTTTTGTAATTATTTTATTGGATGTTGTAATTTATTTTAACTGTATTCCCCATTTTTGTAATTATTTTATTTTAATTTTAATTTTTGTAATGATCAAAATATTCTTGTAATTTTAATTTTTTTATTGGATGTTGTAATTTATTTTAACTGTATTCCCAATTTTTTTTATTATAATTATGATTTTTTTAATATTAAATAATTGTATATATTTCTTAAATATTTAAAATATAATAAAAATTAATTATAGATATAATTGTTAAATTATAAAAGAAATAATTTATTAAAGGTTGGTTGTGGTTGTAGGTGGTTATTGATAAAGTATGAAAAATATGAGATTTGATTGTAGAGTAGAATGTGTATGTAAAGGAGAAAGAAATGAATTATTTGTTAGTTGGTTGTGGGTGACTATGGTCATGGATTAACATAGTCTTAATTGTGACATATTTGTCTAATGAAAAAGTATTTTAGCTTTTATGTGTTACCTGACCTATTATATAGGGATTATGTAAAAAATAAAGAAAATTGTTGATTAATTAAATAGAAAAACAAAAAAGGTGTGGAAAATAAAAAAGTGGATTGGAGTTAGTTACACCTATTTAATGTAGGCCTTTTTAAACGAAAGAGGCCAAAAGGAGCTGAAGAAAAGATGCATACACGCGCTAAAACTCTTAGTGTCTCTCACAGCCCAGATAGTTGCTCACTTTACCCAAAAACGATTAGCTAGAAACACGCGTGTAATCACGCTCCATTTCTCAGCGTTGTCTTTGAGTTTGGCGGTCGATTCTTCATATTACGAGAACCGCCTCCTAGCCAGAGCTCAGAGAATGGAGGCAAAATAGAGAGAGAAAGTGAGAGGTTCGAGAGAGAGAGAGCAGAAGAAGTTAAAAGAAAACAAAGCTACAAAAACTTGTTTTGAGAAGGCTAAGAGGGTGATGATGCTTTAAACCCCCAAAGTCTCAAGTTCTTTTCAATTAAGTTAGATTAACACATTACATATTTACATTCACCAATCACCATATATAATTCGCATGACAACGAAATTAAGAGAAAAATGGTGAATTAGCTTCGGTTCTGTTGCCAATTGATGCCAAGGGTTTGAAGGAATTGAATTTCGAGTTTCTGTGCACTTTTGAATTTCTGTTTATATGAAGAATAGCACAACAGAATCAGCCTCGCCGTCTGCGGCGGCGCTGCCACCGGCCGAGGAGCTGCTGAGGAAGATCCAGGAGCTGGAATTAGGTCACGCTCATTTGAAGCAAGAGATGTCTATGCTTCTAAATTCATCCACAGCTCAAACTGCAGCCATTAATTGTCATCAGAAGCAGAGGTCTCACTCAATTTCGCCGCAAAGGGCTCCACGGTGGAGGGCTGACGTCGGAGAAGGAGCATGGAAGAAGGGCGTGACGTCAGTGCGGCATTCGTCGCCATTGCAGAGAGAGAGCCGTAATTGGGAATGGAGAGGCGGCGGAGGAGGAGGGCCTTCGGCGATTAAGTTCACGGATAAGCAGTATTTGAATATATTGCAGTCAATGGGGCAATCTGTGCATGTACTTGATGCGAATAATCGGATTATTTACTGGTTAGTTAGGTGAACTGAATTGAGTTTCCATTTTTAGACAATTTTCGTGTTGATGTTTGTTTTCTTGTTTTACTGTTCATTTTTAATTTGAAAGCTTTTTTTTTTTTTTTTGGTTTTTAGTTTTAATCATGCTGAGTTTGTTATGGTCAGTACGTGGATTTCGATATCTAGTTGTTGGTATAATTATTTCAGTAATCACACTACTATTACAAGTGATTGGCATGTGGATTTGAATTTCTTCCAAAATTCTGTTGTGTTGTCAGAGTTGAAAGAAGTTGTATTGTGTCTTACACACACACACACACACACACACACACATATATATATATACACACACACTATCGATATTTTCCAAAACGAAGATATGCTTTTTTGGAGCAGGAATAGAATGGCGGAAATTCTTTATGGATATACACCTGCGGAGGCTCTAGGGATGGATGTTATCGACCTACTCGTTGATCCTCAACACTCTGGTACGGCTTATGAAATCCTGCACCGTGTGGTGATGGGTGAGAGTTGGACCGGTCAGTTTCCAGTCAAGAACAAAAAAGGAGAAGTGTTTTCGATTGTTGCAACTAATACCCCTTTCTATGATGATGATGGGATTATAGTTGGAGGTATATGCACATCTACTGATTCAAGACCTTTTCAAGAAGCAAAGTCTTTGATATCGGTTAGAAGGGACTTTGAACATGATTCAAGTTTGAACAGGCCCAGAAGGATTGCTTCGGCCAAGTTAGGACTTGATCCTCAGCAGCCATTACAAGTAGCCATCGCCTCCAAAATTTCAGATTTGGTTAGTGTTATGATTTAGTATTTGTATGCTATAATTTGTATTGTGTATAATGCACATGTTAACTTGATTAAAAATCCTATTAGGCATCTAAAGTAAGCAACAAGGTTAAGTCGAAAATGAGGCCTACAGAGAACTACTCGGATCATGAAGGTGGGAGCTGGGAAAGTCATCACTCTGATCACGTTGTCTCGGATGCAGAACATCGGGAGGATGCAGGTTCCAGTGGAGCTAGTACGCCGAGAGGAGACATGCATCCTTCTGCATTTGGAGTGTTCTATGGTGTTGGCCACAAGGAAACTTCTCCTGGAAAATCATCTAAAGATTCCGGTGATGAGAGTGAGGGTAAACCTGTAATTTCCAAGATCCTTAGCTCAAAGGCAGAGTCTTGGATTGGCAAGAAGGGTTTGGCATGGCCATGGAAAGGTAACGAACGTGATGTCACGGATCCAAAGTCTTCCCATTTTGTTTGGCCATGGATACATAATGACCAAGACAACGAATCTAAATTGGAAAATCAGTTTACTGAAACCAATCGAACGGCTAATAATGAGGCGTCAGGGTCTTGGTCCTCTTCAGTTAATGTTAACAGCATGAGCAGTGCTAGTAGTTGTCTTAGCACCAGCAGCAGTGTTGTTAATAAAGTTGATATGGATATCGATTCTTTGGATTATGAAATTTTATGGGAGGACCTGACAATTGGAGAACAAATCGGACAAGGTACTGTAAGATAGTTATTTGGGAGTATCAGCTCATTTACCCATTTCACATTTCCTATTTTAACATGTTCATGGTTCCATGGTTCCTTTCATGGTGGCATGAAACATGCAAAGTTTATATGGAGGGATTTCAATGATAACTTTTTGGAAAATGCATTGTGTATCTACAAATATAAAAATAAAATTACGTAGCCTGAAGGTTGCAGCTGCTGCATTTGCTGCAATCTTTAACAAAATGAAATTCATGTACATTTCCCTGTATTATGATCAATTAGTGAACAAGATTTATGCTCTTACGTATATTTGAAGTTAAAATTTAGTTTCTTATGTTTACTAATTTTTTTTTTTCTCTTTTAGCTTACTTCTTACATCTCTTTTCAATATGTTTTTGCAGGTTCTTGTGGAACTGTATATCATGCTCTGTGGTATGGATCAGTATGTTCTTTAGCTCTTCTTTTAGAAATATTTTCACCCCTCCCCCATCCCAATGCACATGTGAAAATATAAGTTGAAGGGAAAAAACTGCAGAAATTATTATTGAATTATGTGAGCATTTGCACTTTCAATTAACAATTGTTCATTTACTCCTTTTGAAAATCTGCATATCAATATAATCATATAAATTATAAGTACATTCAAGCCTCAAACAGTCATTACTTTTGGATAGTTTCGGCTTTGAGCTATGATCTTTGCAACTTTCTACATAAACTTGAGTCTACGTTTTTATATGATAATTTCCAACCAGAAAGTCACACACCAGAAAACGACTTTTTCTGCATGTTCTCTTGCTATACTTCTAAAAGGTTTACTGTTGAGGATAATATTCTATCTCCTTTTGTAATAGTAGTGAACTTCTTGTTCTGCAGGATGTTGCAGTCAAGGTATTCTCCAAACAAGAATATTCCGATGATTTGATCTTGTCCTTCAGACAGGAGGTCAGTATGTGTTCTGATTCAACTTGTATCATGTTTGTCAATTTTCATGGTACTATACTAGAATTATGTGTTTATAAAATAATTTATTATCTAATTCAGAGTATGGTTCTTTCTGCAAGTAGCATACATGTTAAACCTTGCATGATATACTTGTATTTAAAAGAGATACTAATCGTTGACACTGTGATCCTTGTTGCCAAAATCTGCAAGCTACAACATGCAGCACACTTCTTTGTTGTTATTGTACGAACCATGCTATAATGGTTCTGATTTTTATTCAAATTTATTTAAACCACTGACTCACGATTCTCGAGATGCTAAAGATGAGTGTTGTTTCAAATATATTCTTCTCCTGGGTAAATAAGAAAATGAAACACTAAAGAAGAAATGAAAACCTGAATACTCTTATATGAGGTTGATATGCACATACTTGATTGTTCTTTTTCTTTTTTGGTTTTGAAGGTTTCACTTATGAAAAGACTTCGGCATCCCAATATTCTCTTATTCATGGGTGCAGTTACTTCTCCTCAACGCCTTTGCATTGTGACAGAGTTTCTTCCACGGTATTCTTTATTTGTACCTTTCTCCACCTTAGTTTCTTCTTATTCTTAATTTATAGTTTTTTTCACTTGAGAAAATCTTCCATAGTATAAGCTAGGACTTGTCTTTATTATTTAGTGTATTTATATTCTCATTGGAGGGGTGACACATACAAAACTCTCATTATATTTGGTTGCAGTGGAAGTCTGTTCCGGCTATTGCAGAGGAATCCAGCAAAATTAGAATGGAGACGGCGTGTTCACATGGCTTTGGATGTTGTAAGTACCATCAAGTTCCATGAATCTTCTGGTGCGACCACCGGTCTTTTTTATAGTGGGATGGGACGTGTATCTTCAGTCACATTCTACTCTTGTAGCTGCCAGTGTATTCTCAATGTTTTATATTTTCTAGGGGGAAAATCTCTTACATATATATTGTTTCACCTTTTTTCTATTGTGTATTGTTTGCAGGCACGAGGTATGAATTATCTTCATCATTGCAGTCCTCCTATTGTCCACCGTGATTTGAAGTCTTCAAATCTCCTTGTTGACAGGAACTGGACTGTCAAGGTTAGATTGTAGCCAGTTCCCTATTGATCCCCGTTGTCTTGTTTTGCAGTGTTCTAAATGACTTGAAAGCTAATGTAACAGGTCGGTGACTTTGGTCTCTCACGGATTAAACATGAGACTTATTTGACAACAAAGACAGGAAAAGGAACGGTATATAACTGACCTCCTTTTCTTTTCTTTTTTTTTCGGTACACAATATTTTTTAATTGCTTTTGTGAATAATGAGTCTGAAATTCATATAAAAACGAACATGTTTGCTTTGTATGCAGCCTCAGTGGATGGCTCCCGAAGTTCTTCGTAATGAACCTGCAGATGAGAAGTATGGCTAAGATAATTGCATTAAATCTGCTTTAGGTGGTGTTTGCGAACTTTTAAATGAGCTTAAAATCACATTTCTCTTTATCAAAAGCTCTTTTGAGGTGTTTGCAACCTCTAAACTGTGATAAAATTAATCACTTCTAAGCTAGAATCTAATAGCAGGTTGGGGCTGCTTTTACCTTCTTCTCGGTAATTTTATAAATAAATGGAAGTTGATTTGACATTCTAACTTACTTCTGAATGATTGATTATTTAAAAAACACTTCAAAATCTTAATTTTCATCAAATCACTTCTATTCTCAAACACTGCCTACCTTTTGATATGAGTTATTGTTCTACTATCATCACTTCTGAAATAATAGAATCAGTTCTCCTTAAGAGTTAGGTTTATTGACAGAGAAAAATGAGCCCGTCAGTCCTAACATTTCGATTCTTGTTTGATGTGATCAGGGCCGATGTTTATAGCTTTGGAGTGATACTATGGGAAATTGTGACCCAAAAAGTTCCTTGGGGAAGCCTCAATTCAATGCAGGTGTTGAATCTTCCTGTGGATAGTACATTGAGTTTTATTGTTTGGAAATACCTGAATTCAGCAAAATGACTGTTCTAAGTTGTTTTTCTAAAGTAAATAACAGAAGCATCTTAAGATTGCAGGTCATTGGAGCTGTGGGCTTCATGAACCAATGCCTAGAGATACCAGAGGATGTCGATCCACAATGGGCTTCCATCATAGAGAGCTGCTGGCATAAGTACGTTTTGCTCGTACCTTGCTGTCAATTTGATAATTTCCATATTTCTTTTAAACAGTATATTCATTGAGCTAGTGAAGTGCTCATATGAATTTATGTTGATAAATGGAATAATGATCATGTTCTTTCATTTTCTTTGAACTTGATCCTAGCACTTTTAATCTTGTCTAAATTAGGTCTTTTGTACTTCCATTTGCATTAAAATTTGGTCCTTACAATAGGTTACTAGATATAGAGAGCAAAATAAATTGGAAGTACATGAAAATTGAAAGTAGAAGACTTAATTTTTACAAATGAAATCACAGGGTCTGATTCCAAGGAAAGTGAAAGTAGCTTAAATAAAAGTATACTGAGTCCAATTCCAGGAAGAAATAAGCTTAGGACGCATTTATACATTTCTCCTTTATTAACACCATATCGAAAGTAGAAACCTTGAAATTGTAGTCGTTTTTGGATCAGAATGTTAGTAGAAAAATTCGCTGCTGGTATTAGAAACTCAAGTTTTGATGTGTTGTGATAAACAGCGAACCACAAAGCCGTCCTTCATTCAAAGAATTAGTTGATAAACTGAAAGACCTGCAAAGACGATGCGCTATTCAAAGTCAAGCCGAGCGTGCAGCTGGGGGAGATGCCATTCAAAAAGAACTGTAGATGCAATTGAAGGGCATTTGTGATGGTACATTTCCAGCATACAGTGACCAGCCAGGGGCTCTTTGCAATCGCTTGTGGTGTCGGATTGTAACATCTGAAGGGCAAATATGAGAGATCCTTATGTTCAATGTAAGCTCGATTAATGCTTCATCTATCTCAAAATCAAGCTATCTTGGATTGAAAAATAGATATTCAATGCATGATAGAGTCCAAAGGTGTCTTCTTGATTGTGCCAAAGATTATAGTTGAGGATTATGTATGTTACAAGGGTATACCTCATTTGTACCTTCTCGTGTATTTCTTTGAAACGGGCTGCATTTTGAGCGTGCGATTTGTGAGTGGATCGTGTCCTTGTTTCTTGGTGCTTTTATGCACGTATTGCGTGTGTATTTGATAGTGGATTAGCTACTTGGTGCAATTCACTCGGTATAGCATAGAATAATCTTTGTTTAATAATCTTGATCATGATTTAGCTAAAAATGTACAAAATCACTAAAAAAGTTGCTATTTCTTTACAAAAACAAGTCAAGTGTTTTACTCAGCATCTTCTCCTGTACACTAACATGCACATAACAGAGACGGGATGTGATCGCATTTGGATTTACACGAAGAACGAACAAAATGGTAAACGAAACTCGAACATCTAAACTACCAAAAACTAAAATGAAAGACTAAGAAGCACTTCATAGTTCATACCCATGCAGGTAGCCATTCCTTGCCTTGGATGAAATCTATGGAGGCTAAGGTAGTAGCCTCTTCATCGCTCAGCTGTTTCGACCAACGAGCTCGATTCTTCACACCCGAACCAGGTCCATGACATCTATACTCTGCTAGGTGCAAGTTTCTGTTTCATTGAACAAGAATTTAGCTAGCCATTGATCAAGGAAACAGAGCTCACTAAAGCAAGATTATCTTACTCTGTACTGCCTGGAAAGCTCCAATCTGTCCATCCATGAGAGAGTATACTTTTCGACAAGTAAGTGTTGGCGAAAACGACCCTTGAATGTGTCCCTTTAGCTCTTCCCAAATAGATGTCACCAACTCCATATACCTTTCCATTCACAAACACAAAGCCACTGCTTTCATTGTGCCCTTGTCTGTGACTTGCTGTTATAGATCCTCTTACTTCTGATCGCCAATTAGGGATGGCAAACACCTCACAATCCTGCACGTGAGAACACCCGATCAGACTCGTTCTTGCAGTTTCCTTAATCTTAAACCTTAGAACAAGAAATCTCACATCAAACATGGATTGGCCATGTCCATAGATGAAATCAATGGAGCCTTGAATGTAGCTGTTTCTATAGTAATGCTTGCCCTTAGAATCAAAAAGTGTGTTGTGATTGCTGAAAAATCCACAATCATAGAATGCAGCTTTATCTGCTGCAACTACTGCTGCTACTGATTTGTTCTGTGCAGTGTGAATGATGCCAGTTGGAGCTGCATTCTGTTGACATAAACAACGAGCAAAGTTATGCGATAAAATGTATGAAAAAGTGCTCGTTTTTTAGTCGCAAGAAAAGGATATGGAGTGGTAGAGAATGAGAGACCTTGAAGCTGATACCAAAGGCAACAAAATTTGAAGCTCCGACTTTGAAAGTGGCGGATTCGTAGTCGTCTGCTGAGTTTTTTGACCACACAATCGATGTTTTTCCTCTTCCTTCGCCTCTCATGTATATATATGGCTTGTTGGCTGGTATGCTAACCTTTTCTCTGCATAAAGATTCAAGAAAATATTGGATTCAAGATCAAGATTTTGCCTATAAGGTCATCTACTTTTCCATTTAAATGATGAGATCAAGAAATGTGGTAGAGAATAGCGTGGGAATTCGTCAAATTAACTGTTTTTTAACCAAGTTAAAAATTGTGTTCTTTTTTATTCACTTCGTTCCGAACACTTTTTAACACTAACAATCAAAGGCCTCCCCAACTAAACAAGACAATTATGTATAAAAGAATCGTTTTTTTACCCCCAATTATAATTTTGTGCACAACCCACCACAAAATCATATAAAATTACCATTATACCCTTACTTTATTGCAATTGATTAGAATTTAATCCCACAAAATATCATACTCATTCCCTGTTCACATATGCAACCAAGGTAATTTTGATTTTTTACCTTTTTTTGTGGTAGAAAGATAAAAAAATATCTCTTGATAATAGAGAGGATACAATACTATATGTTTGATGGCAGGAAGGACAATTTCCTCGACAATAGAATGCTCTCTCTCTTTTGTTAAGTGGGTCCCTACCTTTGGTATAATAGCATGGCCTAATTCAATCTATATCACCTCGTCATCTCGATTGAAGGGTACATACGTTATTATTGAGTTGACCCCTTATCTTGAGTCAACCTTTAATAAGGAGCATATCCTTGTGTTAAGGTATGGGGGCTTTAGCCCCCAAAGTTTTCAAAATTTTCATGATATATGTATATTATATTAATTAAAAAATTAATTCACACTAATCCAGCCCCTCTACTCATGTGCTTAAAAAACTAAATTTTTTTTTTAAAATATTGAGTATATATATTCAATATATTTAATTTTGTTATCTTTAACCCCTTAATAAAATCGATATAGCTCCGTTCCTGCATAATTAACATGAGATTCAATGTTGACATTCTAAAATATCATGTTAACGTTCAGTTTTATGTCAACCTTCATTCTGATTAACATGAGACTGATGGTTGACACAATAACTACTAGGGTAAAAGTGGTGGAAACAATAGCAAGATAAAGAAAATAAGAATCATCACCTGTAAGTACCCTTTGTGATGTGAATGAGAATCCATTTGGGATTGGAATTAGGAACATGATTAATGGCATCTTGAACAGACTTGAAGTCTCCTTGGCCATTTGCATCAACGGTTATTGTTTGATCTGCTTTAATATTTCGTGTCAAGATATGTGAGTCTATTACATTGTTATATTTATTCCTGAAATGGCAATGCACAGAATCTAGGAAGAAGAATGCTGTAATAAGAATATATACAGAGGTTAATTTCATGGTTTTTAGATATGTTGCAGAATGAAGATAAGATAAATTCATTCTCTCTCTCTCTGTGTGGAAAAAAATGGGGAGCTTCATGAAGGAAATATGATCTTTTGTTGAAGAGAAAAAGGTTCTTGATTGGAGGTCTTCCATCAATTTCTGAGTGTTTGTTATGCAATTTTCTGAATTTAAATCTTGTTTACTAAAAATTAATGTGACATCCCATAATTTAGAAAATACTACCTCCGTCCCGCTTAAATTTGCACATTTTCCGTTTTCGTCCGTCTCAATCAAATTTGGACACTCCAAAAATGGCAAATAAAATCTACTAAAATTGTCATTTAATATTCAAAAAAGTGTTTTTTACACTACAAAAACAGATTTTTCTTAATCTCCGTGTCCGTCCCTACGTGCAAATTTGAACGGGATGGAGGGAGTACATAGTATTACTATTATACACACCCCAATATTTACTATACACATCCCACTTTTTTTAAAATGAAAGGTATAAGAACACAAATTTTAGGGTGTGATGAGTAATTTTGGGGTGTGTATAGCCTCATCCATATTTTTATCCAAGAAAATACAAAGAAAAAAATTATGATCGTGAGTATTTTCTAAATTAGATTTGAAAACAACTAAGTTATGATGAGATATTCTATTATACTTTGAGTTAAATCTTTTATACAAAAATAATGACCACATGTCATATGTATCAAATGACATCACTAATTAATATGTGATACATATTAATTTTTATGAAACATAACATGTAACGTCAAATGTAGTAGAAAATCCATTAATATAAAATAATTGTTTTTAAATTTTACAAAAACTAATATACGAAAAGAGAAAAAAAATAAAAACTTGAAAATTAATCGGATGTTAAAAATCGAAAATTCCATTAATTACAAAGATAAAAAAGAATTATTTAATATAGTTTCTTGAAACGGATGAAATAATAGTTTTCAAATTTTACAAAAACGAGTATGGAAAAAAAAAATAGAGCTTGAAAATTAATGGGAGGTTAAAAATTGAAAACTCCATTAATTACAATAATAAAAAAAATTATCTAAATTGCAAACGGAAATAAAAATTAAAAACAATTCCTTAAAAAGAAAAAAAAAATGTAAATCTATATCCGTTGGACCGTTACGTGGCAGATAGCCCTAGCTAGCACGGCACGTTTTCCAACTCTACATACATAATAAAAAATAAAAAAAACTCTAGATACATAGTATATATATACACAGAGCAGTTACTACGGGGATGTAATTCGCCGTACAGAAATGGAGATCCCGGCGCCGCCACCGGAAAAGCTGATTTTCGTTCACCGTTCACCAAACGGCGTCGCATATGTGGTCATTAACCGGTCAAAATCCCTCAACTCATTGACCCGGGCCATGATTGTAGACTTAGCCCGGGCAATCAAGAGCCTGGCATCCGATGATACGGTTCGGGTTATTATATTGACCGGTTCGGGCAGGGCTTTCTGCTCTGGCGTTGACTTGACGGCGGCAGAAGACGTGTTTAAAGGAGACGTGAAAGATTTGGATAGCGATCCGGTTGTTCAAATGGAGCTATGTAAGAAGCCTATAATTGGAGCGATTAACGGCTACGCTGTGACGGCGGGTTTTGAGATTTCTTTGGCTTGTGATTTGTTGGTGGCGGCGAAGGAAGCTAAGTTCATGGATACTCATGCTGGGTAAAGTGCCTAATTGTTTATGCTTAATTGGTTAAAGGATTTTCTGTAGGGATTTAATTGCGTATATGTACTGAGTTTAGCTGATTAGATAGTGTTTTGAGTTTGATTTGATTTTTAAGTGCTTGATTTGATCATGTTGTTGAGGATTGATGAATGAGTTAAGCTCAATTGAGTATTGATTCAGCTAAATACAAGGCTCATTCTGATAAAATATTGTTATTTCTGATACAAAGCACAGTTGATTGTGATCAGTGTTGCTTTTGTATCAGGAGTCAACTTTCGATGAAGATTACTTCTTCAATCACATATTAACTCGTCTATTTGGAGTATCTGCGTTATTATTTAGCATTTCATGTGATATACTAGAATTCACAGGTTCCCTTTGTCTTGAATTGATATTTTACATTTTTCGTAATTCCTCAATGTTAATTTATATTGAATGAAATGGATACACTAGTTGAAATTGTTGTTACAAGGTGTGTTGGTAATAGGAGTTATCTATAGTGTTAAGAGATATTTTGAGTTTCTTTGTGCTGCTATTTTGCATTTATTATTGTCGTCTTGAATGCTTGTTCTTTCTGCAATATTTATTCTGGACATGCTTTATGATGAAGTTGATTTCGCAGGTTTGGAATCTTTCCTTCGTGGGGCCTATCTCAAAAGCTTCCACGCATAATAGGACCAAGTCGAGCTCGGGAAGCATCTTTCACTGCAAAGCCTATAACTGCTGAACAAGCTGAAAAGTGGGGTTTGGTTAATCATGTTGTTGAAGGAAGCGAGCTTTTGAAGAAAGCTACACAAATTGCAGAAGCAATAATTAGGAATAATCAAGACTTGGTGCTGAGGTACAAAGCAGTCATAAACGATGGATTTAAACTAGATCTTGGTCATGCACTTGCTCTGGAGAAGGTAATGACAATGCTTTTCTCCTTAGCTAATACTTGCAATGAGTTCCACCTTTCTCGTTTTGATTAGCCATTTTGGATTTAGTATGCTCTTTCTTTTGCTATCGATTATGTTATCTTCCACCCTTTTGTTGCTAAGTAGCCATTAAGTCGAATACTGATAGCTTTTGGAGAAAAAGAAGGAGAAAGTGTGGAATCTGTGATTCTCAAATCTAGGCTGTTTATAGATTTAATGTGTTGATGTTACTGTATTTTTGGAAGTAGTCTAGTAGGTGTCCTTAGATTTAGAGGGTGTTTGGGTGAGCTTATAAGCTCCTTAAATGGGCTTATAAGATGTTAAGAGCTTATAAGCTCCTCAAAAGTGTGGCTAAGTTTTAAAAATAAGATCTTATTTTAGGAGCTTATAAGCTCTTTTTTTAAAAGTTGGGGAATCCCAACTTATTTCTAAAATAAGAACTTATTTTTAAAACACCTTCAAATTTGATCATTGAAAATGTCATTACTAACATCTTATAAGTTCCTCCATCTAATTTATCCAAACACTTCAACAACGTATTTCTAACTTAAATTAAACATCTTATAAGCTCTAAAAACACCTTATAAGATGCAAGAGCTTATAAGCTCCAAAAATAAGCTTAGCCAAACACCCCCTTAACCCATACAATGGGTTCTTAATAGTGTGGTCATCATTCTTCAAATTTCATGTGGTTTCACACAAAACATGCTGCCTACAGTTCTTCTTGAATGCATGATCATTGGTTCCCTTGTTTCCAACAAAAATCGTCTGTAGTTACATTTCAGAATGTAAGTGCTAGTAAGCAACTAAAAGCAATGGTTGTTTCCTGAATTGTGCCCTCTTTAATACCATAGTACTATATTACTCTTGCACGAGTTGGTTGTCTGCAATATGGAAATACCTTATGTTTTGCCCTAGAAGTGTAGTAATGAAAACAAACCTATAAACAAAGGAGCAAATCATTAAGCAGCTTATAGTAATGATCATTGAATGTTATCCTGAATATGTCTTGCCCTTAAAAATAACCCATGGTTGTCAGAAACTGATAGCTAAGATGTTAAACTTCCTTTTCTATGTATATCACTTGCAGGAGAGGGCTCACCAGTATTACGATGGGATGACTAAGGAGCAGTTCAAGAAAATGCAGGAATTTATAGCAAGGCGGGGCTCGAAAAAAACGCCATCAAAACTATAATTGTCATCCTTAGGTTCTTTGTTTAAATAAATAATGTGACCATCATCATGTAGAAGAATGCAGTGGATGAATGTATTTTAGTTTTATACTTTTCTTGAAGACTTTGTTCTAATTGATCCTTGCTATGCTTCTTGTTGTTTGATACCTTGAAAATAAAGTTACAAACAATAGTGGTTTTTGCAATTCTACATATAAACAATCAATCCTCAGTTTCCCACAAAAAAAAAAAAAAAAGAAAAAAAAAAAGATGCATAATAGTTTTGAAATTAAAACACTACCAAACAAACTGTACAACACTTGAATCTCTAAGTACAACTTCTTAACTACTAATCAAGATTTGAGCATCCGATAACTCCCCATTATTCCATGATACTTCAAACTTCAAAACTCCATTTTCCCACTCAAATTCAACTTTCTCATCATTCAACACAATCTTCACAGGCTTCAAACTAGAGTAAGCCAAAAACTTCCCTGCCCCTTGAATCTTCACCAAATAACTCACACCTTTCCCTTCAACTTTTTCCTTCAATAATTCAACAGCTCCACCACTATTAAACATGTTTTCCAGCCCAACAGCCCCGAATTTGATCTTCTCACTGAATCCATAAACTGGCGAAATCGTAGCAATTTCAAAGGAAGATGGATCAAGACTGATATCTAGTTTATCACAAGCTTTCATCAAGTGAAAATCTCCACTTTTGTGAAGATAAACACCAAAAAGCTCATGGTTTCTGAATTCAACACTCGATTCTCTCTGTTCCCATTCTACATCGTTCGGGGTTAAAAAACCGGACATCTTTTTATAACACTCTGGATATGCTTTGCATTTGTGTTCTTCAGGGTTCCATCCAGCTCCTTGGCAGTTGAACACTCCAATCACCCCTCCAAACTGCAGAATTTTCACATCAAAACAGGGTTATAAATCACGTTTTTCTAGTCCAAATATCAATGTTCAAGAATCTTGATTCATACCTTGTTTAGGTTCCAAAGCTTTAGCAATGTCTTCCCATCAAAGAGAGGGTTCTCAAAGAGACAATCCCTCGTTGGAAGCGCGTAATGCTGGCACCTAAGTATGGTCCCATCAGGCAACACTAGCTTCCTTAAAAGATCAAAATCATGGCCACCAATTTTGTCACTAACATAAACCGGTCCCCCACATATAGCCCTCGATGCACCATGGAACTCGGCACAAAGATGATCGGATTGAAACATATCCCAATCGGGTTGAATGAACTGGCCTTGCCATAAGCTGTTATAACTGCAATGGATCATATGAACCCCTTGTAGCCAATAGACCCCCATTGGGTCACCATTAGGATCCTCGAACCAGAAGTCATCGCCTGCATTTTAAAGCTCGTTAGAGCTATATCGAACAACCATTTCATCGAAAAGTTTAAGCTGTTAAAAGGGCTTTACCAACTCTGGCCATGGATATTTGGTTTGTGGCTAAGAAGAAAAAGTCATTGCATTGCTCCATGCTAGCAATAAGCCCACTTCCATTGAAATTTTTTCTAAGGGATTTTGTTAAACCATCATAGTATGCCTTTGCAAGCTCCACTCTTCCTCCATGGTCCTCACTCACATACTCCAATGTCTAAATCACAAACAAAAATGAAATCAAAATAAGCACATTAATCCCAAAAATAGCATGAATTTCCACATTTCACATAAACTTCTGTGCACCAGTTGAACAGAAGTGAAATTCTGTGCATTCCATACCTTTATGTTATAAATATAGTACATTTATGTACAAATATCCGTACTTTTTAAAATGAACATGCATAAAGGTATTGCATTTATAACATAAATGTACTACATTTATAACATAAATGTATGGATTGCACGATGCAACTGGTGCACAGAAGTGTTACTCACCACATTTATAGGCAATACTCGAGTTAAAAAAGATCGAAAACTCACATGAATAACATCAACTTTGACTCCACTAATCCCAGCATCTGCAAGATACGAATGCATAGCCTCGTAGAACTCTCCAGCCTCATCTGGATCAACGAGCCCTATCCCGCCTTTTTCAATCATAACAACAGCCAAATCATACATAGTCTTAGCCAATCCCTCACCAGCCTTTGCCTTAGTCACCTTGCTATTCAAATGAGTAGTTCCTGGCCTAACCCCACCCCACGCCCCACACAAAGCATGCCATACGTACACATCGTCTAGACTAGGAAATTGTCTCTTCAAATCACTCACTAAAGCCTTCAACCCCCCTCGTTCGCCTCCCTCGTTCAAGTACTCAATTATACTAGCCTCGGGCAGTGTAGTATCATCTTTAAGGGCCTTCTTTTTCTCTGCTAGTTCAATCATCTCCTTGAACATCTTATCATGCTTTTCTTGATCGAATAGTGGGGCATTTGGGCTTAGCATGGTCCCACCTTGATACTTGGCAAACTTGTTGTTTTCTTTGAACTGATACAATCTACAGAGCATTTGTGACCCTAAACCAGACAAGTTCTTTGAATCTTGAAAAGGGTCCTCATGATCCATGTTGATGCTTTGCCATCCATCGTCTATGATCAAGAATCGAGGTGGGACCCCGTTTTCAGAAAGGCTTTTAACTCCATGCCAGACCCCCACAGGCTCAACTGTGAGGTAAAAAGCATCCCAAGTGCACCACCCAAATCTGTCTATGATTTTTGGTGGGGTTTTCTCTTGCAGCAACCTAAATGTCCCCAAATGAATACGAACAGCTGCTAAAGCATCCTTCATCAGGTCATACGGGTTGTCTCCAACGTGGAAATACATGCAAGAATTGAACGTATTCGCCTTCACTTTCGTGGAGCCACTTTCAACGCAGATTACAGCTTCTCCATTGGAGCCTGGATTTATGGATGATCTAAAGCTTTCTTCAATCAAAGGAAGTATTAGGACATAGGAGTTGAGCTCAGGAAGTTGTAAGAGAATGAGCTGAGTCTCCATCTGAAGATTGGATGAGCTAGAACCGGTCCACATAGTGGACCACCATGTTTTGAATCGGAAAATACTTAGAAACTTTCTGTCATTGAATTTGCCAATAGGGTTGAGGATTCTGTGAAGAGGGTTCTTCACAGAAAGGCCTAAAAAGGCACCATTTTCAGAATTGGATTCAACTGATTTAAGCATGTGTTTTGGAGGTGGGAAATCAAGATTAGGTGAATGAGGAACAGAAGAGAAAGTTGAAAGAGTTATGTTCTTAGGAACTTCAGACAAAAGTGTCACTCCATCTACACAGATTTCTCTGTCTGAAGACAATGAAAATCTGCAAGATTGAACCTTTTCTTTCTGAAAACAACTTGAGATTTTTTCAAGAAACAAGGTAGGAGGTGCCATTGATGAACTCAAACAGCTTTGAAAGCAAGAACAAAGATTGTGAAGATGATTGATCAAACTTTGTTGATTTGGGAATTTAATGCACAATTCTAGAACTTGATGGAAAATCACCGATACAAATGTGGATATATATAGAAAAATGTACAGTCTAGAGTGTTACATATGTATTAATAATAATGCTACAAATATCTCTAAAGTAGTAGTAGTAGTAGTAATATTAACAACAACAACAAGGGTCAGTGTAACTAAAGGCCCTACAAATGTTTATTTAATGAATAATAGTTGATGATGCATTGTGATCCATTGATCAGTGCCAACTGGTAATTCAAGATTGGAAGTCCAATAGTCTTACAAATCTCAACCACCAATGTTTTAGTTATATAATTTTTTCTTATTAAACTTTGAGCGATACCAAACTTCATATTCTATTAAATGAATTTTTTTTAACATCATTTAATTGAGCTCAAACAAGTTTTTTAAAATCTATATTCTAAATTAAATCATCGAGTAAGTTCATAAATCTCTAGAATTCAAATATCTTCGAAATCTTGTCTCCAAATATGTTTTCACAGATTATAGTAACTTACTAATCAAGTAATTCATTTATGCACATGATAATAGCATAAAGTATATGTTACCAAAATAAGATTCCACAAAGTAAGAACATCCTTGGAGATTAGTTATTAAAGTGAAAGAGATTTCTTTGTAAACCTAAACCATTAACTGAAACTTTGTGGAGTTTGAAGATCAAAAGAATTTCAAAGATCCAAGAAATATTTGACACCTTCAAAATCAGTTAAGATTCTATGTGGGTCCCATTCGTTATCCTACACGTGTCACCCAACATTGGACTGGAGGGTAGTTTGTCGGTTTAGAAAAACCGCCACACGGTTTTTACGCTGTCGGCTGCTGCTTCTTTTGTCAGCATCAAACCGATTTGCCTTTTTTACTTTGGTCGGTTTGAATATATAAAGTTATAAACACGAACAGCCCAGCCCAACAAACCTCGTCGATTTGGGCCCGTTCTGGCCCGGCCCAAAAAATTTCGTCGGTTTGGGCCTACCTTGGCCCGGACCAATAAATCTCGGTGATTTCGGCCCGTTCAACTCAGTGGCCAGTCAATCTGACTTCTCAAAGTGAGAGCTCAGAAAATAAGCTGAACGAAAGCTGAGAAGATGATGAAATTCAACGAATAATATAAAATTTGAGTGACAATTTGCGAGGAATTAGTTGCAATTACTCAAAAATTTGTTTATTTTCGTGGATTTTGATTCGATCTTTTGAATTTTCTGGAGCATGAAGCGGATTAAAGTTTTTTACTATTTGTTGGGAATTTTATTGAGCTTGATATGTGTGGAATCTGCGCCTCAGGCGTATCGTAGAGACCCGGGGCATCCGACGTGGCACCATGGCGCGTTTCAAGATGTCAAGGATTCGATTCGATCTGATGTTCGTCAGATGCTCCATTCTCGCGCTGAGGTACTAATTTCAGCTGTTTGTTGTTTTTTTTTCATTAAACTAATATTGGTTATGGAATATTGATGTGTTTGTTTGCTGCAGTGCTGAAATGTATGTTTGTTGAAGCTGTTTCAAGCTTTACATTTGTTGGAAATGGAGGATTGATCTGAGTTCTTACATCTCAACCTTTTATCTTTTAGCTTGGGGGATGTTTTGTTTAATTTGAAAAACCTGGTGAAAAAATGGAGAAGTTTGGAGCTTTTTGAATTGAGACATGGTCTTAAAAAGCTGATATCAATTTGTTTGATGTATTAATTATATGAAGATAAATTAACTTTTGACCTTCTAATATTATGTTTGTAACGAATGCTATGGGCTAAATGATTGTAGCTGTCAACATGTGTTATAATCTTTTATAAAATTATGGAACTTTTTCCTTGGTTAATAATTAACAAAAATTTGCATAAGGTTTTTTATCTGTTAAGTGATAGCTAATGGCATATGAACCTATTTTACTCAAGCTCATTATGAATTCTAGTCTTGTTTGATGTCTACTTAGTGCTCACATCATCAGCTTTTATACAGGTTCCATTTCAAGTCCCTCTTGAAGTAAATGTGGTTCTTATTGGCTTCAATGGTGATGGAGGCTACAGGTATAGTGTAGATTCTCAAAAGTTGGAGCAGTTTTTGAGAGTTGGCTTTCCATCTCACAGACCTTCATGCTTAGAAACTGGCCAGCCTCTTGATATTGAGCATCATGTAGTGTTTAATGCATTCCCAGTAAGCCTTTCAACTTTTCCTCTGAGGTTCATCATACCACTCTGCTTTCTTTTGTTATGGAGACTCTTGTTTTGTGTCATTGTCTTGTTGTTTCTCGCCAGAGAACCCCATCAAAATGAAAATACTAGAATTTTGATCTTGTAATCCTGTATGTCAACCTCTCTCTCTTAAAGAATCACTTATAATGGGAAAAGAAAAACATAAATTAACAGGAAAACAAAAAACCATCGATGTCAACAATAGTACAGGCCATAGGGTAGAAAAAATGTTCTAACAGCATCTTCCTTTTGGCATCACTAGCCATGATCTTTTCACTCATTACTGCAGGCTGGACAGCCAGAACTGATAGCATTGGAGAAAGCACTGAAAGCATCCATGGCTCCAGCTGGCACTGCAAGAGAGGTGAGGACATATGCATATTTTAACTCACCCTGAGAGTTGCTATTTCTGTAGTTTATATGAAACTTTGGTCAACCTTATATGTAACAGGGAGATTTTGGAAGGGAAGTTCCTTTGTTTGAGGTGGAAGCAACAACTGTTGAACCAGAATTTGAGAAACTTTATTCTTACCTATTTGACGTAGAAAATGGGGGATACCCTGTTGAAGAAATGGACAGACCTAAGCCAACTGCTATTTTTGTGATTAACTTTGATAAGGTCAGTTGTGTGAACTTGATAGTCCCTGATCCGTTTCAAGCCCAAAGAAAGTGAATTCTGCTTCTTCTATCTTATCTAGGAAATTGATCTAATAGCCATAAACTGCTTGTAGTAGGTAATCCTTCATCCTCGATACTATATGCCAGTAATTATTTTACCTTTCTACAGGTACAAATAGATCCCAGAAACAAGGACCTTGATCTCGATAGTTTAATGTATGGCAAAATCCCACTTCTAAATGAAGAGGATATGAAGAAACAAGAGGGGGATTACATATATCGCTACCGGTACAATGGAGGAGGTGCATCTCAGGTTTGGCTTGGATCTGGCAGGTACGACAATTTTATGCCTGAAATGCAACTCATTTCAAGTCTATCCTATACAATGAATTCAGAGTTACACGTCAACTGCAACTCAGTGTCTAGTCAAATTGACTAGTAATTTCCAGAATAATATTCTTACCCTTTTGTGTTAGTTGCTTTCATTTTTGTCTTTCCAAATATCTGATTTTCCTTGATCATATATCCCAGATTTGTTGTGATTGACCTCTCAGCTGGACCTTGTACATACGGGAAGATTGAAACTGAAGAAGGAAGTGTCAATCCTAGAACACTACCTCGCTTGCAAAATGTGTTGTTTCCTAGATCAGGCGCAGGTAGTGAGAGATCTGCCCATGATATTTTTGTTGGACAACTATCTGCTATTATTGCCACCACAGTAGAGCATGTTTTAGCACCTGATGTTAGGTATGTTCCTTATGCCATCTATTTGAGTAGTTGCTATTTACACCAATCAAGGTGTAATTGTTCTACTTATCTAGATTTAAATTGCACTACCTTATACTTCCTCTTTTAAAGTTTCTAATTATCACCCAAAACCAAAAATAAGAAGTCATTGCATAAGTACCTCATTTCAAATGATATTATTGCAATTCATACTCTTGTTTTCAGTTGCCCAATTCATTTTGTGGGAGGCATCAAAACCAATGGGGCATGGCCATTCCAACCCTTCCATAAATGGTGGTGTTGGGAAAAGTGTCGTGTTGTCCAACTTAACAGAAAACTGTTATCCATGTCAAATCAACACCCTTGTAGAGTTTAAAAATATCTAATGTAGCCATGGGAGAATCCTGTAATTTTCTTCATGCTGTCAACACCTCTTCAACTTCCTTACAACTTCTATATGTGTGTGTATGTGTTATTTGTTCTCTGTAGTTAATTGTGAATGGTGCTTTCAGTCTCTAGTATGGGTGGTTTATTTTTTGCATCTTGCCCCTGTTTCCCAGTGATAATTTCGTCTTCTCTGCACCAGGTTTGAAACTGTAGATATGACTACTAGGTTGCTTGTACCTATTATCGTCCTTCAGAATCACAATAGGTACAATATCATGGTGAAAGGCCACAATTACAGTATAGATGTTGAAGCAATTGAGGCCGAGGTAAATTCCTCTCTGCTAATTCACTGTTGTGGTTTCTTGGCTTTTACTTATTTGTCATAGGCCAATCAAAACTCTATAAGATCAAATTCTTTTATTGGTGTGTCCTTTTGGGAAGTTGAACATAGACCATGACAATCACATAGCTCTTGTACATTGCTTGATTGTTTTCAGGTTAAGAAGATGGTTCACCAAGGGCAGGAAGTTGTAATTGTTGGGGGTACACATGCACTACATCGCCACGAAAAGTTGGCAATTGCTGTCTCAAAAGCGATGAGGGGTCATTCCCTTCAAGAAACCAAGAAAGATGGACGTTTCCATGTTCATACGAAGACATATTTGGATGGAGCTATTCTGAAGGAGGTAGATTCCTTGTCTTATTTATCATCTTTAAAAGCAATAAAATAAAGCACTGCTTGTGTTTGATTCTGGATAACATAGTGGAAAATAGAAACTTTTAGCGCTGATCTGACATTTTCTTGATTTCCTTTGACTAACAACTGGCAACCTCGCTTATGCTTTTCTGTTAATATTGTAATGAACTATAAGTGATCTTCATTTCACCTGCATGACATCTTAATTGCAGGAGATGGAACGATCTGCCGACGTACTTGCGGCAGGTTTACTTGATGTGTCTGACCCAACCCTTTCGAGTAAATTTTACCTTCGCCAGGTTGGTTTTACTGCTTATTTATGGGACTTTTATGAGACCCGGTAACTTTTGCTGAAGTCGGGCGTATGTATGTGGTATTATTTCTTTTATACTTCCCACCTGCCTGGCCTGAATGTAAGTTTCTTTGTAGACCTGGATGGATAACACGAATGGAAGTGATGATTCTATCCTAAAGCATAAACCTCTATGGGCTTCTTATGGCTCAAATCGTCAAAAGGATAAGAGAAAAAGATCATTAAAGAAGAAACAAGGAGACCTGTACCGGACTTATGGAACTAGAGTTGTTCCAGTGTGAGTCAATTCATTCTCTTTCAATTTCATAAATGAATTTACATTTTAAGTCCTTAATTAATGGTAGAACCGTAAAGCATGTTTTTCTGTATAATTGAGAATGGTGATGCCAACAATGATCATTCTCTCTGTTAAGGGTATGTTTGGATTGGACTTGGCCCATCCGGATTTTGGATGGGTTCAGTCCAGTCCATGTTTGGACAAGGATTATCAAAATCCTATTACCTACCCTACTTTTCATATTTTTTCTACAATTCCCAATAAAAACATCTACTTTTTACAATTCTCAATAAAAACATCACTTTTTCTACAATTCTCAACAAAAAACATCTACTTTTTCTACAATTCCCTATGTGAAAATGACATCTTAACTATAATTCTACTCAAAATTCAAACTCACAAAATCTTTCTCAAGCCAAAATCCAGATTTGCAAAAGACACCTTAAGTCCAGTCCAAACAGACCCTAAGTGATTACCTTTTCAATAGAAATATCATAATATCACAGACAACTAATGATCTAAAATTGCAGCTTTGTTCTATCACTGGCTGATGTAGATGATGGCCTTATGATGGAAGATGAAAGTCTTGTATGGACGAGTAATGATGTAGTTATTGTGCTTCAGCATCAAACCGACAAGATACCTCTAAGGTACGTGGCTGGCATTTCATGTCTGAGTATTACAGTTTTTTTCTTCAATACACAAGTATAGAAACAAATCGGTGTATCTCTAGCACCATTACGGTCTACTTATCTTCTTTATGTCGATCAATATCCTAAATATGGCCCTGTTTAATTCAACCATTAAACTTCGAAATAACAATTCCATATGCTAACTTATATGGTTCCTAACCATGAGAATTTGCTTCTTTTTTTCAAAATTTATGTCCTCATCTCCTTTATTGATTGGACAGTTATGTTTCTGAGTTAGAGAGAAGACATGCTATACCATTACAAGCTCAGCGCCATATATTGGCTGGGCTGGCCTCTGTTGTGGGTGGACTCACTGCACCATATGAAAAAGCTTCTCACGTTCACGAGAGGCCTGTGGTGAATTGGCTCTTGGCAGCTGGTTGTCATCCGTTTGGACCATTTTCAAACACGTCTAAAATTAGTCAATTATTACGCGATGTAGCGCTGGTAAATCTCAATGTGGTGCCAATTTTAGCTCATAGATTTTCAAGAATCACCATGTGCTGAAATATTTGTTGTTAACCTAAAATTCTGCAGAGGAACTCAGTATACGCTCGCGTTGATGCTGCTCTTCACCGAATCCGAGAAACATCAGAGGTAATTTCATAATTCTCCGTTCAATTTGTTTCATCCCTCTTAATAGTTGTATGTAGTTACTTTATTATCTTTGCCAGACCGTGCAAGCCTTTGCAGCAGAACAACTAAAAACTCCTCTTGGGGAACCGGTGAAGGGTAAGAAGAATAAAACGAGCACTGAGCTTTGGCTGGAGAAGTTCTACAAGAAGAAAACCAACTTGCCAGAGCCATTTCCACATGAGTTAGTCGAACGACTAGAAAAATATCTCGATGTACGTCTTTACTTCTGGTAGAATACTATGATTAAGCATTCATAAACTGAACCTTCTCGTTGATTAATATCCCTTCTTCACTTCCAGAGCCTCGAGGAGCAGCTTGTCGACCTGTCTTCGTTATTGTACGATCATCGACTACAAGATGCAAACTTAAATAGTTCAGAGATTCTTCAAAGCTCAATGTTCACTCAACAGTACGTTTCCCAGCTACTTTCCGCTATGTTATTCTTTTCCTTTTACAATGTATCGATTATTTTTACGTTATTTTTATAGGTACGTGGATCATGTTTTGACGAGCGAGCGGGAGAAGATGAAGTGTTGCAGTATCGAATACAAATTACCAATGCATTACTCCCAGAATTTTATCTATGCAGGGATTCTTTTAGCTGGGTTTTTTGTTTATTTTGCAGTTATCTTCTTTGCCTCTCCTGTGCGTTGATTTCATTAGCTCCTTGGGCCTCATTGGCTTCATCAAATTGTAATATACGTACAAATTTTGACTAGAAAATAAAAAGGGGTTGAGGATTCTCTATGCTTGTGTTAATTTCATATTCTTGGAAATGGTTTTTATGTTTTTTATTGTGTATCTCTGTATTTTAAGTTATTAGGCTATTTTTAGAATGGGTACATCGCTTGCAAGACATTAAACTTGGAATTAAGAACTAATTTATAAATTGGATTTTGTTATGAAATTTATCCTAAATGGTTTGTGCAAACATTAGGGGTCAAATAATATATAATTTACTACCATGATTATACATTCTGTTATACGTATAATACACAACTATTATTATATATATCAAAACTTACAGCCATAGTAAGTAACATTCGATTATCATCATACGGATTGTCGAGTTTCAGTAGTTAATTTTATCTTTATATAATTTTTATATGTTTTTTTTTTTTTTATCAATGTAAATATTTGTTCAATTGGATTTATCAGCCCTGTTGGAATTTAATTCTTCATAGTTTACTTGGAAATTGCTTCTTCGATTCAATTTTGCCATAATTCAGGTCATTTCGAATTTTATGTACATATTTATTTACTTAATTGCTTATTCGAGTCCATCATTCAAATAATTTGGTCCATGTTGTCATAATTCAAGTAATTTGGTCCAGAAGTTCCAACTTCGACACAAACGAATAATAATTTGATCTTCAATAAATTAACAAAAAATGTACAACTTACTGAAAATATAAAATCGATGTCACATTATAGAGGTTTCTAAAAAATGTTTTACAAATATAAACAAAACTCGTCAGAAATACCAAATGTAAATCAATTGTTTAAAACCATTTTCTGACTACAACGCTAACTAAATAAATAATTTTCAAAACTAAATATTAGTCTTCCAAAGTAGAAAATTTAGACTTTTGTAATTAAGATCAGATATAGCTTTCTAGGCTGCATTGTGCATCAATTTGCAGTTCTAAATAGAACTGCTCAGAGCCCAGTGCGATCATCATTTCAACATATAATCATGTATATTTTGATATTAATTTCTACAGTAAGAATTGCATTTTTCCGAATACAAAACAAACAACTTTTTCCAAAATTAAATCCAGGAAAATTGATATTCGAAGGGGTTAATATCCTCAGAGATATGCTTATAGTTGTCATCAAATTGACAATCAGGTCTCAAAGATTTCATGCCATCATCGGAATTAGAAAAACAAACCCCAAATTCTCAATGTTTTCAAAACAAAACAAAATCAAAGTACAAATTTTCATGAATTATAATTTCGCAGATATATAATTCACTGCACCCGTTTCAGAACTGAGGCGAAGCGACTCAACTTCTGCGTAGCAGTATTCGCCTCCTCAGCAATACATACATACAAAAAGTGTGTGTATGTAAATTCGAGAAATCCATAAAGGATTCCTCAATCAGAGGCAATTGATGTATAATCATCTGAAACTTCTACAAAATTTGTGCAAATAAGAACTGAAGAGAGAGAACGCTTCGCATGATCTTAGCTGATAAATTTGGAAATTAGGGTTTCTGTGGAGAAGTGAGAAGAGATGATTTTAGTCTTGACTTAAATAGTGGAAATGTTAGGAGATTAGGGTTATTACTGAGCCGACAAGATTTTAAAGGGCCTGTTATGGGCTAGAGGTTTGGGCTGAAATATTGGGCTTTTAAGTAGTCGGGCTTAGTCATCCTTTGGGCTTTGTGTACCACTGATGGAATTTATTAAACTTTGTTCTGATTTCTACCTTTTAAAAAGTTTTAATTAAGGTTAATTGGCCAAAACTCAATTACAATACTAATATTCATTAGAATAATGATATTAACACATCAAATACACCTTTATTTGAATCTTTATATATATATATATATATATATATATATATATATGATTTAAATTATTATATCAACTATGAGTTTAATTGGAGATTTAAATCTTAATCTCTCAATTTTTTTTTTTTTTGAAATTAACGTTAATCATGGTTTTTTTCCCACCAATCATTATATATTCTATCTAAAAAAAAGTAGATGATTCTCAAAAATCAAAAATATTTATATGAGATTGTCACACACATATAATATATGAAAAGAAGCGTGTATCCATTATCAAATCTCATTTCCACATGTCAATTTTTATTTTGTCAATCATAAATCACAGATTCATCCCAACTAGATTCATAGAAGGGTAAATCATACTCTTTAAATTGAAGTACTAGCATAGGCACGAATAATATTTTAGGCACGAATAATAAAAATTCAAAATCATCAAATCATAAAAGGAAAAGATTCTATAGTTTATATCCAATTTCCACCACTCATTGAGATTTTAGTGATTTTGGGAATTAGGTATCATCAATATGCAATAACTGCTATCAACTTATTTTTATGAAAATTCGTAATTTCCAAGAAAGTATACAAAAGAAATAAGTTATTGTCAATTATCAAACAGGACCTATCAATTGAAGCAAAATTTGAATAACACCATTGAACGTCACACTCTTTTTGGACTTCTTAAAGTTCCTAAAACCACAGAAATATTGATGAAATTCTTGTTTTGATTTTAATTTTTCTTCTCTGTTTTCTTATTAAAAAATAAAATAAAAACCTCAGTGAAAAAAGACTAAATTGTAGAAATTTAGAATATGAAAATATTAAAACTTGTGTAAAAATATATTATGATTTAATGAAACATAGCTTCACTCAATTTCAAATATTAACCTCTTTAAAAATCAAAATTAATGAGACGATCTCATAAGAAAATATCTCATAAAAAATACCATATTCAAATTGCAAAAAAGTCAAATTTCTCTTTTCTCGTGACACAACTCAAAATTTATTAAATATATTTGGAGAATAAAAAATATCTGAGGTGGCAAGTTAATTTCACATGTGAACTACAGATTTTCAAATAAAATATTAACATAGTTTTAAATTTCATTAAAATAATAGCAAAAAACAAAAAAAAAATAAAAATGAAGGGCATTAACCCAGCCAAATTAGTACAAAATTGACCATTTAGCGATTGTCGACACTTTGAAGAGTGACACGATTCTCTCACTGACGTCAGCACATACGTACACCAAATTTTTTTTTGCAGCATGTGAATTAATTTAATACCCCAAATTATTAAAACTTGCTATCCACACATGAAATGCTGACTTTTTTCAACTTTGTCTTTTATTTCATCAATATACAATATTGTATGTAGAATTTGTATTTTCATGTTTCAATTGTTATTATGCCTCATGCTAAATGTAAGATGAATAAACATGGATTTGGGACTCGATTTTAATGGATAAAAACTTTAAATTATAATAAAAGGTGAGACCACCAATTACGGTTGAATAAAAATTATAAGAAAACATTTCATATATAAGCACTTTTTAGATGATAAAATTAAATAGTGTGACTACACACCCAAAAATACTAAATACACCCCAATTATTATATTTTTATACATTTCATTTTTTAGAAAATTGAGTGTCTGTTGATATATTTTGGAGTGTGTAAAGCCACGCCTAAAATTAAAATAAAATAATAAAGTGCCCAAAACCCGAGGAATCCCGCTCATCATCTATAAATAGCAGAAAGGCCTCATCTCAAAAATATTTCACATTCACAATTTCATTCGATTCTATCATTTCACATTTCAGATTCATTTCTCGCGATTCATTTTCAGAGAAAATGTGCCCAACAGGAACTGAATCGAGGCCCAGCCCGAAGTCGAATCTACGGTCGGCGTTCGACGTCCTGGACGCCGACGGCGACGGAAGGATCAGCCACGAGGATCTTCGGGCTTTCTATGGCGGCGGCTATTCGGGCCCGGTGAGCTCCGACGAGGACGCAATCGGGTCGATGATGTCGGTGGCGGATTCGAACAAGGATGGGTTCGTGGAGTACGAGGAATTCGAGAGGGTTTTGAACGGTGGGAAACAGAAGAAGAAGAATGGAAGGATTAATGGCGTGATGGAGGATGCGTTTCGGGTGATGGATAAAGATGGGGATGGGAAAGTGGGGCATGAAGATTTGAAGAGCTATTTGAATTGGGCCGGGCTTGAGGCCCGGGACGAGGATGTGAGGGCCATGATTAGATTGGGTGGTGGAGATGAAAATGGGGGTGTTACTTTTGAGGGCTTACTCAAAATTCTCTCTGTTTGAAATTGATTCTCAGTATGTATTGATGATGATGATGATGATGAAGAAGAAATTTGGAGTTCGATGAAAATAACCTACAATTTTTCTTGTAATTTTTTGTTCTTTTTTTGTATTTTTTTAACCTTGTTTTTGGTCTTGGAAATATGGAATAGTAACAGCTGGCAGAACAAGAAAATTGTTGGCACTTTTTTGTCTCTACATCTAATTTCTTGTTTTTGGTCTTGAATTATTTGTGGTTGATATTTTTTTTTTTTTAAAGACCACATATATTTGATCTATTTACAAAAAAAAAAAAATCAATCTCGTATGAGAGGTACAATCTTTTATGACTTGGAACCTCAAAATGGGTTGCATATATGGAATATAATATTTATTATATATATTGTGTTGATACATGGATTCATTCGTGTGCAGCATGCGCTAAAATGTATCACACCAACATAGAAGAATGAATAGTGCTATATTTTAGTTTATAGTTTAAAGTCGATGCACAGTTTGGAAGAATCTAGAATGTTTGAAGCAAGTCAATGAGAAATGAACAACAACTATTCTTGATTAGGCTTTTCACATGAATGAAGGGTTAGCATTTAGCAAATACTATAATATTCCAACTAAAACTGACTACTAACATTTGACCAAAAATAATCAAAGTAAAATGTGGGAAAATTTCCAAAATATGTTTTCAACCTGTTCTTTTAAAATTCTCAATTGAACAGGTAATATTTAAATTTAAATTCAAATCAAATTAAGATCCATAAAGGCCTTTCCTCTATATTTTGCAGCTAAATAGCCATTTTTTTTAAGAATTAAGTCAAAAAATCAAAATCTTGTGAATGTTAGGTGGAGTTCTTTTTTTGACAATTAGGCCTAAAGAAACAGAACATATCTGGTAGTCTTCTTGCTCATCAAGAAAACAGAAAATAACCCTGTGAACTTGGAGACATTCAAAGGCCAATCAAGGAAGAGAATCACAGAAATTTTTTCGATCAATACTAGATAACATAATCCTCCAAGTACTATAATCTAGACAACATAGATGATTTCATACTTCAAATGTCTGATAGAACATAAGAAAATGAAATTGTTTGATGATTATTTCGAGACCCATCACCAATTATATGCTTAGTCTTTACTTACCTGTAAAAACTGGAGGATTCTACCCTTGCAATCACATTCATCTTCGCTTTAAAAAAGAAGCAGCTTTTCGGGGTTTAGACTAGATCGATTTGCCCACTCTCCACTAGTGGTTTTATAGACTTGTATGGTAAAGCATATAAATCGTCTGCTTCAATATTAACAGGCTCTTCTCCACTGTCATATTGTCGTCAATGATCAAAATGTTAGAAGTTAAGCAAATGAATAATGACTAAGAAAAGTTGATATTGGTAAATTACCCATCATCAAGCTGGAAGGCTCCTAAGTATTTCTTGCTTCTGCAGAGAACATAGCCGTCCAGCTGTGGCTCAGGAACTAACATAAATTTGGATTCAACACAGAAATATAAAATGAAATCAAATTAGCAAAGATAATAGAAAATTATAATTCGAGTATTAGAATCGTTTTAAGGAGTGATGTATTCACCCATGTCATCCTCTTCACTTGCTGCAGATTGCCTCAAATGGGACCGGTATTGATCTGGCAATTTTGAGAGTACAGATTGGTCCAAGTGATGTTGTAAGTCCGAAGCACACCTGCTAATAATGTTATAACTAGGATTTTTCACAAACAAGATCAATTACAAGGTATGGAAAAAGGAGTTCCACCTATTGGTAAACTTTTGTTCCTGTTTAGAAAGCCGGTTCCATTGTTCTTCAGTCTTCTGAATGTGAAAAACGTACTTTTCAATCTGTGAAAAAATATTTATCAAACTATGTTAGTTGAGAATCATCTCACAATATATGTTAACTTAAACTAGTCTATAATCTCTGAGCATTGTAAACATCAGCTGACAATATTACATTGATTTTCAAGACTCATTTCTTAGATCCTCCAACAAGTTTGGAGCCCATAAAGTACAAAAGTAGAGCTGTTACCTTTTGAAGACGAGTGCGAAGATATGATCTCAACAGGAACATCGTCCTATCCAAGTCCATCTGGTAAAGGGACATGGTGAGCGGATCAATGCCGTTGTTGTTAAACTCAACCAACATCTCTTCCTGAAAAAAGCCAAGTAGGTGGCAAGTTTATCGACATGGACTACATCCAATGCACGTGCAAAAATAAGCTCACTATAATTCAGTAGAAAATGGTTTCACATTCCAAGAAAACAGATGTAAAATAATATATCATGTAGAAGCATCATTTTAGAATCTGATTTACATTCATTTGAAGTTTGAACTAACGGGAAACAATCAAAACATAAGAAATGTCCTAAATAGGATCCCTTAATAAAACCATACAATAGTTACAGCTCTATGAATGTCATCTCCAATTAGATTTTCACAAGTTGAAACAAGAATCTATTGAAAACCTTCCTTCATATGTATGTATCTCAAACACAAAAAAAGGAGCTATAATCTCTACACATAACACAATCACTTGGCAACCAATTTGCAAAGTTAATAAGAAACTAAAATTTTCACCCACAAATAAACATCGAAATTAAAATTCCATTGAATGGCTTCAAGCCGTAAGTGCTCAAATATTCACAAATTCTTTCATTCGGTACTTTCATCGAACACATGGTGTGATACTTTTCTCTCTTCACTTCTTGCATGCTTTTCTAGTTAGACAAGTCCCTCATCCCAATCTGGTAACTCTTTCTCTTTATTCTTCAACTGTCTATATTCTTTTTTTTTTTTTTCAATCTAGAACCCTTCTCACACACAAAAACCATTATCCTTGCAAATCACACACAAAATCATTATCCTTTCAGCAAATTCCAAAGGTAAAACCAACTTACAACTACAAAATGCCAGTAATTTCAGCAACAACTACAATTAATCCGAATGCTCAAAATCAGCATCACCAATACATTAATTTTACTATAATTGAGCAAATACGCAGAAATTATCAATAATACTAAAAAAATTGCTCACCATTAACTGGATCTGTTGGCGGGACCTCTGAACTAAATTGGCTTCGTATTTGAGAATCTCCGGCGCCGCCTTCTCGTTCCGCCACGCGTTCTTCAGCAGCTCGGCGTCGGTCGTCGACATCAACGACTCATAGTCGTCTGCAGCAGATCCTTCTCCTGCACCTGAATCCATGGGATAAAATCTCTTATTCCTCGTCGGTGTAGAAATAATGAAATGGCGCCAAAAATATTGCTCCTTCTGTATTCGTATTTATATATCTATGCTTTTCATTGCTTGTTGTTTCCTGTTTGTTTGATTCAATTAATTTTTAAAAAATAACGAGAAAATAGAATTGTACAAGGAATTGAACACGATTTCTCAGCTAGCAAGACTGAGTTTTGGTAGGGCTTTATGGTTAATTTCATTTAATTTTAGTTTTAATTTTTGTGATGAAGAATTTATCAATGGGAATTAAATTGGGCTACATAGGCCCATTATAATAATTTCTTTTATTAATTGTTGGCCCTTGGGCTGGAGTAATTGGGCAATAGGCCCATAAAAGTGTTTCTTTTAAAAAATATTGGCCCTTGGGCCTTTGACTAATGAGAGACATTTAAATAAATAATTATTTATTTATTTACGGGCAATTTTATTGATTTATATTTAAAAGCAAATAATTATGGTAGTAGTAATCACATTCACATATTTTATTAGTATGATCCAATTTATAAAACCATAGACATTGTTCATATTTAAAATATTATTTCAGAATATTATTAGATAAAATTAGCAAAAATGTCAATAATCCTACACTATTTGTGAAAATATTCCTTTTTTTTAGTAAAACCATCCAAGAAAAATGGATGAAAATGTCTCACTAGCTACAAATTATAAATCAACCGGTAATACTAGTATCAATTAAAACTCTTAGGCAAATGGGAACATGAGATTTTTCACAAAATTTAAGATGTAAAACAACCTCTCTAAATATCACCTAAAATTTATTAATTTGAAGAGGCTTTACTTAATCCGTAAAATATTAATTTATCGATTTATATGATGAATATATAACCTATTTTATTTTTCCTAATAATAGGAGAAATGTATTAACTAAACAAAATTCTGAACTTTATGATTATAAATATAGTCGTTCTTTAATCAATAAAATTATATTTTGAAATTCATCGGGTCACAATCAAAAAAAATCCGACAAAATTCAATAATTTAAATTATTTTATGTCAATAAGGACCATGGTATATAAAATTAGGGAACCACTCGTATTATAAAATTAAACAATAAAACAATCTCCTAAAAATCTCACTCATGTTGTATTTAATTAAGCCAATTTCTAGATTTTATTAAATAAAAACAACATGTTCAAATTATTTTTGTTGCATCTTTATCAAACTTTATTGGAATTTGGAACCATATCATGCCACCCATCGGCAAACATAAAAACTTTTCTACCACTTAGATAATTAAATTATTATTTATTCATAAATTCTTTATCATAGTATACCTTTAGTTAGGTTAATAGAACATTCTGAGTCCTCCACTCAAATATTTTATGTGCATTTTAGAAAAGAAACAACATTAACTAATTTGATTGACAAGCAATTAGCATTAACTATTCATCCAAAGAGTTTGGTGGAGGATTAAAATGCAATTAAAAATTAAATAATTATACATCAACCCTAAATGAGTGGCGACCAACTGACAATTACATTGTATCTGTAATAATTTTGTGCACCAAATTCCAATGAATTTGCTTTAATCCGTGCTTCTTAGTTCCCAGTCAATACGATTCATTTATTTAATTGATTTAATTTAATCTTTTTTTAAATTCTTTTTTCCCTCTATATATATTGCCCACTCGGGGAAGCAATGAAGCAAGCCCAAGAAGTTGGAAATAGGTAAAGCTCATAGCTAGTCTACTTGACATTGTATATTTTTATTAGATTTAGTTAAGTTTAATTTCTTTGCTAAAATCATTTATTTTTTCAGGTTATAATTATTTGGATGATGAAGAACTTGGTTATTTTATTTGTTGCTTCTTTATTCATCGTTGAATCGATGGGTAGAGATCATGTAGACGTTGTAAACAATGATGTGGATCGAATTGTTCCCGGTGGTCCGGCTCCTTGTATTCATTGCTTTAAGAGTCCTCCCAACGAGTTTGATGATGTTGTTCATGATCTTGATACAGAATCGGGTTCGAAAAACAAAGTTTACGACACAACATCACATTATACACCTGAGAAAGAGATTCACAACAATGATAAAGAGTCGGACTCTAAAGTTAAATTTCCACATAAACTTCCACGTCATTTACTTTAAGTGTGCTAGCTCTTTTAGGCTTATATATCAATTATCAAGTCTTGATCATCGTATGTGTTTGCTTTGCTTGAGAATGTGGTGTGATATGATATTTAGGTGATATTAACTATTTGTAAGTTGTGTTTCTAGAATTTATGATTGTATGAATATATGTAATTTAGTTGTTCTATTTTGATAAATTTCATAATAAAATTAGCATGCTATTTGTTGCAATATGGCCCTTCTTACACTTTGTGATTACTAATTTAAAATAACTTCTGTAATGATTTATCAACTGCTGCTTCAATAACTTGGTTTGCTATGTAGTTGGCATTTTGGCTTCAATTCTATATCTATTACCAGAGAGAGAGAGAGTCACTTTAAAATATATTGTTTAAACTGGACCAGATATTTTAGCCCAATATTAACACAAACTAAATTAAATTTATTAAGAGTCCAACTCTATATTGGATCCCCAAGCCTAAAAATAAAATACTAGCCCAGTCCAACTAAGGTCATCATAGATTCGCTTAGGCCCGGCCCGTAAACAGTATTAATTAAATGGACCAATAATTTAATCCAACTAGCTCAAGCCCATCAAGAGTCCAGACCAGTCCGATGTAGACTAAGTCAAGACCCGCAAAAATCCCATAAATAAAATAGCCCAAAATAAATTTTCTTTGTTTTGGGTACTGATTATTGCTAATGATTAACAATAATTATATATAAGGGTAAGTAATTATGCTTAATTAAAAATGATATATAATTAAGGTGAATTTTCATGTTGATAATTAATCATGAGAATAAATATGCCTTTTCCTACTTGGGGTAAATGATAGATAAGAAAAACTTTGCTTATAGTTTTAGCCAAGTAAATTACCAAATGATATCATTTGTCCCCTTTTTTTTTTTTTTTTGTGTGTTACACCTGTATATCATTGTCAAAAGTGCATTATTTTAACAATTATTTAATTTAATAATTATCAAAACTATGTAGTTTTAATTATACCACACAAATAAGACATATAAAAGTGAGATAGAAAGATAACTACAAAATTAATAATGTTAAAATTACCATGTCCCATTATTGGATGGGTATGTAGATTAAGATTAACATCAGGAAAAGACTTTTCTAAAAGGGATTAATAATTATTAATAATCTATAGTTGAGCGCATAGAGTGTCAACTTGAGGACTATTTGGCAATTAGGGTAAGTTAATGGTGATAATCATGTGATTTACGAAGTAATTTGAGTATGTTTCCTCTTTGGGAAACAATGGATGACACCTGAGGATCAATTATATCCCAATAACTTTTCATGGTACTAAATCAAGTTTCTATTGGGGGAGAATCTTGTCAACATATACTGATTTATGATTTCGTTAATGTTGAAGATATTTAAAGTTCACTTTTTTCCTAACTAATTAAATAATGACTGATGACGTTCTTGGTGCTTCATATATGCTAGATGCAATTTAGTATTAAGAAATTTTGCACAATTTGAGGACAATTTTATAAGAATTTCAGATTTATGTTGCGTTTTGTGGTAAAATTTCGAATGAAATGATGTTATAAGTGTAGTGACGTAATTTTAAGAAACTGAACTACTCTAATGATAATGAAATATAAGATAGAATCACTATAAATTAAACATAAAAGATTTATATAAATGGAAAATTGCAAAATTATTGATCATTTAACTAAGGGAATGACACTTTTGGACCACTTTGTACGAGGTAGTAACATTTAGTACTAACTTTCTCAATTTCCACATTACCAATCATTTTTACTTTTAGAATTCCTAAAAAATTTAGGGTTCGTACAAAAATTAATTTGAAGAGGAATCTTGTTGTCAAATATTTACTCAAGATCGAAAAAGGCCACAATTCTTAGTCATAGACCGAAATTACAATTACGAGACTAAAACATACGCGATTCAAACTGCCAATACACAAAGAAACTTAGAGAAAAGCATAGCAGAAATCTTTGATATAGTACTAGTGGAACCTTATTCTTGATTCCACACACTATTATTACAAAGCAAGCAAGCACACTGTGTGACATAAACACAAGACAAAAAACCACAACATCTCAAATCAACACAAACACTACTCAGAAACTTGCAATAACATTGATCATCATATATAGTAAAGATGATTCACAAGAAACCCTAATCATGATCAAGGTTTCTTAGGCTTGTAATCCTGATCCGGCATGTAGTGATGCGTATTCTGGCCCGGTGAGCTGTCTTCGTTGCCATTATGATCAAATCCGGCATTGTTAGCATCATCAGAGTATCCATTTCGAAAATCACTTAAAACACGACGATTCTTGAGACGAAATATTGTCTCTGCATCGCCCCGGAATGTGGCTAGGATCAAGAACGAGGCGAAAAATAGAACAAATATCGTCTTCATTGATCATATAAGAAAAATAGAAAGAATTTTTTCAGTTTGATGATTTTTTGGAGCTTGTTTGAGTTCTTGTTACCTTGAGATGATCAAGTTATATAGTGAAAAAAATTAGTTACTATTTTTGTGATTTTATTGGTGGCAGGCCAAGATTAATAATGCCACACTAGTGATAGAGAATGCAGTGGAGCTAGCACTAAGATCATATTTATCTATAAGCAATTAAAACAATAGTGGATTAATTATACCGTTATTGACATTTATAGGGATTTATTACCAATGGATGATACTGCTGATTACGCAATATTAACAGGGAAATTGAATGTGATTTTAATCATTACTGTATATATAAACAGTAAAATAGTTTCTGGGGTTATGAGATTATTAATTGTGATGAACTAATTAATTAACTAAGTATATTTTGGATCCAAGAGATTCACTAAAAATAAATCTATTTTGTGTGATTGCTATAAAAGAGTGAATGAAATTGTTGCGTATATTTTCGTCATCATATATTTTTGAAGCCTAATAACAAAGGTTATCGATCGGTTCATTCTAGCAAGTCGGAATAATTGGAACGTCTAGTTCTATTAAATTAAATAGAATAGATTAGTTTTAATTTTATTTTTGGCAAAAACTTAGGATGAAAAAGTGCTAATGTTGCTGTTCTTCCGAAATAATGGTCGACTAAAATGGGAAATAAAAATTCATGATTTTATAGCGTTTATTTGATCATAATTAGGATAATATGTACTCGTCCCTTTAAATTATAAAATACGAAATTAATAGATTTATGTCAAATAATGATGGATATATATTAATACGCCTACGGTGATATGTGCCCACGAAACTGTTTAAAATTAAACTTATAAATGTTTCAGTATCGAAATATTATACTCGAATATAAATAGTAAGTTGATGATATTGATATATAATCATGCAAATAACACAATATTATTCCCATTTATATTTGATGAGTACAACACTTTCTAGTATACAATTTAATGACCCAATGGTATTATACTTTATCGTGTATATATTATAGTACTATTTAATAATACATATTATATATATAGTAAATGAACTGAATAAATATTATTCAATGTTTAAAATGGATTGTATTTGAGACATTTGAATAAGAAAAATTAAAACAAACATATATAAATAGGAGATTTAGGGCTCTGAGTTAATGACTCATTAGGTTTTGGTGGGATTTCAAGATTCATCATAAAGGAAAATGTACCAGTTGATAAAGATACAAATTAAAACATCATATAATATCGTACAATTTGTTTAACATCTTAGCTGATGAAATCAACTCCGATAGAAAAGAATCATTATAATATTTCAATACATAATTTGTGAAAATCTCATTAACATGTTACATTAAGTAATTTCACATATTATTACAAGCAAACTAACCACACCTATATATCTTACATCAAATATTCCATATCGCAATTTATTACATTTTTGCACCACTTATCATACTACATTCCTCCAAGCATCATACACATACACTTAATTTATCGCGATTATCATGATATATATATATATTTATATATATATATATATTTATATATCGTATTATATATCGCCTAGCTAGAGCCAATGACGAGGTGGTCGTTGATACTCGTTGCTATCTGGAAATGAATGGTGAGTGTTCTGATCTGGAGAAGAATCCTCACCATCATTATCAACTCCTTTAGCTTCAAACTCTTTACTTGGAGAATAATTCATGTTTTGATCATTACTATCCTTTAAAAGATGTCGATGTTTCACATGATGCATCATTTCGCCTTGGCCATGGATGATAACACAAAGAAGAAGCAAAGTGATCACGGTCTTCATGCTATAAAAAAAACCTGTGGAAAAAATGAAAAAATAAAATAGAATTAAGGATATAATTAAATAAATGAAGAAATATAAGAAAAATTAAGTAAAAACTGTGCTAGGGTTTTGTTGCTGCAATTTATCATGCATAAAAATGTAGAAATTTATATACCAGATGTTTTTTTTTTTTTTTTTTCCTTTTGAGAAAATTCTAGCAATTTACAATGAAAGAAATGTGCCTGAGCAATTCAATTTATATAGGGAAAAATAGTTACTGTTTTTTTTTAACATTTTTTAGTGGTAAAGCACTAATGAATCAGGAGATTTTTAATTAGTGGAGGTAGCACTGATGATCAGATTATATATATTAACTCCTTTTTTTTTTTTTTGTCTTTATCAATGACGTTATAAATTCTATTTAAAAGAAATATATACTTGGTTCAGATTTTCTATTTATATTTTATATATGTTAGTAAGGTATCACGTGTGCATCATTAATAATGTAATTTTTTCACAAGTGACGCGCTAGTAAAATATAATATGAAATATTAAAATAACATTTTATAATAGAAAATCTCGATTGCTTTAAATAATATAGTTGGCTATGATACATAAATAATGGACTATACTGCTAAGGATTAAAAAATAATTACATTATAATGCTCAACACTGTAATACTATTAATGGCGATCAACCTTATATTTAATTATTATTATTATTTTGCAATTTGATCATTTCCAGTCAAAAAAGTGTATTTTTAATCTTATTTCTTCTTATACGCATAATGATATCCTAAAGATTTGATAACATCTTTAATGCTGATGGACCTGCCTAATTATAATGACATCATTTTCTTTCTAATAATATAAAAGGCCCAAAATTAAGAACGTACTAGCCCAAATTGAATTTCTATGGAGCATTGTTTTTGGGCCCAAGCAGAAGGCCCAAACTTAAGAACGTACAGAGGCCAAAATTGAATGGCTGTGGAGCAATGTTTTTGGGCCCAACAAGCTTGTAAGACGCATAGATTCTAGAACATAGTTGATACGATCCAATATGTTCTAGACAGTATTTCGAAAAATTATTTGAAAATTTATTGAAATTTGTAAAAGATCAGTTATATGTTTTTAGAATGTACAAAATTTTATGTTTGATTAAATCATATGTAATCGTTTAATTTTTTTTTTGAGGGAAATGTAATTGTTTAAATTAAATTATATATAATTGTTTAGATTGTATTATTAGATGTGTTTCCTAACTAAAAATATAGAAAACTTCGCACGGCGGGTATAGCTTTTGATTGTTCATTACTTTATTGTTGATATTCTTGAGTGTAGCTTATGTACACACTTTATTTAATCATTTGTAGTTGATATTCTAGAGTGTAGTTTATGCACACATTCTATTTAATCATATGTTTTATTCTATCATAATGTTAGTTCCTATATAAGTATACTGTCTCTCCTCTAAGTTTGCTACATAGATCTTAATCCTGATTTTTGTTGATTTTAAATCTTACTATACATGTTTGTGTTAAAAATGGGATAGCAGTATTTTTGTCTTAACAGTTTAAAAATGGGATAACAATATTTCTGTCTTAGCACTTGAACATTATACTTTGGGAATGGGTAAGCTTATAATAAAAATCAAAGTAAAAGATATTGACAAAGTAATGCAAGTTTTGGTTTTTCTTGGAAAAACAATTACATTTTATGTATTTTGACGCATTCAATCCTCTTATTTCATTTTAATTTCAGAATATTCTAAAAATTTAAACAATGGAAACTTGGTTTAAGCTTCTTTGTTTTCATAATAACAGTTTACAAAACTTCCTCAACAACAAAATAACGACTTAATTTTGTGCGAGCAAAATTTCATAAACAACACTTGAAAAAGATGGTGCAATGATTTGAAATATGTTTTCATGCTTATTCTCACGTTCTATTCATAAGTCTTTGACAACTTAGAGAGTGGCAGATGACCTATTTTGTTATACTTCTTGAGACGATCAGATTTTCTATTGAGACTACAATTCTTGATTTTTTGTATTTGGTGTCTTTGGATTATGAACAAATAATTTCAACCTTTATATCTGCTTTTAATATCACTAGCACTAACATTATCCTTAAAAAACACTTAGTTGTTTCAACATGTCGGTTTATCCTTTATTTAATTCCTAAAACATGTTTGCTTAATTGCTTTCAGTTTATTTTGTTGTTGCAAAGAGTTAATGATTGAAAAGGCACACTCATACATTATTTAGAAAAGATGAAATATTTGTAAGCAAAAATAAATTTCACGTCATATAAAAGCTTTGTGACCCTCTTCTTGAAAAACTGTTTGTTGTATGTAGTCAAAAATTTATAAAAGAATTGAACGTTGGTGATATCATGCCAGATGCATACACCTGGATGAATGAAAGCTCTTGCTGCTTTGAATAATGCGACCGTTGTTGAATCCGAATATTCTACTTTAATTCCGAACTCAACATCACATTTTATGGATGTACTATGAATCCAAGATGACATTCATTGAGGTGATGAATCTAATCTAGGGATGGGGAAGCAATCATAATATCATGTTCTAATCAGATTTTTATAATATTACATTTTGTTATATCAGAGTTATTCTAATCAAATTTTTATAATATTAGATTTTGTTATATCAGAGTTTTTGATATTTTTTAGACTCAAATTGAGATTGTCATGTAATTTTTTTATATCACATTTTTTAGCATTCTATTATATCAGATTAATCAATTTTTTTTAGCATTCTATTATATCAAATTAATCATATTGAGACTTTTGTTACATCAGATTGAGATTGTGGTCAACCTATTATATCAGATTTTATTATATCACATTGAAATTGATTTCTGTTACATTAGATTTATTGAGATCTCTTATATTAGATTTTGTTATATCAGATTGAGATTGTCATACTCCCTCCATCCCACAAAGATAGGCTTGTATACTATTTTCGTCCGTCCCACAAAGATAGGCCTGTTACTATATTAGTGTAGTTTTTAACTTGTAATTCCATATATGCCCTTATTAATTTTTAGGGAAAAAAAAGTTGCATTGAATGTGTGGTCTTCATTTGTTCATTTTTTACAAATTCCCATAATCATTTTGTATTTCCAAATTTTCATTAATGATTAAATTGTCTCTCTCCCTCAAAAGTAGAAAAATGTATCTTGAGACAAACAATATTATTAATGCAATATTACAAGTGTGAAAATAATTTTTGTTTCAATTAATGAAACTTTAAAATTGGAGTAGAATTAATTCTTTGAATAATTAATGTATGATAAGGGTATAACTGGAACTTCAAAAAATTTCTTAATCTGTGTGAAAATAGAACTAGGCCTATCTTTGTGGGACGGAGGGAGTATAATTTTTTATACCACTTTCCTTTAGCAATTATTGAGATCTATATCAAATTAAGATTGATTTCTGTTACATTAGATTTATTGAGATCTCTTATATTAGATTTTGTTATAGCAGATTGAGATTGTCATGTAATTTTTATATCACTTTCCTTTTAAATATGCTAATTAATTGCTACAAATTTAAAGTTGATAAGAAATATTCTTATTACTAAATAATAAATAATATATAAATATTAATTATATTTATCTAAATAACATATGTTAGAGTTCAATGATAGATATTACTATATATTTGAAATTTGTTAAATTTAAAATGTAAGGAAAAAATATAAATAGATACAAAAGAAAAAAAAAACTAAAATAAAGGTGGGTAGTTTGAAAATTATTATTCAAACTTATTAATTATTGAAATCAAATAATTTTTTAAATATATGATTTAAAATAAACTATGGAATTTATTTGTGAAATGTTGACTTTCATTTTGTATCATTTAATTGAAAATAAAAGTTGAGGGTTGTTACAAATGTAAAGAATAAAAAGCAAACTAAAAAAATATGGTGGGTGAGTTGAATAATATAATAGGTATAGCAATGTAAATTCTTTTCAAAATAATAATAATTTTTTTAAATGATCATCTACAAATGCAATAAATATTTTTACAACTAAATAACTTTTTGATCATATTTTATTATATTTAATATTAAATTAGACGATATATATTTCACAAATCATAAATTTAATTTTGTTGTGTAAATTATATTTAATTTTTTTTTAATTTCGCTAAATTTAAAATTTTTTATTGAATCCCGTGTATTACACTAAGTGTATATATATATATATATATATATATATATATATGATTTTATCATATTTACAAAAATATATAAGAAATGCCAAAATGAGTGAAAATATAAATAATAGTCAAATGAATAGATTCATAAATAAATTTTAAAATGAATTAAGAAGCACGGGAACATTTTCATCAATTTTTTATGAATAAAATTATAAATTTAAAAATAAACTACATACATTCATAAATTAAATTCAAATGAATTAACAAAATCGTTAATAAACTAAAATAGTACGAAAATCTAAGATATAATAAATTTCAAAGAATTTTTTTTCGATCCTAATATATATTTTCATTCCTATAAGGTTAAAATTGATATTTTTCTCTATGACACATGCTAATAAAGAGATGTCCTCACGGTTTCCGTTAGAAAAACTAACGAAGATGGCCAAAATTGATTATTTTTTGTTCTTTTTTGAACCTAGGGGCCAAAATCTGACCCAAGTCTTTCCTACAGGGTCAAAATTGAAATTTTCCCAATAAATTTACTCAAATATTATTGATATTGACATTTGATATATGTTATATCCATTGATATTTTCGTAAATTTAAAATATTGATATTTCTATAGATATCAATATTTTAAGTTTGGTGTTGCCATAATTCAAATTAAATCTTAATTTATAAAATATATATTAACAATAATTTAATAAAAATATATACAAAGAACTATATTATATATAAGATGTCTTTTTATAATTACATCAAAAGTTGATTAAAGTGATTTAACATGACTTTGATTAATCGTGCCTTGAAACGTACTATTCATGACTCTAAATATAAATTCAAATAATTTAAATATACTGATAATATCATATACACTTCTTATATTTAATCCTGTGCATTGCACGGGTGCACTGCTAGATATTATTATATCTGTAAAAAGTGTTGAGTAGTATACTAGATACAACGTACATATGAGTGTTGAGTAGTATACCCAATCTCGGTCTAAAAGAATCAGAGTCGGTATCTATGTTGTTTGTATCTTAAGAAACCAGTGTCAATTATGAACATTTGTATGTCGCAGTATCCAAAGTCATCCATTGTAGGAGATTCAAAATTTTGATAGAGGATAGAGAGGGTGGACAAAGTAACAGAACGACGAATGTAGTTTACAAAGAAATATTTCAAAATTTATAAATTACAATGTAAACATTATTATAAATTTATTGTATTATACAATTGATCAATTACTTTAGTTTGATAATCCATATATTTTATTTGATTAATCATGTCTTGAAACATACTATTGACTCTAAATATAAATTAAAATAATTTAAATATACTGATAATAGAATATATACTTCTTATATTTAATCCCGTGCATCGCACGGGTGCACTGCTAGTTTTCTTTCTAATAATATAAAAGGCCCAAAATTAAGAACGTACTAGCCCAAATTGAATTTCTATGGAGCATTGTTTTTGGGCCCAAGCAGAAGGCCCAAACTTAAGAACGTACAGAGGCCAAAATTGATTGGCTGTGGAGCAATGTTTTTGGGCCCAACAAGCTTGTAAGACGCATAGATTCTAGAACATAGTTGATACGATCCAATATGTTCTAGACAGTATTTTGAAAATTTATTAAAATTTGTAAAAGATCAGTTATATGTTTTTAGAATGTACAAAATTTTATGTTTGATTAAATCATATGTAATCGTTTAAATTATTTTTTTTTGAGGGAAATGTAATTGTTTAAATTAAATTATATATAATTGTTTAGATTGTATTATTAGATGTGTTTCCTAACTAAAAATATAGAAAACTTTTATTCAATGCGTTATGTATTTATTGGAGTATATTTTTTATATTTATAATTTTTTATATTGTTATATCGCATTATATTATAATTTCAAATAACAAAATAGAAAATGTAATTAATTTTCAATTAATCAACTCGACTGGTTCAGTTCAGCCACTAAATAGTAAAGGAAATATAAAATTTAGTTCCTTAATTTAGCGTTTCTTCAAAAAAACGGATACACTACAAAATCCCTAACGACTTTACTTGTAATGTACTGAACTGGAGCGGTGGGCACCGTAGGCAAACCAGCAAATGGCTTCAAATACCCCCAGTATTTTAAAATTTCCCGCTCAGACTAAAATGACGCAGAAGGATCAAAATTCCGCCAATCTCCGACAGAAATCGACTTCGGATCTCAACAAAAATCTGCGGAAGGTATGATTTAATTCACTGAAATCGTAAGAGATCTGGATAATTGCACAATGGTTCATAAACTTAGGTCTCTAAATTTGAAAGTTGTTGTTAGGGTACGAAGAAGAGTTTGAATCATGCGTTTAAAGCTGTTGCAGAAGATGATTCTGCTGTTTTGGAGTATTTGAAGGAGTTTTCAGAGGCTTCTGATGAAAATATCTTTGTTGAATCTGCTGAGGTAGCTCGGATTTTGATTTTTCAATTATGAATAGCATCTGCTTGATGTATTTTGTGATGAAGGATCGTATATTTATTCTAATCTGTTGAGGATTCATATTTTAATTTTTAGCTTGTGCTTTTAAATTTATTTCCTGTTGCTTATATGAGAAATTCATAAATACCTAGCGAATCTTTGGCGATTGATTATCTGGTTGCTTTCAATGTATAAAAGTGGTGTAGAATTCAAATCATTCGTCTTATATTTGTTAAAATCTGAGAACTCTTACTTGAATTGATGTTAGCTAGCAAGCTTAACTAACCAATCTTCCAGTAGGAAACTAATATGACCTACAGCTCTCAAGTTTGTGAATTAGTGCAGTGTTGTATGATGATTCATAGTAAAATGAGGAAATTTTATATGTCCTTTCAAATGTTCTTTTGCCTTTTCAAGTAATATGGTGTTTTTTGTTGCTGTTTCATGATTGTGATTATGTCTCTGTTCCCAGAACTACTTTGCTTCAGTGAATCCAGTGGAGATGCATTCTTCAGAAACGGGTGCTATATGGGATCTGACTTCACAATCACCGTCATCCTCCTGTGTTACTACTTCATACAAGCATGTTGAAACTGATGAGACAAACACCAAAAGTCCTGAAGTAGATTCATCCTACAGGATAGGATCAATTGAGGCAGACATGGTGATAAAACATCTAAGAGAAGCTAGGAGTCAAGTTCTGAAATCAAAAGATGTGGGCCCATCAAAGAAGGTCTTAGAGGCTCTCATAAATATCATCGTTGAAGAGTTCCATGGTGGTCTCTATGAAGAGAGTGAATGGCTTGATAAACTTCTATCCAAACAGTCCACTCTGGTTTTCCTGAGTTTAGGTATGGGGATGTTAGCTATAATCGTGTTCGTGTTGTTCAATTTGAATTCAGAGGGATTCTTGATCACACCAACACCGACCTAATGAACTGCTACTTGGATTGATTTGGAGATATTGCACGAATGGTCTTCTACTTACTGCTGTTTGTCACATCTTATTTTTTCGCTGGATTCTTCCAAGTCTTGAATTCAAGTGGAGCCACTACAACAAAGGTACCTAGACTTTAAATTGCTTGTTCTACTTGCAACTCTACATACATGTGCTAATGAGATGTAAATCCTGTTCTTTTATGCCTTTTGTGTTCATTTAGAGTGCATCACATATCTAATAATAAGCCATGACTTTAGGCTTTAGCTGACTATGAAGAATAATTTCTTGCTATTCATTGAAACTCTGCACAATGGTTCATAATATTGTTGATTAATGTTCTTGTTATCCATTGAAGCTCTGCTGAATGGTTCATGATATTGTGAATGAAGATAATTACTGCATCTTGAAACTATATTCCTAGTCATTTATCAGATAGATGAACTTAGAAGCTTAGAATGAAATGATCACAAAATCTTGCAAGAAAGATATTTAGCATAATTGGTCTATTATTATCTCTTCATGAATTTCACCAAAGTTGACAAACAGGACTTAGTGTGTGCATGTGGGTAGGAATCCATCTATTCTTATGCATAGACACAAACCTCACTAGACTACAAATGTTCCAGGCTGTATAGGATCAACTCCACAGTCATGCTTTAAACTATTTAGCCAAATTTGGTCAAATACATTTTGAATCATTGTACAAAAAATTACCATCCTTGTCATGTAATTGTTTGCCTATTCTTGTGCTCCATTTTCAATGCTGTTTGAGACCCTTCCTTTTCTTTTCTTTTTTTTTTTCTTCTTTGGTGTGGGCTGAGATAAGGTTTTGATTGTCGGTTCTTAAACAATATAATTGAAGCAACACATACTGAACCAGATAATATCTGTAAAACTATTCTCAAATGCATGTTATGTATCAAATTCTAATAGCAAATAATTCATCTATTTCAAATGCATGTTAAGTTGGTTGAGAAAATTTTGTTAAGTTTTCATTTGAAAATTTCTTTAAATTGTTTAAAGGTGGTCTCATTGTAGGGGGGCAGTCACCTCTGGCTTATGATGATAATGCCCCTAGAATCTTTCTGATTTTATATTTCATTTTTTGGGTGTGAATCATGTTATATTTTATCTTGATGGTATCATTATTATTCATGTAGTTTGTATTAATACGATATAATACCAAATAAAATATTACTTTCATAATAGAGAATCAAATTTTTTGACTGGAGAAAATTTAAAAGCCTCCCCTTTGGCTATAAACAATTTAAATTATTGAAGGTGCTGTACAACTAAAATGCATTGTCTTTGTTAGTTTATTTCGCCACCCTTAAATTAGCACCTTTTTTTTTAATAATTATTTTAGGTAATTATTAATCGGGATTCAATTAACTATTACAGAGAAATGAGAATACGGAATTATTGAGGGACGTGGGTCATCTTTCTTTTGTTTTTCTTAAGAACACTTTTTTATGGATTATATTTGATCAATTTAGGGGGGAAAAAAAGGCTTTATCCTAATCTTAATATTATTCTTTTCTTGATGCCTTAGGGTTTATAAGGTATTTCCAGATAAATATTTTTCTAGGTTATTTTAGCTAAATTGATCCCAGTCATAATCAAATAGTCCCAAAAAATCCAAATCATAAGCTAAGAAAGTATATGTAATTCATCTCGAGTAATTGATATTTCTCTTAATGAACACTTAGATATGAAACTCTTCGTTCTATTAGTCGTCTTGTGGATGAATAAAACTATGAATATAATTCTTCTAAAAATATAAGGAAATAATTTTCCAATTTAATAATATAAGTGATAGATTAAAGGCCGTTATCAAACCATTTATTTATGTAAAAAAAATGCTCTTTTGCATCTTTGTAGGGTTTATAAAGTGCTTCTCCCCTAATCCCCTTATACTTAACAGCCTGTCTAAGCTTTTTGTAAAGCGATTAAAGGGCTAATGACAATTTTGATAAGAATTTAAAAAAAAGAAGTCTATTTAACACAGCTGCAATTTCCCAAACTCCTCAAGGCTTCATCAATCATTAATATGGACAGCTAGAAAAGACTAATAAATATATAGCAATTATTATAATTAACAGGCTTAGGACTGCTTTCTCAAAAAAAAAAAATGCTTGAAAGTTCGTTAAATTTAGTTTTTATTTAACAAGAGGTACAAATATATACCCACGGATAAAATTTAAAGCTTGATTTGAAATTGAACTTGATATGTGTAAATTAGAAATTATAGTATAATTGGTGTTTTATCTTTTTGAATTATGTTGGTATAAATTGATATTTATTTGCTTTTATAGAAAAAGTTATGCCAGTATGAACAATGAAGTTAACACTGAAATTAACATAAATTATAGAAAATAATATAATTAAATAAGAACCCTTGATTAGTTGATGTTTTCCTTGTAAAAACATGAACGGTTTTGTTACATGACATAAAGATAAGAACATTCTTTTATTATTATCATAAAATGAAGTCAATTTATTTTTATAAGTTAATTTCTACTTTATGATTATTAATTTCGTAATATAACATACTATTTGTAAAACGTTTTACAAAAGTCCTACCCTAGTTCTAGTTCCATTGTTTTGTTTCCAATTATGAAAAAATACGTAAGAAAAGTTAAAGCATTTATTAATTTGTAAAAGACAGAGGTCAGAGTAACGGGAGACAGAAAACGCACATGAGAATGGGCCCTGGCAACTGTCCGGGCCCGTCTTCACCACATGGCCCAAAAACCCATTTTCAACAAAAATAACAAAATTACACACACACACACACACACAATAATTTTAAGGGCGTTTTACTTTTTTCTTTGATATAAGGCTTAATAGTTAGGAATGACTATTTGGTAAGATGGTAATTAATCAAATAAAATATCAGGTATAACATTTTACTGTATCTGATATTAAATTCAAACATTTTGGTTCGATTTGATATTAATTGAAATAATTTATGTATATTGGTTTCTTTCACTAGAAATTAGAATTAAATAAAATGGATTTAAATTTTTAAAAAAATTACATTCAATTTCATTACATTTAAAAATCAGATTCTAATCTTATATACGTTTAAAATACAGTAACATCATAAAATTAATAATATAATAGAAAAAAGTATCATTAGATAAAATTGATGTATAATATTAAAATATGCATCGATTAACTCGAGTAATTTATCAAGATTTCTTTTCATTTTAGATAGCAAAGTGAGCATAAATTTTGTGCACACTTTTACTACGGTAATAATATGAAATTTAATTGTATAAATAAATTTAAAATCAAGAGCATAGTACATTTGTTTTCTGAAAAAATTAAAAAGGAAAGAAAAAGGCATAGTACATTGTTTAGAAGATAATGCATTGGAATTCCAATAATACCCTCATGATGCTGTATCACATATTCCCGTGATTCTCTTTAAAGCCTCCTCCACTCTCACCCTTCCACCATTTCTTCTCCATCTCCACCACCCCCCCCCCCCCCCCCACAATCGAAGTCTCTGGAAGCTCCATTTCCGTTTGTTGTATAGATACATATATATATATGTGCTTATATCTCTCTGAATTTCTCCGGTGAATCAATCGGAACGTAATCGGAGGCATCGGTCTTCTTCAGGTGATGATCCATTTGATTTTTATTTTATTTTTTTATTTTTTTTGGATGATTCGTCGTGAATTCTGAATGTTATGCCGATTTTTAATTTTTATTGTGCATACTTTTAATGCGCTGCAATTGGTTTATTGACGCGATTTTTTCTGCTCACTGAGATGTTTATTTGAGATTGATTGCTCTGTTGTATTCAGATTTATTGCATTCTTATCCGTAATTGTGAATTTAATCGTCATTAATTGGTGATTGATTGGCGTGATTCAATTCGCAATAATTTTGTTTCACCTTTTTCGGATCGAGCTTTGAATCTGTTGAGTATTTGTTCTGATTCTAATCAAATTTTATTAATCCGTTCAATTGAATCTGCAGCTCCGAATTCCTAAATCAATATATCGAGAAAAAGAAAAAAAAAATCAGGAAAAGATGATATCATCGCTGTTACCATCGAATCCAGCAGTAAATTCCGATAGATCATCCACCAGAAGAAAGAAGAAGAAGAAAATCCACAACCAAAGCCAAAACCAAGCCGAAAACCTCGACAACAATTCAGTAATTCAATGGAAATCCGATTCACAGCAGCAAATTTACTCATCTAAACTGCTCCACGCGCTGCAGCAAGTTCGGGTCAGCAGTGGCTCATCGGCGACTCAGACCTCGGCTCCGAAGCGAGTGAGCGAAGCCGCGTACAGAGTTTTAGCCGCCACGGCGAAAGGCCGGACGAGGTGGAGCCGAGCCATACTCACGAACCGGCTGAAGCTGAAGTTTATGAAGAAAAATAACATCGTCAAACGACAGCGTAAGGTGATGACGGTGATCACCACCGGCAATAGCCGGTTGCCGAAGAAGTCGAAGGTCAGCGTTTCGCGATTAAAATCCAAAGGCTTACCGGCTGTTCAGCGCAAAGCGCGAGTTTTGGGCCGGTTGGTTCCCGGTTGCCGGAAACAGCCATTGCCGGTGGTTTTGGAGGAGGCCACCGATTACATAGCTGCTCTTGAAATGCAGGTATATATACACACCAATCTTTATCTCTCTCTCTCTCTCTCTCTCTCTAAATAGAAAACACAAAATGAATTTGATAGTGCAGATTGTTAATTGCCTGATTAATTAAAGAAATTGTCAGATTACATATTAATTAATATTCTATTTTTCATATGAAGCTGTTGAATTAATAAGAAAATAAAATATGGTTTTCGCCATTGCAGGTGCGAGCCATGAGTGCATTAGCCGAGCTGCTTTCGGTTTCCGGCTCATCTTCTGGCGGCTCCGAAATGGCTCCAAGTAGTGGGCTTAATCAGCTAAGCTCAATTCGAAGTCCACCGAGCTAAGATGGTTTTTTTTTTTGGTTCATCTTTTAATTTTTTCTGACAATTCAGATATTCTTCCACCTTATGAATATCCTAATGTGAATTATATTTTCTAATTTTCTTTTCTTTGAAAATTTGGGAATTTGTGGTGAGTTTTGTACTTAGATTAAAAATATTATCTTATTTTATGAAATGGAGATAATTAAGAGGAAATAATGTGGATTAGGTGCAAGGAATCGAGGTCACAATCTTCTTTATTCACGTGGTCTCAACTTTTATATTTTGCAACTCGGTCCTTTTGAATAGTTTGCGTTGCGAATCTTTGCCTTTATGGAGTTCGTAATAGTGTTTCATCATTTCATGTAATGGAACCAACTCAAATCGTTATGTTTCTATGTTTTAAAACTTCATTTGATAGAAATTTATTAAATCAGATTAGAAGATTACTTATATAAATTGCTAGGTTAACTTGTGGTAATTTATAATTAAAGATTCTAAACTTGTTATTGCTCGTTAGTTTTGTAATAATTAAAAATATTACTAGAAAAATTGTATTACATATGAGATACCAAATATATATATCCTAATTGTAGGTATGTCTGGACACGTTAATATTTTCACGATAAGTAGGATATAAGATTTTTACGGGACAAAAAAAGGAAAAAAAGAAATAGAGGTTATCGTGTCGGAATTTCTTGGTTGTGGAGTAGTAGTAGAGTTGGTTAACAAATCTATTCTTAATGCCACATCTTATCGTAGGTAAAGAAATAATTTTATGATATATCATAAGTAGATGCACATTCCTCTAGTTGATAATAAGAATTTGAGGAGTATTTACAATGTGATTTCAGAAAGTTTTATTTTATATTTTAGAGATAATACAATAAGTATTGTTCGTATAATTTGATGTGCATGGAATATCAGTAAAATATTAAAATTATAATAAAGATTCCAAAATGTACTTCATGGGATGTTACAATCGTCCTTTCACTTGCTAATAATTGATAACTCATTATCTTTGTTCGAGAATCACACTATCTAAACATCTTGTAACCACATTATTTACATTTTCACAATTTTTTTTTAAGGTATAATTATTTTTATTATTTTAACTCTACCAGAATACATATATATATTTACATATTTTTTATGACAGCTGACACGTTAAGGTATGTCTTTGTACGACAAATACTCCCAAAAGAAGATTCATTTAATGTGGATTTCATCACTAGATATGATTTATGGGTTGGGTACAAAATTTTTTGAGTTGTGAAATTTAATGATTGAAAAAAGGACCACAAACTGGAAACATGTAAAAAAGAGAGAGGTCTAAAGTCAGACAAATGACAGTGCACACATTTGCAGAGAGAGTGAGAGAGAGATGGGGCATTCAATTGGGTCTGAGTACCACTTTTCATGTGCACCAACACCATAAAAGCACATGCACCCACCCACCCATGTGCTCACTATAATACTCTATCCCCTACTTTTTTTCAGTTTTAATTTACAATTCTTTTTTTATTCTTTTTTTATCTATATCTTTGTCCCTTTTAATTGATTATAGGCCTTACTTTGTCCTTAAGGTTGTCTCATTTTATACTTTATAACATTTATTACATGCTCATGCTATAGATATAATGATAATATCAGTCATACATCTATGATCAAATTTATAGCAAATTTATTTGAGCTATATCATGTTAAAAATATTGAATTACAGAAAAAATAAAATCATTTACTCAAACTTAAGTTTGGAATTAGAATCTAAAAAAATTCATCTGAACAAGAATTAGCATTCAAAAAAGGGGAAAAGTAAGAGAAGTGACTTGTTAATGTGGCTGTCTATTTCTATAGTTATTATTTATTTGTGCACAAAAAGGGACTAATCATGATAAGGGCTTTGCTGTAATGACATTCATGTCTCAACCTTTAATAGCTGCACATGTTTCTATAAGAGAGATGTGGAATGCATAATACATATATTTATAAATAAATAAATGAAAAAAAAAAAAAAGCATTCTACAAACCTAAAGGTATAGCAACTAATAGCTAAATTTGAATTTCCTATTATAAATAATATTTTATTATTAAATATGTGATGTATATTTTTTTTAGCTAGTAATAAGTGTCTAAGAGTAGAATTCAGTATTTGTTTAACATCACAATGTCACCTCACTTGGGTAAGGACCTCGTCGGCCAGATTAATTATGTGAGAAATATATTATTATGATTTAAGAATATATAACAATATATTAAATGAAACATAAGTATAAAAAAAGTCAAGAAAATGCTAGTAACCAAGCTATGTAAATTGAATTTTTGCAATTTATTGTGCCCTCGATGTTTATAATAATTTATGCACACCCATGTAAATGTGTATATATGTTCTCTATGTTAATTCTGTATATATATAAAGCCAACAAATAAAACTTCTTGATCACAAAAGTTAAGATAAACACAATCACTACACATGTTCTTGTTTAATCCCCCACTTGACATGATATTAGCTTCATCATCACATTTAATTGAACATATAATATTACCTAAGTGGAAGCCTAAATAGTGGTTTTGATCAATCAAAAAGTAACAAGGCACATGGGGCAGTCCAAATTGGGTCCCAAATTCAATAAATAATTGGGTGAAATTTAAGTTTGACAGTTTTAATAACAAAAAAAGTGATTAAAATCTATTGAGAGAACCATAAGAAATGTATAGCAAAAGAGGAAGGTGGGCCCACCCACCATCAATTTTAGAGTGGCAACCATGTGCTAAAATACACCAAAAATGCATTTTATATTTCTATGGTGGTTGAACGTATTTTGGCCCTAGGCAACTATCTTCCTACATTCAATGAAATATATCATTTATAATACTTGAGAATTTTTTATTTTACATATATACAATGAAATAACATATTTCACTCCATAGTCCATCCTACACCTATGATCTATGAATTTGTAATTGTCCCATTATATATTATAAAAATTTCTTTTGCAATCTTGGGAATTAAGTACAACTTATTTAATTATGGTTGGTAATTATGACATGATCAAAGTGGTACTTAGTTTGTGTTAGGCAAAACATCATTTGGTTACCTTTCTTGATTGTTAACTAATATGGGATTAAGATAGAGCAACAAATTAACTTCATGGAATAGCTTAAATGGTGAGCAAGAGGGATCCTACATTTATCACATTGTCACCAATAACTAGAACATGTGTTAGCTATTAAATCAGTGTCACATATTATTTTATTATTATTATTATTTGAAATTTTTGAATTTGAATCTTATATTTTCATATTGAGAAGATTTAAGACTTTTAAGTTCTTGGTGTTTACTATAGTTTTAAAATGTAAATTCGATATATATTTTCTCTTTTTAGATGTGTTATTTTACTAGATTGTTCAAAACTTCGTAAATGATTAAAATTTTAAAGTAAAACGTTGTCGATGAAGTATTAACAGAGTGAGACCAGATTTAAGTTTAAATGATGAGTATTTACGTTCACGTAAAATGATGATGAAAGGATTAAGTTGAATATAGAGATTTTATTACATGTGTATAGCATAGTTTATGAAGACTATATATAAAAAGCTGTGATTATGTATTTGGTGAAATTAATTGTGAAAGTACTTTTTGGGCTCTACATAAAATTGGGCCAGCCCAATACGTTAGTTGGACAAGCCCAATTGAATTTATTGCTGAAATGAGGAAGTTGCACGGCTATTTTTGTATATGGTTGCTTAAAATAGTACCCAAATTTTGAACAAGGGTGCTGGCCCAATTATTCAATTTTTGTGGCCCATATTCCAAGGCCTAATTTTTCTGATATCATTCTAAATTGGGCTTTATTTTATAATGGTATGGTTTGAAATCTAATTTACTACAGACATTGTTGAAGTCTCGATTCTCAAAGCCAAATATGAAAAAAATTAATAATAATAAGAACATATTTTTCAAAAAGCAACGTTAAAAAAAGTATATTAGTAGCACAATTTAGTAGCTCAAAAGATGAAACAATTAGAGATATGTTGATGTGCTAGATTTGTGTGTGTATATATAAATGATTTTATATAATGAATAGGTTTCTACGAAAGTAAGTGATTATCATTATAGCGGTCTTTCGACACCAATTAAGTTATAGAAGATAATGAAATATCATAATTACATAATGAAAAAAATTTCAATTATAACATGTGTATTATATACATAATTACAATATATATTTCAACGTAAATGACTGATTTTGACATAAAAATAATTTGGTTTCATCTTATATGATATGTAAATTGGTCTCATCCATATTTTTGTATTTATATAATGTTTTTAGGCTTTACCTAGTAGAGAAAAATAATTATATTATTTAAAGTAACTATTTTTTACTTTATTTAACATTGTAACAAGATAGTGATTAGCATGTTATAGACCTAAATTTAGATAACTTTGAAGGGAGAAAGAAGTGTGAGAAAAGGGCAAAAAAACCCAAATATTTCTTGGGTATAAAATGGTGAAAAGAAACACACTAAATAAGAATAAATATTATTTTAAAATGAAATGCACAAAACAAGGCTGATTTTGTCTAGATCTGCTTTCGTCTTCTTCTGTCTTTGACGCGTAAACCCTTTCAAAAATCAAATATTTTTTTTAATTTCATGATTTATAATTATATAAATTATATATTATATATAGGATAAAAACAACTGTTGACTTTGACCTTTTGATCATGTGATGACACAATGAGTATATTATTTTAAAATTATTTATTAAAAAAAAAAACCTTTTTGAATACTTTGAGGGATAATGGCCGCAATCGTCGGTTGAGTGTTCAAACTTCTATATGGCTTAAAGGTCAACCTATCTGGTTCAGTTCCTTACTTAAAGTTTATTTTAAAAAAAAGTTTATTTATTTATATTTTCTTCAATTTGATTAATCTTGATTTTTAAAATGAAAAAAAGATTTAGATTCTAATAATTTTTAGAAGAATGCTGTTTGATACATATCACTTCACTCCATATGATTTAATAAGTTAATTATTTTTTCTTTGCACTATTATTTTTTTCATATGATTAATTCAGATATTATTATATACGTAACATACATTGATAAAATAAAATATAATTGAGAAGGTATAAATCAGGTCTATAGTGGGATGTTTAAATTAAATTAAAATGAGCCTATAAATGTTGTTTAATTATAAAAATTGATGATGCAGGTAACAAAGAGTATAATTGGTATAAATTAATTTCATGTTTTTTTTTAATAATGGTGCATCAAAAGTCAAAGTAGTTGTGTCAGTTTTAGCATATAGTTTCGATCGAGGAAAAGAATTTATTCCCTAGCATTATTCTTTACTACATGAGAGAAATATTACTTCTTTGAAGTAATAAAAAGAGATTTTTAGGTTTGTAATAATTTCCATGAATGGAACTCAAATCTCAAGGCAAGTGATATGATATGATATATATATATATATATATATATATATATATATATATATATATATATTACCTTTTTATTTATTTAATAACTAATAGATAAACATTACTCATTTTTCTTTATTTAATTGTTGGGATGACACGCATAAGTAGAGAAGACAACTTACGATTTAATTTTAACTTTACAAGTAATCTCAACTCGAATATAAGAAAGTATTCGAGCATCTGTTATTAACTATGGTATTATAAGTTTGTGAGTACTATATTTTAAAAATTTTAATACATTTGAGGCTATTTATCCTTATAAGTTATAACTGCTATATATATATATACACACACACACTATTTAGGTGTCCCACTAACAAAAAATTAAACAAAATGCATCAATTATACATAAGTATACGTTCATGATAGAAATCTTTCACTATACGTACGTTCTCTTCTATCATTCATATTTTAAAATTGTATATAGTAGTTTCAACATTTTTCATACATTTTTAATTATGATATTATTAATATACTCTTATACAATTTCCAAACTTCAGAAGTGTCTGGTGTCCTTTTAGACCTAATGTAAGTCCCCATACACACATATATATATATATATACACATATATATATACATATATATATATATATATATATATATATCATGGACTTCCCTTTTTATTTTTCCACTTTATAAATTAAAAAGGTTACTATCAAAAGTTTGGTGGGTTATTATAGCAAAGTACTATTTTTTATATTATAATTTTCATATTTTCAAGGACTCCATTACGTAGCATATTTATTTAACATTGTGAATCCTTGTTCTTTTTTTTTTTTCGCGGATTGAAGATTATATATATATAATAATAAAACTTAAATAAGATTATGAAGAATCAAGATCAGAACATATTTGTGTCAATAAAAAGATTCTAAAAACACAAAAACTAATGTGAGACCGTCGCACATGCGATGGGTATGTCTTTTTTGGCCATAAGTATGCCTTGAAATCATATACTTATGCCCGAAAATCACATACTTTTGACCATGCGACGGTTGCACAGGAGACTTACTCTTCTAAAAATATAACTCAAAAGAATTAATAAAATATTTGCAGTACAAATTTGGGATAAATAATAAAGAGTTGGTACATAGAGAGAGAGAGAGAGAGAGAGAGAGAGAGAGAGAGAGAGAGAGAGAGAGAGAGATTGAGCCATGTGAGAGTTATTATCATCATGTGTATGGTCTTTTTTCTTACACAAATATTAGCCATACAAAGAAGATCAAAGAGGACCACCCTACTCAATAGGCCTTAACCTAAAAATCCTCCCTATGTATATATAATTATTAATAATATAAGCATGGAATGAAAGTATAGTGTTATTTTTCCCATCCATCATAAAATAAACATGACTGAATTGAATTTTTTTTTTTCTAGAATCTCATAAAGTCAATAAGAATATAGAAATATTATTATTTTTTAGTTACAAACAATGGACACAGATTGAAACTTAAAATCTTGCTCAAGTTGAGATATACATGTACCATCAAATTAAATCAGAACATTTACAAAAAAATATATACTACTCTATCCTTATCATTATAAATAATATAATATAAATTTTTGTGTGTGTAATGAATCCTCATATGAAATTTAGTCATTTATAAAGTCAATTTCAATGTAGATTAATTCTCGTTGCCTCACTTCCCTCGACATATTTCATTACATATTTTCTCTGAATTCTGTTGTAATTTTTCTAAGATTTTAAAACTCCTTTTGTTTTATTATTCTTTTCTTTTCCAAAATTTAACTTTTATCTTTTATTCATCCCAAGTTTCAGCATTCTAAAACTACACACCTAACACCTTCCTAATATATTCCCCATCTTTTTTAAGCAACACAACACACTTAAAAGTGAATTTTGGTTTACTTGGAAAAATGGGGTAAAGTACTAGTGAAAATGACAAAAAGTTTAACCCTTTTTTTTTTTTTTTTTTAAATCCGTATCTCAGTGTTACACTAATATGAGCAAATTAATGTAATATTAATTAGTTAAAGTACTATAATGAAAGTCTATGTATGTACAACTTTATATATATATTAGAGTAGTTTCCTGTAATACACGAGTTTGATATATTTATCAAAAAGAACTTGCATACGTTTTGGTACTATCTTTTTAATAAAATAAATAATGATAGGTTAGGCCACATTATAATTCCTAGAACTAATCAAACTACAAAGTAAATATTAATAATTTTTTTCAAATTAGTATATTTATGCTCACTATTTTTGTCCCACTTTTATTATGTACATTAAAAATCTATAATTACTTTTGAGGATATCGCTTACGTTGTGCATGTGATTAAGAATTTTACAAAAAAAATATAATCCATATATTTATATATATGAGTGTGTGAGTGTTATTAGAAAGTAGTGTAGGGAAAGAAATAGAATAAAATAAACAAACTTAATGTTGATTAAGCGCTAAGTACGCATTAGTTGGCATCTTTATCGTAAAACATAGGCAAATAGTGGTTATAACTAAACTAAATTAATTGTCCTTTTGGAGACTTCCATAGGAAGTAAAACAAAAGTCAACTTGTTTTGTAAATTCATTTTATTTTAAAATTTAAGGGAAAGCTAAATTCAAATAATATGGCTGCATGTAATTATTTATTAATAACTATCCGTATACCAAAATTATATACCTTGGAAAATTATTTAGACACAAAAATTCATGTGAGACCGTCGCACATGCGACGAGTATATCTTTTTCGGCCATAAGTATGTCTTTTTCGATCATAAGTATGCATTTTGACAAATATGTCTTTTTCGACCATAAGTATGTCTTTTTCGATCATAAGTATGCCTTTTGACAAGTATGTCTTTTTCGACCATAAGTATGCCTTGAAATCATATACTTATACTTGAAAATAACATATTTTTAACTGTCGCATGTGCGACGGTTGCACGGGAGACTTACTCATATTTAAAATATGGCACAAATTAGTGTGGCATTATTTTTCATGATTTAATTTGAATCCTTCAAATTTCAATGCGTTAAAATAATTTGTATAAGTGGGTTAGGTCCGTTTAAACCTTGATTGATTAGGTGGATCAAAATTTGTTTGATATTTATTAATTGATTTCTTAAGTAAATAAAAAACTATTATAACCTGATGATACACACAACATATATATACACACATTATTAAGAAATTAATTATGTATATATATCTATATATATGTATGTATGAATTTTTTATAAGGAAATATTTAATCAAGGTTTCAAACTCTTCCCCACAGTATTTTCCATTTCTAGAACATGTCATGATAAAACTAAAAAATGTACGTAAAACTATATATATAAAGATAGAGAACCAAATTTGTGTGTGTGTGTGTGTGAGAGAGAGAGAGAGAGAGAGAGAGAGAGAGAGAGAGAGAGAGAGAGAGAGAGAGAGAGAGAGAGAGAGAGAGTTGATATATGCATGTGAAAACCCTAAACCCCAGAATGAGATATTCGAAGAAAATAGTAAATCAACACTAAAATATTTGCTTCTCAAAATTTATTTATTTATTATAATATCATTTGCAATTGGATATTACCACGAAATTTCAACGTAGTTTTATATCATGTAGATCCCGACAAAGACTTGTGTCTAAAGATCTATCTCCACAAGAATTTAATTTAAAAAAAAAAAAGACCGGATATATAATTATTATTATATAAATATTTGTTGTTGGTCAAATGAAGAACAATAAATTACGACAACTACTTATATTTTGACATTCTACTTGGAATAGATGTTATGTCAACCCCGAAAGTGATGAACTAAAATGGTGACACATTATCTACCATGACTTTTCTCTCATTAATATGCACTGATTAATTAATCTTCTTCATTAATAATCTCCACTTATATATATATATATATATATATATATATATTAATATATATATATATTTTTTTTCCTTATATGTAGAATATATATATTTTTAGATTAATAATGACAAAAAAATATTTGATGTGGAATTATAAATTCATATTTTTCTATTTTGTAGTGTTTCTCATTGAATATTATCAATTGAATTTGTTAGATAATCTCACAAATGTGACGTGTATATCAAGATAATATAATTAAAAAATATTTCTCAAAAAATAAAGAAGATAAAACCACACACTAATTTAAGTAAACTATATATTAATATTATAAATTAATCCTTATAAGTAAGAATTATTTATGTTTATTTATTCTTTATATAATAGAACTTAAGATAAGCATAGTAAAACTCCGAATCATAAAATCATACAAGTAAGACGATTTAATATATTTTTTGTGATTTACTAAAAAAATTACAAGATGGAAAAAAGTAAAACATTTAAAAGAATAGATGATAATAAAAAAAAGAAACAAAAGCGTGTAACAGAAGAAATATTTAATAATTAACCCGAAACCGCGTTAAAATCGCATGTGCCAATGTCGCCTAGATTTTGTTAAACCCAAATGCGATTTTAAAATCGCTGGTTCTGACACATGCATTAAAGGTTGTACCCTAAAGCTTCCGCTATTGTACCTTCCTCCGACATAAATTGCCGGTGGTGGCTGGGGAGACCTGGGCCGTGTATCGCGGCTTTATATAAGCTTCTTTCACTATATTTAAATAAAATAAAATAAATAAATAAAACAGTATTGTAATTTTATTTTAAAAATTAAGCCTCTATGGTTTAAAATGTAAATCATTTTACAATTTCCATACAAATAATCAAATTGATGAGTGAAACAAAACATAAAATCAATTTTTTTTCAATTCGAAATATCTTTAATTCTTTTATTTCAATTCTATCTTTGCTATTCGTAGATCCATATATAAGTTTATACTTTATAGTATATATAATTTTGCAAGTGTATACAATAAATAATTGAAGATGCAGTAAATTTATCCTACCATCAATAGTTATTTTGTGTAACGTAATGATTTCAAAATCTTTTGAGCTCAGGAAAAATCCACTGTTTAATTATTATTTCTTGGATGTATTGATTTTTCTGTGCAATTATAACATTTGGAAACATAACTGGTTCAATCATTCCATGCTGCTGTAACGTACAGTACTATTATACACACATATATTTAAAATAAGTAATAATATTTTAAAATATAAGTCGTTTATAAGAATATCAATTTTATTTCAATTTTCTGTGACCTTCTATTATCAAAACAAGATAATGATTCTTGTTCGACTTTATCCATATCTTAATTTTTAATTTCCACTAGATTTTTAGTGGAATATATTAATTATGTATATTAATTTTTTTCACAATATATGTAAAATAATCTAAACGTCAATTATTTTAAAACCAGTGAAATAGTCAATAGAGATAGAATCAACAATACTCGATTGCAAATCCACGTTCTAAAATTTTGTTTATTTTAATTAATTAAGCACAATAAAATTACTCAATTATACACTAAAAGCTTATTTGAGCTGGTTTTGATAAATCTTAAAAATATCTTAATTTTGATAAAACTCTTTGATCAGCTCAATAACTATTAAAAGATAAAAGGAATAAGAATACTAAATCTCGATTTATACTCAACCCAAATACATATAACTCATTCAAGCTTTAACTAAATTTGTCTTAAATTTAAATTTAAAAAAAAATACTGATAATAACCTCTTATTTATATTATTGGATTAATAATAAAAATAGAAATAAAGAAAGTGTTCAGATCGGGGCCTGACAAGTTATGGAGGGGAGACAATATTAATTAAACCCTTAACTGTTGGATTTCTTTCCAGGTGACGGCCCCTACCCTATTCCATAAGGATCTTTTTAGCCTTTTTATTTATATCATTTCACATTTCATTTAATTACTATATTTTTTAAAAATTTAATTCATGTGTTTTATTTAGGTTGAATGTAATTAATGGGCACACATCGTAACAATTCAGAATAGATCATTAAAATATCGATTATCAATTATATATAAGTTGATTTCATTTATTGATTCTAGATTATTGATGTAAAGTTAAAAAGTTTAAGTTTGAAGATGAAGTAAATGAATACAAAATGGGATATTTTGAAAGAGGGAAAATAAAAGGGGTAGATTGATTTTGCAATGGGTGAAAATGAAACTAAGATAGACAATTTGATAATTGGTGATGAAATGAGATCACCATAGAGGTCCACATTTGGACCACACGACCTTATTTCTTATTTCACACTCTTATTCAATATGCATTTTATTTTATTTTTATTTTAAATCGATCGGGTTTCTCTTAAAACTCGTTTTTATATTATAAGTAAATCCGAATTAATGAAGATCGGAACATTTTTCCTTTATTTACACTATGTGGTAATATTGTTATTCGAAGGAATTCCATTTTTGTTGTTCTTCAGAACTAACATATATTGAAGGTATCGACCATATCGAAATAACAGATCAATAATCACAAGAATACCGACTATAATTTAAGCAAGACCCATCTTATTTTTCACAAGATTATCGAATTCGGATCCTCTACATTTTTTCCATCTTTTTCATTAATTTCATCCACTATTCTCTTTTTTAAATTCAATAAAAAATATTTTGAGAGAATATATCCATTTTTAAGGATTATCACAATAATTTTCCTCTTAATCATGGTCTAAATCATGCAACTATGTTAGCTTTAAAATGGTGAGGGGCCTATCTCACTTTCCCATGGATTTTATGCATGTAAAAGGCAAGTCCCTACCTCTAGGATATATCACCAAAATGATTGAGAAATATATAATTCTACAAATATTATAAAGATCAAATCAAATCAATTGATAATCTCTACTTTGCATGCATAAATTTTAATAAAAGTTGAAAAATAAATCTATTTGTGTTCTGTATTTTTAAATATATATTCGAAATCGCAGATGAAAATCTTGAAACTCATGGCTAAGAGTACTTTATAAATAGTAAACATTTTTAGTTATCAAGTCCAAATCTAGATTAACTTAATACCAAGACAAACTAATCACATCAACTTGATTGATGAACTATCACTTAATTCACATTAAATGAAGTTGACCACCTAATTAATATTTAATTGGATTTCATTTAACTGCTGATTTAGAATTTCTGTAAAAAATGAGGAACTTAAAATTTTGACTGATGTTCTTAACTAATCAAAGTAAGTTTAGAGTTTAAAATTTGAAAAATAATCAATATAATTTAGAAAAGATTTCTATCAAATTACTTAATTCAATTCTAGCTGAGAATTCATATGTTACATTGAAAATTAGTAGTTTTTTAAGAAACAGTGATAAAGAATAATTTTGTAGTAAAGTAAACTACAGTTTTAAAAAATAAATAATTAAAAATAAAACTAAGTTCTAAAACAACATCAAAATAAAAATAATACTAGGAGAAGACTAATCCAAAAGGAAAAAAATACGAGGATATATAAATAAGTTTCACACACGAGATTTTTTTTAAATTTTAACTTTATTTCATCATATGTTTTATTTCACCGATCATTTCGTACATGTATATATGTATATAAGACTATTCTTATAAGATAGGAAGTGTTATAAGAAATTGAAATTTTATATATATATATATATATTACAACAAGTGTGGTTGAATGAATGATGGAAGCCCGTTCCCACGTAAACCAGTTGCCGGTCAAGCCATATGGTATGAAACATAGACAAATACTGAGGGACCACAGTAGATGTGGGCCCTACAGAAATTAATGCCAACAAGCAACAGTCCCCCCTTTGCTTGCGCTTAACTTTCCGTACCAACTGTCCACCGGCATTTCCCAGTCAACTCATTAACATGTTTTTCTTTACAATTTCTCTTATTAAAGAATGATTTTAAAAAAACATTTCGAAAACAATCACTATTTTTCATCGAATTGTCATTTTAAACTTTTAACTGAGCTCAAAAAAATATATTAAGTTAAGTTATTTTGATTAATAGTGAAAATTTTAGTTAAAATGACAATGTGAGTAAAAGTTGTAATTTTTTCGGCAATTAAAAAAAAAAAAGACATTATGTGGTAGAACAAATAATAAAGTATATTGGATGGATTTTAAACTCATATTATTTGATGGGTGTGTTGTAGATTAGTGTTTTTTTTAATGAATTATTGATTTTTCTCTCTATTTTCTAAAAATACAATGTTCTAAAAATATGTTTAATTGATGGACTAGCTAGACTTTAGTGTACGTGTAGGAGGTCTCACTAAGTGGAAACTTTAAATATAGATTATTTTATATATATATATATTCAGAGAAATTACATTATCATAATATAAAATTTAAAATAATTTAATAACAGTAACATAATAAAGTAACAATATGTTGCAAACAAATATCAAATATGATAATTTCATCACAAGGTGTGTGTTAATTACGATCACTATTAGATCATAATTCATTGCTCATAAGTTCACTCTCTGTCTTTAATGTTTTGATCTTCCAAATATTAGATTAGGGTTGTATAATTTTTAATAAAATTTTAAATGACCTAGTTTTTATAAAATGTCTTAAAAAAAATCCAATAAAGCCTTGGTGGATTAGACGGGGTCTAATGTGACCATCTAGACAAAATTTAGACAATGGGTGCCTAGGTGGCACCTATGACCCGCCTAAATGGATTTTTATTTTTAAATAGAAAAATATTGATGAAATACAAAAGGAATGCATACTATATTCTAAGGATCATGGCCTCTATAAATATAGATATTATTATAATATGATTAAAAAAGTCAAATAAAATGTTACAAATTTACGAGATTCAATTCATTATTTGTAATTATGTTTCCAACTCATATTATAACCATTAGATTGAAATTATATGTATTATGAAAATCTTGTCTAACAACCGGGTAAGAGCATACCATATTCTTCACATGATTTTGCTCTACATGGCATATATAATATTCAATATTACCTTAGTAAATCAATTAATTAATTAATTTTTAAACTATATTTCATCTGATTTTAAATCACATAGAATTAGAAAATAGCTAGGTTTAATCCAACCAATTTTAAAAATTATTTATTATAAACATATTTATATAATTCTAAAAGGATAAAAAAAATAGAAATAGAGGATCACAACTAACCAAAAATGTTTTGGACTTTTGTTGAAAGTCCACAGTAAATCATATAAAAGTAAGCACTATTAATAAAAAGAAGAATTGGGATAAGATATTGAGAAAAAGAAAAGAAAAATCAATTTAATTTCCATAATAATAATAATAATAATAATAATAATAATGTGTAGGCCATAAACCACCCCAGAAAAGAGAGTCTGAGAAGAACAAAATCACTCTCATCTTTCACACTTCAAACCTCTCTCTCTCTCTCTCTAGAATCTATGCTGTTCCATGGAAGAGGAGAAGAGAAAAGAGACTGCTGAGAATTCAATGATGATTAACACACCATTTTCGAATCAGATGATGATTCCACAAAGCAGCTTTTCCAGCATATTTGATGATCATCACAAAGGTTTCATAGAGTTGTCCAGTGTTCAGGATTTCAACTGTTCTTCATCTGCATTTGATGATTTTCTTCAAGATATAATCTCAGACAGCGCCGCCGCCGTGATCCCGACGGAATCGAATCATCCGCCGCCGCCCTCCGCCGCGCCGGAATATTCCGAGGTCTTCAACGCCCCCGCCACGCCCAACTCCTCCTCCATCTCCTCTTCTTCAACTGAGGCTGCTCCGAATGATAATGATCTCAAAACGAACGAACCTTTTTACGAGGAAGAAGAGTTGGAAGAAGATGAAGAAGAAAATCAAGAAAAAACTAAGAAACAGTGAGTTTCTCTCTCCTCTCTCATATATATAGATCTCATGATTTGGGGTTAATGGGGTTTCTCTGTGATGCATGATCTGATTACTATTGGGAGAAAATGAAAAGGGAAATCCAATGGATTTGATGTGTGATGATGATTTTGTCTTGTTTAATTCATTTATCTAATAATATTGTTAAAAAGGTGATCTTTTTGATGTTTTTATTTTTATTTTTATTTTTATTTTTTTTAAGGTTAAAACCCAAAAAGAAAAACCAGAAAAGGCAAAGAGAGCCAAGGTTTGCTTTCATGACCAAGAGTGAAGTTGATCACTTAGATGATGGTTTTAGATGGAGAAAGTATGGCCAAAAAGCTGTCAAAAACAGCCCTTTTCCAAGGTATAATATACACAATTTTTTCTCCAATTTTATAAATTAATTCATATATATATATATATATATATATATATATATATATATATATATATTGATCTTACATAATTAATGGTTCCAATTTCTTCTTTCTTTGATTAATATTTTCTATAGGAGCTACTATCGTTGCACTAGTACAGCATGTGGTGTGAAAAAGAGGGTTGAAAGATCTTCAGAGGATCCATCCATTGTTGTCACAACTTATGAAGGTACACACACACATCCATGTCCCATTACGCCACGTGGCAGCTATGGAATCTTGCCGGAGACCGCCACCTTCGGAGCCGGTGGGGGCAGAGGTGGTGGTGGTGGTGCTTCATCCCTTTTTGCTATGCCTCAAATGCTTCATTACCAACAACAGCAACAACAACCCTATTTTCACAACTTGAGATATTCACAACCTCCATTGAGTTTAATTAACAATATTGGTTGTAATAATAGCAATAATCCTAGGTTTCCTCCTCCATTTCAAGAAAGGGACCATGGTCTTCTACAAGATATGTTGCCATCTAAGATGTTGAAAGAGCCCAAAGAGGAGTAGAGATCAATTGCTAGCAGGGTTTTTCACCGACAGTCTGTTTGATCAGGGTTTCAAATTCAACGATGACGATTACTATGTTTTAATTTTGTCATATTTAATTTACTAACTTGATCATCTAAAGTTTTTGGGGTTTTCTTTATGTATGAAATCCTACTTTTTAGCTACTTAGATAATTTCCTCTTTTTATCATGTAAAATTCACTAGTTTTACTTAATTAATTAGTTGATTTTGTTATAATTTCTTGTACTTAAACACTTTTAGCTACTAATAGTGACTGATTTTCTTTAATTTTTGCTGCATTTATATGTTCTCTGACCATTCACTGACTGCATGTATGGAATTGTGTATGAATTTCACAAAGAATTTAGGGTTAGGGTTTCTGCTATGAGGATATATATATATATTATTGATCATAAGAATAAGCATAGGGACTTGATATTAAGAAGGCTCTTAATACTTTCTTGGAAATGAAGTGAAAACTCTGAAATAAATGATTTGGGAGTTTTGGAATGTGAAATCATGTGAAGTCTTTGCAATCCTTTTAGAATTTTTGTGCAGATGCAAAAATGTGCAAGAAAGACTCATTAATTGAATACTTTTTTTTTTTTTTTGGTTCAATAAATGTGTGAAAAATGTCTATCTTTTGTTGATACTCAAAGCCATTTACTTATGCACTTAGGAAAAAGATATATTTCCCCATTGACAGCCATAGCTTCATTTACTCTACTTCCCACACCACAAAATTTGGGAAGTTGTATACTCAAAAAAGGAATGTACCCTTATTGAATCCATCTTATTCAATCTCATAGAAAGTACATTCGATGTAGTATTTCCGTTTATACACAATATATATATATATATATATATATATATATATATATAATTAAAGTCACGTACTTAAAAATAAGGAATGGTCTCTTGTTGAATCCATCTTATAGAAGGTACATCTGTAGTGTTTCCATTTATACACAAGAACATGTGGGTATATGTACATAATTTGTAATTGTTGTATTTTATAAAATGAGGTATGTACTATATATATTTATCTAATTATCTCTAATCAATCATCTCATGACTTTGATCATCAATTTATTGTTTATTGTTATGGATAGGATTATTGATCTCATGAGATTCATTATTGGCACAAGTTAATAATTTGTCTATTTCAAATTGATATTGAGCTTCTAACTATTCAGTTTTAAGTTTTACCTTTCTATTAGGAGATCTCAAATTTGTCTTAAAAGACATGTAGTGAAGGGATTTTCTGTCTTCTTTTTTCTGCTGTGCATTATTATTGTCTTATAGTTTAATTGTTTTTGCATTAAATTAGAAAGTTAGGCCTAAATAAATGATAATGATTAATTGTTTTTTCCCATCTTCATTAATTTCAAATAGTACTTGCTAGCTAAATGTTAAGATTTTCAACTTATATTTTCATGCCTTAGTGTTAGTGTACATAGATGTGCAGGCCATTACCTAAATTTGTAACAGGGGACCAAGCTAATTTTATAATTTAATTTTAGCTTCTTTAATTACTTTGGGTTGCCTTTATACACCCTTTTCATGGCCAGGAAATCAACTTAGCTATGTATCATATCACCAATATAATTAACGTGATGAATAAAATACAAATATATATACACACACACACTTAAGAACACATAATGTATGATGTGCATGTGTACGATTAAGGCATCATAAATGTCAGCCAAATTATTTATACATAAATGGTGTTATATTTTGTATCTCTCTATCGCAAATATATAAGGTTATATATAATTTTTGTTTTTTGGAGTTCCAAATATTTTGTCCTATTTTTAGATTAAATCACTCATTATTAAATATTCATTCTTGTAAATTATTAAATATCCTTTCTTTTCTGTGATTGAATTGAGTGTGACAGAAATTTCAGTTACTATATGTCAATAATTAAGGCCTCGAGCTTAATATATTAATTTTATTATATGAAATGATTCTCCCTTTTTCTTTCTTCACAGAAAAAGAAATATATTTGGCTTTATGCAATCAATTAGACAATATATTGGAGACATTTAAGGTGACAGCCATGCAAAAGGAATCAGAATTCATGATCAAATTTTTCTTCACGTAAAGAGAGATGAATAATATTTTAATTATTCTTTTCAAAATTATATTCTCTCCCAACAGCTAGCAAAGGAATTGTATTCATCATTGCTGGAAATTAATAGATTTCCGGGTAATACTATACATTACGAAACTATTTTACGGATCAGAATTTGTAAAACGGGTCAAATAAACCCGCAAAATAAAAATTAACTTGTGAAAATGGATTTGGATTGTGGATAACGAGACTCTGTATCCGTGATGGTTTCATATAAGTTTTTGTGTAGATTTTCCACATTATTCATATAATTTCTCAGTTGGGTATAATTTTCTTGTTGCATATGCCATTTAATGACTGAAAGATTATTAATATGTTAAAGGCGATGATCTTTTTTTGTTGTCAAAAGTAGATCCCTCTAATGTGGCTTACAGAAAGAACACGCTTCGCTACTTTTAATGGCAAAAAACTAATTAATTTTCCCAACTATTTTTTCCTGAATTAATTAATTAATTATTCAACCTTTGGGTCATAAACTTTATATAGCTAATTAGCTTTGCAATCACATTAAGTGCTTGGACACTTAGACGTTATATTGGATCAGGACTACAATGGTTGGTCTTATATCTATTCGACAAGGTCATAATTTAGAAAATTTATTATTGGTGTTCTATGAATAAAAAATTAATCAAAAAAAACTAGTCATGTTTCAAAATCAAGATTATAACATATTAAAAAGCTCATATGAGATGCAACATTTGCCCAACTCTTAGTCCATTTTGTACTCGTAGGCACTATTCATACCTTGCTAAAAACCATTCAAGCATAATTGAGTGTTTATCAAAATCTTTAATTAATAGTATTAAATTGCAATTAAAACATGAAAAGCAAAATCATAGACCCGCCTAACGTTTTTGACATTACTATTTAGAGTGCAACTGAATCCACCTATCTCATGGTTCATTTGGAATTGGCTTTAGAAAATTTTACAATCCAACAAGAGTCTTTTGGTCCTCAACCTACTATAATCCATATATTAAATATCAATTTGACTCTAATCTATTACAACATCCCAAGGAATATGCCCTTTAGGACAGTTTCTTCATGACTGATCATGGTCAATCAGACCCATCAAAAACACAAATCATAAGAAATAAAATAAAATTAAAAAAAAAAAAAAAGAAAAGCAACTAATTATGCAACTAGCAAGATCCAATAAACCTTCTTCTCTAAACCATGTGAGAGAGTGATGAGAACAAGCTTATACTATACTAGTACAATAGCAGGTTAGTTGCTCCTACTCATAAAATCAAGTTTTACGTAAACAAAAGCTGTTGCTAGCTATAAACCCTGGTTATATTACTACACTCAGTTTACGATGATCAAAAAAGAAAAAAGAAGCTTCACGTAACACGAGCAGGCATTTTCTGATATAGGCTGCGGCTTCGGATGCCAAGAGGTAAACCATGACCAAAAGGGCAGGATGGGAACTCTACTTTGCCCGGATGTATATAGCTTCGACTAGAATGCAGCAATCGTAAGCTAATGTGGATCAGATTCCTGCCGACAAGATAAATATGAAGTGCTCGAACCAGGCACAAGAAAGACGAGCAAAAGAACTTGTAACATTGGAATAAGCTTAATAGCAAAGAAACTTCAAACCTTTGTGACATTTTGCTATTTTCACCCAATTTCACCATGACTTGTGGAATATGGCGCAGTTTTGGCTAATTTGTTAGTATGGTCAAAAGTAGTCGACATGTATATAGATGTGGAGAGCATACATCTGATTTTGACGTATGATGGAATTTCACTACACTAGATGCAGTACATCCGATTTAGTATACACTATCCAACAACACAAGCACATGCTTATATTAAATCGTACGTAAATTGGATATTATAAAATCAGATCTATATCTTCCACGTCAATATATGTGTCAGCCAATGTTGACGATCCTGATGAATTGGCCAAAGTTGCACCCAAATCATGATGACAGTTTTATAAGATTGGTCAACTCAGCAGCAAAATGTCACAAAGCTTTGGCTTTTGCATAAAACATAAAAAGATTTAATCTCCTCTACTCTACATGAATATCGACAAATTATTAAAAGAATGATAAATGCAAGACTAGCACATAATAATGAACTTATATGACTTTTTTTAACATAAAAGCAAAAAAAAAAGGCTGAAACCTGAATGCTTATTCTTCCACATCCATTCTTGAGACGCTTGAACACCCTATTAAACAGAAGATAAGCAAAATAGTTCATACTAAAGCGTGAAAAGCAATAAGAAGAAATGGAGATGAATTTATCTACTCTAACCTGCTGATATCGAGCAGGATCATTCACTTGACCAGTCCCTCCTACTGCATAGCCCATTTCCTGCTACTCCACAAGTCAAAACAGATAAATCCGCTTTAGTTTTACAAGATAAGGCAACGAGTATTATCCAGCAGAATCTGTTTTGGATACCGTTCATTTTTACAAGTGGATTGATTTTTCAAAGAAAGAGGAAAAGAGAGCCACATGGTTGATAACTCATACCTTAGAGCCTTGTTTTGATAAAAGTCCAGGAACCTGATACTGAAAATATCGAACAAACAGTGTAAGAATTGCAATATATAATGTCAGATATCAAGGATGCATACATAAATAATATAAACATACATACATACATACATACAATCTCAGATGTCGAGGATGGATAAATACATACAAATAAACGCATATATAGAGAAAGATTAACAGACCGAAGATTGAGCAGCCTGCTGAAATGGCCTGGTCTGGTGGTGGAACTGTGCCTGCTGTTGTCCTTGAAGCTGCCCTTGCATCTGGGGGGCCTGCTGCATGGATGGTCCTGATAAGTGAGATTGCACTTGAGGATGTGGGTTAGATGGCTTCTGTTGCTGCTGCTGTTCGTATAGTGTTAGCTCTTCAGGTTTCTCCCACTGCAATAGTCAAATTGAAATGAGAGGGCATATACCATTTTAAATAGGCCACAATAGATGATAAGAAGTCTACCTTGCTTTCACCACTCAAACTGTTATAGTAGTACTTGTATCCATCAGGCGACGTATGCTCTGACCAAATACAATTACTTGTAGCAATAGCTGAAGTCGTAGCAGGGATAGAAGGCGAGGCAGAAGTAGCAGCAGCTCCTGCTGGCTGATTATTACCAGCCCAAGGAGACTGAAAGAAGAAAAGACAAAAATAGCCTCTATGTTTAAACCAGAACTATAGGGATAAGGGGTAATGGAACATACAACGAAACATCTGCAACTATGAAAAAAACAGACAAATACTATGTCACAAATAATCATTCACTAAAATGAGAGAGCATGATTTTTAATGAATGATAGCCATACGGAAATCTTATTCCGTAACAAAGCTGCCTAAAAGAGAAAAAACCACATCATTCTGATACCAAATAATATTGATACCTGCTGTTGTTTAGCACCTAGTTGACCCTGCTGAGTGGTTAGACTCTGGTTTGATGGTTGTAGCTGCTGCAGTTGCTGCTGTAGCTGATTTAAGGCTTGCTGTGATGACTGAAATGTAGCCTGCAGAGTTTGTTTCTGTTGTGACAGCATTTGAGCCAACTCTGATGGGGGTTGATTATGAGACTGTGGATGTGGAAGTTGTTGATTTGCCAACACAGGTGCTCGTCCATGAGTCGATGATGCATTGTGCTGCATTTGGTTCTGAGAAACAGGGAGCTGACCATTCTGTCCTGGAAACTGTTGTGCTGATGGGGTCTGACCATAAGAAGCTTGGCCGGCAGAGGGAGGTGTCAGCATTTGACCAGGTTGCATATGTGAGAAAGATGCTGCATTTAATGGCTGTAATTGCGCAGGAGGCAAGTTCTGTGGCGACTGAAGAGGTCTTTGCCCAGGTGATATTTTTGAGCCATATGATGGGACTTGTTGCAAAGACTGGTTAAAATTCTGAAATGAAATTAAATCAGCTTCTAGCATATAATAATACACATTGTAAAAGCAAAGCAAGTCTTTTGCACTTACCAGATGAGACATAGGAGCAGACAAAACAGTAGGTCCAGGAAATGAACCATCTGCACTGGCAGGAGGGACTCCTACAGGACCCTGTGGTTGGGCATGAAAAACATAAGAAACGTCTTGGAGGAAACTGAAGAAAACTCAATAGAAGTTGCGAATGTTCTCTTACAGTAGTAGAAGGGGGAGCCATATCCCCTGATCTAGGGGGGAACTGAATACCAAAACCATGGTTTCCAACATGAGAAGGCGGTCCTTGGTTTTGCGGGCTCACCGGAGGCCAGGAGTTAGGAGTGGGGCCAAGATATGGCTCACGACGGTCTGTTGGTGGTCTAGATAAGTGTAAAATAAGGTCGGATCAAATATTTGCGTATAAAAAGTTTAAATTTTGAAGCTCATCACTTAATAGTTTTGCCAAGAAGAAGCTTATCACAAGCATGTAACGGGAGAAGTACCTGATCCCAGGGGCAGAAAAACGAGGGCCAAAGCCACCAGGTCCACCGTAAGAAGGACCACCTCTGGGAAAGAATAAACAGATTATCAACTTATAATTCATAATATAACACTCTAGAGATAGCCATCATTTTAACCATAAAAATAGCGAGAAATCACAACTAAAGATTTCCCACCATAAGAATAAGAATTTCAGAACAACTACCTCCTAGTTAACACATCTAAATGAGAAACAAAGTTCTTTTACCAAATGTACAAGTTTCATGAACAAGGATGAATCCCTAACAAGCTTGAGAGGAAAAAAAGTGCTTATACCAAATATACAAGTTAAGCTACCTTGACTCTCCAGGTTTAGGTCTTTTAGGGTCAGCAAATCGAACAGTTAAGGGCTGATCACACCCCTGCCATGCAAAAAATAGATGATATCATAATTGACTATGATATAGGTGATTGAAAATAAAGCACCACAAAGAAAATGAATGAATCATACCCTCATAGTATATATTCCATTAAGAGCATCAATGGCTGCTTGTGCCATCTCTCTCTGATAGTATTTTACAAATCCGCAACCTTCAAAAAGTTTTATCATGAGTCAGGAGAAACTAAAAGAAAAAAAGGTGACATTCAAGCAAATTTAGAAGATCAATGTCAGGAAGTCACACATTTGATCCAGAGAGCACCACATTGAAGTGACAGAAACAAAGGAATTTCAGTTTCATCTCAATGAACTCAAATTAAGAGTTGGTCACATGAGAATTCAAGGTAAGTACCAAGAATACCCATATCTGGCCAGCATCAAATATTAACTGAAATTTGAAAAGCAGCCTAAGACTAATGCAAGGAGACATACCACGGCTCAGCTTCATTTCATCACGCATAAGATAGACATCTTCAACTCTACCATAGGGTAAAAAAATCTGGAGAAGAAAAAGCAGTAGCAATATCCATTTCATTGAAGTGGACCAATAATAACAAATAATATTGCCGTACGCTAATTTAATTGATGAGCCACAAATGATGACAAAACAATAAGATTGTCTAATATGTATGCTTCAATAAAATGCAACGGTCAGAGATTAACAACTAGATTCACAGAAGAAGAATAAACAAGCTTTGAGCAATAGAATATACTTCTTCAACTTCCTTCTCTGTAGCTTGTTTGTTCAGTGACCCAACAAACAACTTGTACTCAGTTGCACCTGTGATAGGGTAAAAAGATCAGCAAAAAAAAGATATAAGCTGCTTCACCAAGTATTAGTTAAAAGGGGAGAATAATAAAGAAATGTCTCAAATACTCCATAACCATTCAAGAGTTGATTACAAGAACAAAATTCAGAAACAAATTATCTAAGAATAAAAAGCTCTACAAACTCAAAGTCACACAAAGTACCAAGACGTTCTCGCTCTCCATCAGCATATCTGACCTGGAAAGGACCTGTTCCCTGTATAACCAATGAATCAATAAAAAATATAACAGCACAAGTAATCAGCATAAGGAAACTGAGAAGAAAAATATACCCCTGGTAATGTGTACTGGTTATGTAATGCTCCAATGGCTCTATCAGCATCTTCAGAAGAAGCATATTTAATAAAACAGCATCCTGCATAAGCCAAAAGTTGATATCCAAATTTTATAAAGTATTCTTTAGTCATCTAAGAGAAAACACAGCAGTAACATTGAAGCTCAACCTACATTAGTCTGGGTAAATAATGCAGCTAAGGAAGTTAAAAAAAAATTTAACAGATATACCACATTTATACAGATGCAATCAATCAAGATACAAAACCACACCACTCTAATATCCAAACTTTATGTGCTAGATTGCCAATATACACACTGGAAATGGAGAACAAGGCACAACAGCAGCTAAAATTACATTATACACATTGGAAATGGAGAACAAGACCAATGTAAGGCCACCAGAACTTACAAAGATAATGTACATTAAAGATACCATAACTTTCAACGAGATTAAAATGCCACCACTATTTCTAACAAGGACATGACATTGTCGACAACTGGTCAATCACAAACACAGGATTCAATATCATCGATATGTTCATTGAAATATTCAGTACCGAATAAAAATAACAAAAATGATATAAACCAAGAAATACAGAATTAAAAAAATGATATAAACCAGAAATGCTCATCGATTGTGCAAATAAAAACAATAAACTGCCAACTACCAAAAAAATAAACCCATAACCAAGTCATAGTGGTTGAGTATCCATGATCACTATATCGATCCAACTCATACATTTTCCACTGTAATGTCAATTTAAATCACTTGAGTGCACAAAACTACTTATCTCCAACCTCAACCACATAAAAGTGTGAGCTCATCGACAGAAAGACTAGAACATATAATACTCATTTATCACACAATAGCCATTACAAATATCATTGCCACTGATAATTTGTAACAAGAGAACTACAGAAATACTAAAACTGACCTTTAACCAATATACAAAAATGTCAAGAACATGTGGAACACTTATTACAAATGAACACCCAAAGTAATATTCAGAACCTTTTCACTAAGGTAAATGGCATTACTCTGTAAGTAGATAACTATGTCATTCAATGTAAAATAGGTTACTGAAGATGCTGGAACTGGATAGAACAAAGAGCATTGAATATAATGTGAATTATGGATCCACGGGTAACACATCTAAAAATATTTTCGTACTCCTAAAAACATTGATGCATCAATAAAGCAAACACAAGAGAAATACATTTGCCAAGAAATACTCACAAGATAAACATTTATAATCAAGTGAATAGTAAACAAACAAACAGCATAAGCCCTAAAGGAAACTCATTCACCACAAAAGTTGCCTGAAATAGTCAAAAGCTAAAGGGAAAAGGAAATCCTGATGCAGCATAATGTACCAGTATATTGTACCAGAAAACCTGATTATATAGGGCAATCAGTGGAATAGAAAAGTAATTCAAACAAGCAGCCACAAATCATTGACAATTAGAGAAAAGTAAATGAGAATGTTTCACGAAAAACGAACGGTCAACTGAAAAGGACAGCCAGCAGGAAGCTGGATATTAAACTACTATTTATCTAAAAACATTCATCTAACAACACAAACAGAAATATATTTGTCCGTGGATGGAAAAGAAATCCTTTCTATCATACATGTGAGTATCGTAAGGTTGGCGAGAATGGATTAATGACCACGATTGGATCAACCATCAAAAAATAGTAGCTCTTCACACTCCATAACAAACATCTATTAACATAAAACATTCAAATAAGTAATACCCATCAAACAGAAAAATGCATTCAACCATATGTTTCATCATTAAATCTACCACTATAAAATAACAAAATTCAAGAAAATAAAATATATCCGTCTTCAGACTAAATCATCGCACTGGAAAAACTACTAGATCTCCCATCGCACAATTTTAGTTTCATGGTGATTACATTTATGATTGAATATAGATCGCCAATACCACTAAATCAAGCAATCAAATACATCCAAACTCATCCAAGCACCAGAGTGTATGATATTCTGCAATATGAAACATCTAGAGCTGCTCGTCTTCTCACATTTCATGAAACTTTAGCAAGGCAATACATTAAAATTGGTCAGTCCCATCGTACATGTACAAAATGCCCTTTGCAGCACAATGAGAAAAGAGGAGTGAAAATGATAAAAAGCATGATATTGAAGGTCTTACCTCAATCAGTACAATATATATTTCAAACATCCATAAAACCATCATCATAAAATCGCATCACATCCAATCAACAAATCTATAACTTGCAGAAATCAACATGTTTACTCAAAAGCCAAAACCCACATTCAAGAGATACATACATGGCGTTGATATCAAACATGAGATTAATCAATCACATCAACAAGCAGAAGTTCTCTAACAAACAATAACATCATAGAAGTGATAAGGATAACAATGTGTCACAAGAAAAAATGATTGAAGATGTGTCAACCATATACAGACTATTTCCCATAGAAATGTCATTTTGATGAACGACCCAAGTCGGCAGGAAACAGAAAAAACAGCAAAACAAATTCACCACAGCTCATTCAAGAATGTCTTAACACAACTCAGAATCTAAAGAAAAATGAAGTGCTATCATCAAGAAACATTCTAAGGGCAGCAATTAGAGAGTAAGTTACAACAATATGACTCCCAAAGCTAATTATCTCATTTCCCCTAATCATATCAACCTCTTCAAATCCAGATTGGACAACCTCTCCAAATCCAGCTTCCAATCATCATAATACAAACTAACTAAATAAAACCATGTGATATATATTGTGGTAATAGTTTGCATAAATCAATAATATCAACAATCTCATCACATGGAATCTAAGATAAAAATGCGACAACTAGGTACTTAAACCAAAACCATCGATGATTCAAATAACATTTTGCAAAATCGAACTCTAGCTTATAAAAATCAAGCATCTAACTACATCCAAGAGGGAGAGACAACTACCAATACTTATATAGAATAAATTTTAAGCCATTGATGAGAAATGAGCATCATTTGTTGCCTCCCTTGTTGTCAACAACAGATTTTCTGACACTTAGTATAAAGCAAAGTAGAAGACATCCTAAACTATTCCATTCCACAACCAAAGAGGTTTACAAAAATAAACAAAAAAGGGAAAGAAAAAAATTCTTTCTGATCAGTATACATTGATCAACTTATGTAATGTTTAATCTTGTCTTCTTCTTGGATGATGGAGTATGAATAGAAAAGATGAGGGCGAATGAACAACTGCCGAGAAACATAACGTTACAGTTGCTTCCTTCAGCCCCTCAAAGGACCTGAAAAGACATTTAAACAAAAAAACATAATCGTATAAGACAAAAAATATGCACATACCTTGTTGTTGCCCAGTCCTTTTATCCTTGATCAAAGCAACTTCCATAACATGCCCATGTTCTTCAAAGACGGGTCGAATCTAGAATCATGAGACCAAAATTGAGACAGCATATAGACATATCTTTATCTAAAAAGGCAATTAAAACATTAAGAAAACAGAAACAGTATGCTGTTACAATACAAAACTAGAGCCTCCACTGTTTCTTGGATAAGATCAGTTTTTAGCAAGTTAGATGCATCATGACTAGAGATAGAACCTTTATTATAGCCACAAAAAATCTATTAACTAGATTTATTTCTTCTTATATGCAAAATCTTGGAAATATTATGATAAAACTATTAGCAATAAAACAAAAGTTAACTCTGCATGAGTAATGCAATAGCATTTAATACTTAAAAAGAATGTGACTGGCTATGCAAAAAATTTATGAGAGGAGTACAAGGCATGCCATAGTGCAAAAGAATGTCCTTAATAAATGATCGAAAGAGTTTGAATTCAAGCATATCCATTCATCAGTAGAAATGACTTACATCATCCTCAGTAGCTGTTCTCGGGACAGATCCAACAAAAAGCTTGGCAAAACTAGCTCCTTCTCCACCTAATAAAAAAAAAGTGAAAATACTGTGATAATGCAATTAATACATATAAAAGTACAAGTATAATTAAGTACAAGTATAATTACATTAGAAAGCCATGCATCAAATATCTGCAAATGGTGTTGGTAACTTCATGCACATCAACAGTTCATAGCAATGTTAAACATCCATTATATTAGCCATGGTACCAAAGAACCACGATAATGCAATCAAAGAATCACACATGACAGAGATTTCAAGGTATTTAGAACTTGTAAACTATCATGATATCCGTTTAGATATCAGCTTTTCTGACTTACAAGAACTCATATTTCTTGATTTCAAGAAATGAACCAACTTAAAGAGCTCAATAATTTATGTCTTGTATTAAGTCTTTCAAGCTATATTCTGGAATACTGTACCCTTAGCATGCCATAGTCAAGAAAATAATCCATTTATTCAAAATTACTCCTGTTTCTTCTCTGCACCTTCTTAAGTAGGCAAAAACAACAACTTAGCACACACACACAATACCAATCAGCAGTTTATAAGCAAATCAAAGATCCAAAATTATGCCATAATCAACTAATGAAATCTTGCATGTAATTACATTTCATAAAAGCAATCAAAGAACACATATCACAATGAATGCTGATAATTAATAATAATAATAATAACCGCACATCAATATATGACAGCAAATCATATCTAAACTATGAGAACTCATAAGGTACCTGGGGGCTTTTCTGTACCAGTGAAAGGGTAACCTCGTTTCTGGCCCGTGAGAGCAGGTGGAGGCATACGATAGTTCTCCATACCAAACCTTCCACCCTCACTGCCGCCACCACCCACCGATTGAAAACCTCCAAAATCTCGATCACTGCTAGGCGGTAACCTTCTAAAACTTCCACCACCACCTTCAACCATTGGTGGAAATCTTCCAGCTTCAGTGCCTCCACCACCCATTGGTGGAAACCTTCCAGCTTCTCCATCGCCACCGCCACCACCAACTGGTTGAAATCCATCAACCCCACCACCCTCACCAGCCATCCGCCGAAATCCACCTCCATCGCCACCCATAGGTCCAAAACCTCCTCCCACTGGCGGAAGCCCTCTTCCGCCACCACCACCCATCGGTCCAAACCCTTCCCCTTCACCAACCATCGGTCGAAATCCTACAATTCCATCACCTCCAGGTCTCAATCCTCCTCCTAGACCTCCACCGCCACTCGACGGAGAAGGATAGGCCGGCGGACTGTCAAACGGCCTGTGGTTGTCCCTCCCAACACTACCGCCACCCCGGCCACCACCACTTGAGAATCCTCGGCCGTCGCGCCCTCCTCCCCCGCCGCGATAATTATCCTGCTGGCGGTGGTGGAACGGAGCTCCGCCGCCGTGGGAGTGCCTGCCGCTTGAATTGTAATTGTGGGGCTCTTCACTGCTATTGCCGTATCTATCCCCAGCTCTATTCCTCTCAAATTTATCCATGGAATTACCTAATTGGAGATAAACCCTAACCCTTCTAGTATCAAAATCGAAGCTGGGATTTGTAGAGAGAGACTTTGAGCTGAAAAAATGTCGAAATTATGAAGAGAGAGAGGGAGAGAGAGAGTTTCTCTATTGCTCTGGATTAACGATCTAAAACGACAGTGTTTTTATTAAGTGGGCTACTTTTTGGGCTCAATGTAATGGTCTGGGCTTACGCTTAATATTGGGTAAAGCCCAAAACGGTGACGTTTATGTTGATTCTGTTACTTTGTGATCCATATAATGGGCTGGGCGTACTTAGAATTGGGTAAAGCCCAAATATCAAATGGGCTCTAAAGATAAAATTATGAATGGATCTGCAAAAAATTAATTATAAAAATGGGTTAAAAATTATATATTGACACTTGAGAGATGGGTCCAAAGAGCTCCTCACCTACTAAGCATGAATTAGCCTTCATTAAATTCCAATGCATTGCACATATGCAATTATTAATATTTTTCTCTGTACTATATTTTCTTTATTCTGCAATTGTTAGAACACTGTCACATGTTTAAACAATGAAATGAAATGGTTATTATTATATGTTATATTCGATGTATTATGGTTTTGGTAGTTGGATGTATATGGGTGAAGATGCATTTTTGGCAATTATCATATTATAATAATAAAACTAGGAATTCTACCAATTCTAAATTGCATATTGTTTAAGAATTTGGTAGACATGTCGTTTTATTATCTTTATGGAAAGATATATAAAATTTGTTAGGTTTGCAAATATTATATGAATTAATGAAACTATGTGGCGTTCCTTAACAGCAAAACAAAGCAAATTACCCTTTTGGTCCAAATATGATTCTTTACATAGCAATTTATTTATATATAGTAATAATAATAGTTTGGAGAAGTAGCAAAATAGCCCATCAAATATATTTATTAAATTATGTAAAATATGTATATTTTATCAATGTTATGTGTAGTAATATCACATCACAATACTTTAGACAATTTAAAGAAAATGTAATTTTAAAAAATGAAGGCCAATTACATATTTCTTTCTTGAAATTTGGTAAAATGACTTAGTTTGCAGCCTTCTTGACCAAGGACGAAAATTTCGATTTTGATACATTGATTTTAAGGAAATTTCGGTGAAAGTTTCGATTTCGATGGAAATTTCAGTAAAATTTAGAAAAATGTCAGAAACTTTGTTAAAATTTGGGAATTTGGATATGATATTGTATAGAATATTATAACTAACATTAATACATATATTCAACTTAAAATTTCAAACAAAATGACATATTTACTTATCATTCCTTCGTAGGAGGTTAAAGATATACAAATCCTAGTTACCAACTACCAATAAGATAAAAATAAATACTAATATACATTACATATAAATTATATAACATCATATAACATCACAATAAATAAATTATGTGTAATAAACTAATACTAAAATATAATATAACAAGAGATAACTCGATAGGAGGAACTATTAATTATTTCCAAAATTCAATATAAATTGTGACAATACATGAAAAAAAATGTATTGCAAAGCATAATTTATTTTAATAGAAATATGTATTTCAAAACATGCTATTTTATTTTAATTGCAGTATCCACCATATTGGTGAGAATAAGGAAATAAATTTATACATTGCCTAAATACTGCAAAGCTTACTTTCACTAAATGGAACCAAGAAGTAGAATAATTAGAATAGAGTTGATACATACATGGAGAATTCCTTAACCTATGAATAAGATTTCCTCTTACTTAATGATTTAAAAATCCATAGTCTATACAAGACACATAATATTTATGTATTATTTGGCACCAAAATCAATCAACTAAAATTGGGAATCTTATCATGTTAGTCTCCAACAATATATTTTTGTCTCAAACTAATATTTAATATTTTTCTTTAGCATTTTCTATTTGATATTAAAATCTATTAAAATTATTATATCTTAAGTAATTAGAAAAGTTATAAGTTATGAACACATTGGTGGATTTAGCATTATAAGCTACTATATGATGATTCATGTATCCATATGTAATATTGATAATATAATACTTTATCACTTCCCATTTAAATGTTAATTTAGAATTTGTCAAGAATTAAGTAAATCAAAGATTAGTCATTGCTTAAATCTAAAAAGGTTAATAACAACTTGAAATCTAAATGTAACTTCATTTTTGCAAAAAAAAATAAAAATAAAAATTTACCGAAATCGAAATTTACCGAAATTTCGGCAAAATTTCTGTGAAATGCTGACGAAATTTATTCAACCCCCGTTTCAATTTCGGTGACTCAAAATTAGCGAAATTTCGGTGAAAATGATAGAAATTACACACACTTTCTTAAAGATCCAAAAATGATAGAAAAATAAAGGGTTTAAAAAGGAATATACTAAGATTCCTTACTAAAATCCTATTTTAAAGGGGTTTACAATTTACATGCTGAATATTTAACTTAAAATGGGAGTAGAATTAATTGAACCGAAAATTAGGAAATAGATAGGCTAAGAAGGGGCCCACAGAGTTTTGTCACGAAGGATTAATGTGTCGGTGGAGAAATTAGACATGAGAGAAAAAAAAAACAAAAAAAATGAGATATCTCAGTTTCAGTTCAAGTAAGCTGTCGCTTTCAGACATCATATATACGATGTGCACTCCACACGTTCATCCTTCCATCTCTCTCTCCTTCTCTCTCACACACACACCCGATTAAATCTTGATTCGCCAGTTTAACTACTTTCTGATGCAGTCAAAGTAGCTCCGAAAGCTGCTCAAAAGGGCGAGAGAGGAAATTAGGATCTTGATTCTTGAAGTTGCTGGGATTCCAGCTTCAAGATTTTGAGTGCCATTTGACAATCTTGCCTTATTTGGATTAGGGCTTTTTTGTATTTGTCTTGAAAGGTATTCTCTCTCTCTCTCAGCTCCATTTTCTTCTCTCTCTATATTTTTTTGTCTAACCCTCAAAGATGTGAGCTTTTTAGCTTCAAATTGCTATTTTTAAGGTGGGTGAAAATAATTCCAAAAATTTCATCTTTATTAACTTTCAAATGCATGCTTTTTTTGTTGTTTGTTTCAAAGCATTATTGATTTCTCATCTTAACTTAATCCCATTTCGATAATTCCCATGAGTTTGGTGATCCTTGTCATTGCTAATGAACATGGTTGACTGCTATTTTGTTCTCCTTTTCCATTTCAATTATTGAATATTTATAGAGTTTCTTTTTGTTTCTTTCTTAGCAATTATTTGTGGAATCGAATGTTATACCGTATTCAATGTCTTTTTCTCATTTGTTGTCTACTTTAATCACAATCCCCTAATCATATTATTCCTCTGTTTTGCTTCATCAGGTTTATCTTGATTTTTTTCTGGGCTAAGAGTGTAGAGAATGAATCATAACTATAGTTACACTCATCGTTTCTTTAGTCGAATCGAGTTAAATCGTATTGTCTTAATCTCAAGATCATAGGTCTAGAGAAATTGTTTGTTGATCACAAGGCTTTAAGAGCTTCAGGGGAAATAGCCTAAAATGGATTGTATATCCATTAGAGACCAAGAAATTGTCATAGATATCGACAACTTCATTGAGTCGAGCAAAGAATTAGGAACTCGTTCTCTTTCACAAGATAAGATCGGAGATATAGCTTCGTTTTCCGTGTGTGGAATATTACCGGTTAGTGTAGATATAGTCGGGGGCGAGAGTTCACCAAACTCGTCGAGTAATAAAAAAAACGGGGACGGGATTTCACCGGGATTAGGGCAAAATGGTAACAGGGAAAAACATAAGTCGATTAGTGGTAAGAAGCCGCCAAAACCCCCGCGCCCTCCAAGAGGATTATCGCTTGATCCGGCCGATCAAAAGTTGATCAAAGAGATTTCGGAGCTTGCAATGATGAAACGAGCTAGGGTTGAGCGAATGAAGGCGTTGAAGAAAATGAAAGCATCAAAGGCCTCGTCTACGTCGAGTGGAAGCTTGATGGCTATGGTGTTCACCGTTGTCTTTTGCATTGTCGTCATTCTTCAAGGTATATTGCATTGCTCGTTCCTCGTTATCTTTATATCCAATATTTTATCTATGAATTGTAATTTGTACACACTTGTTTTGAACATCGGAAATTCTTTGTAGGTTGTCACTCTTTCGGAATTTCTCCTAGGAATAAATCGGGTTCGTTGGATTTGAGTGGAGTAATCGTAAAGGATCAATGGGATGTGATCAATAGTGGCGTACCATTAACAAGTGTTGAATCTCCCAAGTATGTTTTCACTACTTGAAAAGCATGATTTTGTTTTTATGGTTTATGTTAAGCTAATTAATCGAGATTTTACTTGATTTTTCACAGTGCAATGGAAATGGTTGCTCGACCGGATAGCAAGACCGTTGTGGGAAAAGGTATTCATTGAAATCGAGTTCTTTTCTTGGTGTGGTTAGGCAGTTGCTCTTCAATATTGATTATACATGAACATAGATAGTTTTTCTTTTTTTGAGGTTTGGAGTTGAGTTCGTTCCGGGCCGGTCTATTTTGGCCCGTGATTTCTTGCCAATTATCAACGATCGACTCTTCAGATGCGGTTTTGTACGGTGAAACTTGAACGAAAATTCGAGATAAACGGGTGGTTACTTTCTCTGTGTTTGTAGCTACACAATGAGTGGTGAACTTGGAACTTTACCTATGTTTCTGTGTTGATGGGTGGTTCTTGAATTTGTAAGTATGAATTGGTAGCACTAAATAGGTCTTTGGTGATAGGGTTTGGTTTTGATTCTAGCAAGATGAAGATAATAACATTGGCATGATGATGAAGAGGAGTATGAAAGATAAACTAAACTTGAATAAAGCAAACTAAATAGCTCATTTGGTGGGAGTTGAATATCGCCATTACATTACAACCAACAAGTATGAACATAGTTTTACATTCGATAAATTTAAAAGCTCAATTTGATCACAAATATGAATAAAACAAGTGTGAAAATATTCAAAGCTTCAATTTGATCATGAATGTGATTAAAACAAGTGTAAAAAATATTTTGGCTCATCTATAATAAAATAAAATAAAAAATAAAAGTTCAAACTATAGTTTTAAAGCTTGGTAATATATATTTCATAGATCTTTAAATAAAAGTGCATTCAACTCGATTGGATCTCACTCCCCACGTCTCTCCTGTACTCCTTCTTTTTTCTCCTGATACTTTTAAAACATTTTAGCATTTAGGTCGGAAACGTTCAGTGAATAATCTTTTAAAGCTAAAGATCGATTTTATCAAAAAATTGTAAGTCTTCGTTGAGTAATTTGATTGATTTGAATTGCTTTGTCAATTTATGTGAGAGGCCCTAATTTTTTTTTAAACAAAAATTAAGTTTCTTGTCTATGCGATGTTGGGTTTACTAGTGTCTGAGATTGGATTTCAAATTAGTGAAAATGTTTACTTTTTATCGAATTTGATAATGGGGCTACTTGATCGAGTTTGGACGTGGAATTAATGAGAATCGGATGTTGGGTTTCTAGTCTAACAATTTCTAATTATGTTTTCTATTAAGATTCTTTGTGTGTGTGATTCGTTGTTGCAAGTGTTTTGAAGGACTTGGGGGTATTTATAACCATGAATGTTGCTCCCACACTACAGGTGGGGTTTGAACCTTACATCTTGGAGCAAATCTACCCCTACACGTGGACAATTTTCTATTTTCTTGATAAGTAAAAGGAGGATGCTGATGTTTGAATTTTCAATGTTCAAACTTCAAATCATTTTACTGCAACACTTGCAATCTTCTCTTCGTCCAAGACAGACGTGAAGGGTATAATTGATAATTCAGGAGTTGTATTGAGTAAAAATTAAATGAAAAATAATTAAAATGATATAATTAATTGAGGGGTGTATTCATAAAATAAGAGGGTGTTAATAGTATGTCCCTTATATTTATTTGATACAAAATCAATTAAAATTAAATTACCTTGATCTAAAATTATTGCAAATTAATTCAAAATAATTCCTACTAAAAACAAGAATACATGAATAGTGTATTTCAAAAAATGTTAGAATGTATAACGTGTACAACTCTTAACATGCCCACCGATAATGTATAATTTGATATCTATGAAATTATGGATATTGAGATTCATTAGATACCCGACACATTAGCAATGTGTACATATTAATGTGTCCACAACGGATCATTTAGTTAAATATAAATAATTTGTTTGAACAATCAGATTTGACCGACAACCTTTATTTTTATAATTATAATTATAGATTTGAATTATATTTGATAGGGAAATTAGATATATTATTTAAATAAGAAATAAAAACAACAACAGTTAGAAAATGCATTTTATAGTTGTTTATGATTTTTATTTATTTTTATTTGTAAACTATATACTTTGATGACCACGTATTCACTTTTTAATATTTCATTTTCGCTTTATAATTCACATATTTTATACTTATAAAAAAATATATTATATTTATATATTGATAACCATCACATTATAAGAAAAAATATAATAATTGAGCAATTAATTAATATCTTGTGCATGGCACGAATCTATTACTAGTTTTTTATACATTTTTTATTTGTTTCAATATAAAGTATTAGAGAAAATTATAAAAATAAAAGAACTAAAGAATTTTAGTGAACATGTATTTTAAAATAAATTATGAAATTTATTTGAGAAATCTTAAGTTTCACTTTTTATCTTATAATTGAAAAGAAAATTGGAGGATCATTCTGGACTTTAATTTCTCTGTGTTCGTAGCTACAGTATGAGTGGTGAAATTGAAACTTTTAGCTATGTTGATAGATGGTTCTTTGAATTTGGAAGTATGAATTTGTAGCATTAGATTGGTCTTTTGTGATATGATTTGGTTTGAATGGAGTTGAGTCGAGACCAATTTTAGATATATGAATCGATGTGTTGGAGCTCAAGTCAATGAACAATTCTAACCAAATGAAGAGAATAACACTGGCATGAAGATGAAGAGGAGTATAAAACAAATGAAACAAGCATTTTTTTGATGATTAACTAAATTTGAATCGCTCATTTGGTGGGATTTGAATATCGCCTTTAAATTCAAAGCTCATTTGATATGAATGCGAATAAAATAAGTGTTAAAATATTTTGATAAAAAAATAAGTTCAAACTTAAGTTTTAAAGTTTGGTAATATTTTTATGTTAATTTCAAAGCACAATTTGATCACGAATTTGAATAAAACAAGAGTAAATTTTTTTTGACTCATCTATAGACAAAAAAAAAAAAAATTCAAAACTCAAGTTTTAAAGCTTGGTAATATTTCATGGATCTTTGAATAAAAGTGCATTCAATTTATTTAAATTTTAAAGTTTAATGATGTGGCCCACAAAAGCCCAATTCCTAGAGTGGCAAAAAAGCTGGTTCATAAGCCCATATATAAAGCCCAACTATTGTTTAAGATTCTGAATCTTTGTCGACTCAATACTCGAAAAAAATGGGCCAAGCCCAAGCATAAATTAAAGCCCAATGACATTTTTAACGGCCATATCACCGCCAACACCAACTATTTATATGCAACGTTCAATTTCAAAAATGGAAAGCCTTCGTTTCTTCTCTCTGTACATTTCTCAAACACCTGGCGTTCAATTTCTCTCTCTACATACATACATATATAACTGCGGGGGCATCTTCAAGAATCGAAATCTGGGTTCATGCAGTTGAAGATTTTATGCTCTTTGCGCGCCATTAATCAAGAAATTAATCGCAGCTGACTGCTCTGATTGCTATGGAATTTGTTAGGTATCAAAGATCAGCATATTTGCGGCAGGTTTGAATTTGTTCTAACTTTTATTTAGTGTGAATGGATAGATACTTTCCTAATTCATCTTTCTAAGTTGTTGTTTTCCCCAAATTCTTTTGTGGGTTCCTTTTTTCTTGAGTATATTTCTTGAGCGTGCATGCGTAATTTCTTTATTTCTTTCTTTATTCTAGTTAATGGAAGATGAAGGGTTGCTCCCATCTACAGAGGTGGATAAAAAGAGAAAAAATGCCATTTTCAAGCTCAATGAGGTCTCTCTCTCTCTCTCTCTCTCATATGTTTTGATGTGAAATTGTGAATGATTTCATACTTCACTGCAAGAATGTATGAGGCAAGATCAATTTTATACATAACTGCCTCTTGAAAATAGTTATGGGATATTGGTTTTTGATTGTGTTAGTGAATGAATCACGCTGTGAAAAGCATGGTAATTAGATATTCATAAGTAAATACATTATGCGATGATACTCCCCAAAATTGACTCCAAGAGGTTGAATCAGAGATTCTTTTGGCGAGATCGATTTAAGGGTATTGATTTTCTTGGAATATTTATTGTTGGATATAAATTTGATCCAACAATGATCTAAACAATCTTCTTCGTTTTTGTAGTGCCTATCATTTCTCCTCACCCTAATTGTTCTGAGTTTGATTTGTAGCTAAGTATGGTCTTTACTTTTTTACAGATTGTGATCAAATGGTCTAAGAGTGTTGCTCAACGACGTGAATTACCAAAAGAACATATTGAAATTGCTTCTGCTTACATTGCAATAAATGGTTCATGTAGTCTTGGTGTAAGTGAAGAGACGATGTTTCAATTCTGAAGTTAGTCCACAGTAGATAATTCTTCAATTCGCAATATGATAGTTATTGAAAACGAAGAAAAAAAAAGAAAATGATGAGTCTCAATTTCCATGCCTGCAGGTGCACAATGATGAGTCTGAAATGGATACTTTGTGTATTGGGCCATGTTTTGCTTCTATGGAAGTAAGGCCTTGTTTCGTCTCTCTATCACTTCCTTTGGTATAGAAAGAACAAAACTGCATTTCTCTTTATTTTCTTCATCACATCTTGTAGGACTTCTTTGTTGATTTGAGAGACATGCTTGCTATACCTGAAATTTCGGAAATTACCAGTATCAAGAGTGCTAGGCTTCCTCTATTACGATTCAAGTTTGAAGGGGTTTCGGTTAATCTTTCATATGCCAAGCTAAGTACAGCATTTGTTCCTAAGGTCAGTTCATTTTACAGATTAGATTGCAACATTAATATGAGTTCACTCTTTTGATCTTTATTTCCTCATGTGTAGAGTTGGCTTGATCCATTTTTTCGAGAAAATATTGATGATTTCAGTTCGAGAAGTTTATCTGGTGCTGTTCTCAATCGAACCATCCGTCTAATTGTGCCGAACTTAAAGGTTCTATTGGTCCCAATTCAAGAAAACAATCATTTCTTTGGCTTTTTATGTCCATAAATCTTTTGACAATAGTTGTATTAGAATGTAGTAATTAGCAGCATATTTGTTACCTGTATAGGCATATCAGTCACTGTTGCGTGCTGTCAGATTTTGGGCAAAAAGACGAGGCATTTATGCAAAGGTAAGCTATTTAGGTTATGCAGTGTGAACCATTACTCCATTTTCTTGAAAAAAAATTTCTCTTTTACCATGTCAACTAATAAATTTCAACCTTTTTTTTACAGGATGTGGGATTTTTCGGAGGGGTGCATTTAGCAGTTCTTGCAGCATTTGTTTGTCGAAGGCATCCCCGTTCTGCATTGAGTGTTTTGGTTTTGATTTTCTTTGAGACATTTGTCTTCTGGCCTTGGCCTAAACCAGTGACTTTGAAAGATGGTATAACGAATCCGCAACCAAGCAATAATCTTATTACAAGGTTCAAAATGCCTATCCAGTTACCATCTATTACCCGAAACAAGTACTGCTATTGTGGCACTACCAGAAGTACATTTACCAGAATCATAAAAGAGTTTAGAAAAGCATACGATAAGACAATGGTACGCCTTGTAAATTGCTTTCAACACTTATTCATTCTAGTCTACGTAGATTTCATAAGCTAACCACCATTAGATTTGGGTAAAACGCAGCGTTTTCGTGGGCCAGTTTTTGAGTGGGAAGATATATTCGAGCCATTTTCTTATGCAAGGGAATTCGAGTTTTTTCTCAAGATTTGCCTTTCATCTACCAACCAGAAGGAGTTAAACGAGTGGGTTACTCGTGTGAAGTCTCGATTCTTGCATCTTCTTTCCATTGTAAACTACTTGTTCCTATCTACGCTCTTTCTAAATTGGTAGACATTTATAGACATTTATATACTGCCACAGTTGGAAGAGGTTGTGGATGTCTGTTATCCCGATCCCAGAGAAAATACCGATGGCCAATTGCTCAAACCAAATGTGGTCTTTCATTGGGGATTGATTCTTGGTAGAGACGACTTTAGCCTCGACTCCACCAAGGAAGGTTTTATGAGCAACGTTTTAGCCGGATATGATGGCCCCGTTGGAGGGATGGATTTGATCAAGGTGGAAAGATCCAGGGTAATAATGGTTGAAGAAGGTGAATCGGAATCAGAATGCTCTGTACTTGAAATGCAATTTTTTGTTTGATCGTTGGAAACCTAATCTGTACAGTCTTCGAATATGGATGATTATTCGAAGACTGTATAGATTAGGAGGTGAGAGTGTTTTAGTTACTATATATTTACTTTGATCTGGTAAATATGATGATCAGTTAAGTGTGTTAATAGTTGTGTTCTAACTTTTTGGTCTCTGGATTTATGTAGTTAAATTGCATGGTGTTTGATTCCATGTGAAATGAATCATATAATGCAAGCTTAAATTTGTATGTATTATTGGACTTTTTTTTTTTTTTTTGGTTGCTATTGTTAATATTGCTGCATGTATGGTTTTAATGATTCGATAATTTTAATCCTGTGTTGTCAAAGTGAATGTTATAGCCATTTTAACGACAGAACCAAATGATAACGACCAGAGTTGATTATTATCGATAAAATCGACATTTTTTTTTTTTTTTCTAAATTGCAATTTTAACAATTTTTTTAATATTAGTATAAATAAAAAAACCATATATATATATATATATAATATGCAATTTTAGCAATTTTCAACGGTTTTTCCTTTGTAGTTATCCAAAGTCAATTTCATGATTTCGTTGAATGAAAAAAAAAAAGTTGTTAAAGGAAGAAAAATTATCAATTAGAAATGATTCTATTTAGAGGAAGTTTTTGTGTTCTATTTAATTGATAAATGATGTACTATGAACTTTATAGTTCAAATAGTGTCGCACATCTATAAAGATGCACATTGTACGAATGTTTTACACAAATTTTCTAATTTTTCTAATGAATTGATCATAATTGAATTAACTGGGCCTGGCTAAGCAAACCCAATGACCCAATATTTATAATTTCACTTAAACTTTATTATTGTAAGTTTATCATAAGTGTACTTAAGTGATATATGCAATTTAACTACATATATCCAGAGACCTAACATTTAGATCACAATTATTACTATTTAGTTGATCAAAGCATGTAGTCACTAAAACACTATTTAGTAGATATACACTCTGATGCATGGATGTATTTGATTACTTGATTTAGTGGTATTGGTGATCTATATTCAATCATAAATCTAATTACCAGTGGTATTGGTGATCTATATTCAATCATTACCATGAAACTAAAATTGGGCGAAGCAGAATTTGTGTGATTGGGATTTCTTCATTTTATTATTTTATTTTCTTGAATTTTCCTATTTTATAGTGGTAGGATTTCTTCATTTTACTACTGTGCTCTCTTATGGATTAGTTTCCAATCGTGCTTTTGACATTTTGTGTGTATTGATTGAGGTGTGACTAATTAGTATTTCTTTACTTCTCTTGCTACATTTTGTCTGGATATGAGTTACAACCACTTGAGAATTTATAAATTGTTTATGTTTGTTGGGGGCATTCTTGAAACTCAATTTCTTCTTATTCAATACTCAAGTTCAATTGAAAATTTTCATTTTTCAGCTTTTCAATGGTTTTTTTTTTTAATCATCCAAAGTCGATTTCATGATTTCATTTGATAAAAAAGAAAAACCGTCGCAAGATTTTGAAGGAGAAAATGTATTAACTAGAAATGATTCTATTTAATTGATAAATAAATGGACAAGGCTATACATGCCCATATATTATACTATTATTAAACACACCCACTTTAATATATTTAATATTATTATCTTTATCATTTTACTAAATACACCCAAAAACATTATTGGTATTATATAATATAAAATTAGATAAATAATAAATAGTAATATATATATATATATATATATATATTATTTTTATTTTTTAATAGGGGTGTGTTTAGGGTGGATAATGTGTATGGCTCATCATAAATGAATTCATCATAATTGAATTAACTGGGCCTGGCCAAGCAAACCCAATGGCCCAATGGGCGTTGATCTCATCTTATAATACTTACTTCACGTGATCGTCATTTTCATTACTCGCTCAAAAATGTATGATTCATCCATACATAAGAAAGCATGCGTGGGAAGACAGAGAACATATCAGTGATTAAGAATTCTACTTGATTGGGAAAACGTGCCCAACACGTTTCAGATGGTTAAGAGATTCCTTCATCAATGCGTGCTACTAGGGTTAGTAAGTTGCTTGATTCTGTTTTCCCTCGATTCATCTTCCCCAATTTGATTGATTGATCGATTAGGGCGTGGAAATTAGGGTTTCATCATTCTGGTCCCCTTTCTCGTGGGCATGACTCTTGGACATCGTCCAGATACAAGAAGCTACTATAACTATTACAAATCATATAGCTAAAATACATGTTTTCTAGAACATATCTAAAACATGTAAAGAAGAAAGAGAAAAGATAGGATAGCACCATGGGGATCCAACAGATGGATATGAGTGAGTTGAGAGCCAACTCGGTATGATTTTGGTTCAGTCCCCTTTCCAGTCCACGACACACATGAGCACCAATCTCCAGCGGTAGCTCCAATGGAAGCCCACAAAAGCCACTGATCTCAAAACCCCCAAAACCCAGATCAACACTCAGTAGATCGAAAAATACCGAGTCAGTTTATCAACTCATGTTTAACTGACTCGGGGTAGCTCAAGAAACCCTCACTCATCCCCCTATTCCTTCTCTCTTTAGTGTTGGATCCTGTGGATCTCCTCTCCGCTGCCTTTAGTTGGTGTCTCTTGGTGGTCTTGCTGCTGGTTTTTTGTGTCTGTTTCTGTGCTCTCTTGTTGTTTATTTTTCTGTGTTTCTTCTCTTGTGGTTTCCCCTGCAAACTCACCTTGTCCGGACCGCTTAGTGCCCCTGAAATATGGGTTGAGAGGGTGAACCTTTCCCTGTGTTTTGCATCTAGTTTTGTCCAGCTTTGTTGCCTGTGTATCTCATCTGATCTGTGTTCTTATCTCTATGTTGCTTGCCTGTTGATTGAATCATGAACTCCTACCTTGTAGCTTCCTTTGATGGTAAGGGTGATTTTTCTATATGGCAACAAAAGATGAAAGGTGAAAGGTGTTCTTGTGCAACAAAAATGTTTTAAAGCTATAACCCTGAACTATGATGATAAAAATGGAGATGATGTTAAAAGTGAACTGAATGAACTTGCCTACTCCCTTATTATGATAAAAATGGAGATGATGTTAAAAGTGAGCTGAATGAACTTGCCTACTCCCTTATTATTTTGAATCTTTCTGACTCTGTGATTAGAAAGTTAGGTAAACTTGAATCTGCAAAACTGTTATTGGATAAACTTGAAGAGTTTTACACTGAAACTTCTCTGCCTTTTAAGATGTTTTTACTTGAGAAATTCTTCAGATTTAAACTAGACCTGCATAAAGATATTGATGAGAACCTGAATGTTTTTACTAAGCTTGTGCAAGATATAAAATTAACTGGAGATAAAAACATTGATGAGTATACCCCCATTGTTCTGTTGAATGCTATTCCTGACTTTTACAGTGATATTAAATCTGCTATTAAGTATGGTAGAGATAAGGTTACTCTTGACATTGTAATCAATAGTTTGAAAAGTAAAGAACTTGATTTAAAAATCAGTAAATGAAATAGGTCTTTTGGAGATGTTAATCATGTGAAAAACAAGCCTTCTAATCAAGCTTCCACCTCTGGTAATAACAATCAAACTCAAGTTTCTCAAAAAACCAAGAAAAGAAAAAGGAGCAGGTAGGCGGAAATTTAAAAACAGAAAATGTTATAATTGTGGTAAATCAGGGCACTATGCTGATAAATGGACTGAAACAAAATTATACTGAGTTGGCTCTCAACTCACTCATATCATATCCATCTGTTGGATCCCCATAGTGCTATCCTATCTTTTCTCTTTCTTCTTTACATGTTTTAGATATGTTCTAGAAAGCATGTATTTTAGTTATATGATTTGTAATAGTTATAGTAGCTTCTTGTATCTGGACCGATGCCCAACAATGACTATGGCCAATTTTCCCAACAAGTATGCTGAGAATGTGGAAAAATCAATACATCTTGTGATTAACTGTATCAATGGCAAGGTGTTCTTCTTCGTCTTCTTGGTCTTAATCTTTGTAATATTAACGGCAGAATTGGAGATTAAGGTCGTTTTGAGACTAACAAAAGATATGAGTTATATGAGTTTGTGGAGCTTTTGAAGATCTTTGGGACGAGGAACAGGATGGATCTTCTGACATTTAGGGCTAGGGAAGTTGAGAGTGGTGGTGAAATGGCGTATACTCCATGGTCCTGAAATCATGGAGTGTATGCTAAGGCCAGAATCTGATGCTCATACTCATCTCTGATATCTGTTTCATTTTTTGATTGATTGTATGGCCTATTTGGTGTAGTTGAGTGTGTGGTGTGAATGGGGTGAAATTCTTTCTAGTGAGGAAGATGCATGATTGAGTGCATTGTTGTTGATTCTTTGGATTATATGAAAATTCTTTGGTCTTTTATTTTGAGTTATTTTTTTAAGTGAGTTTTGTTGGGATATTGGCCAATTAGATGCCCACTTGGAAGCCCACTTTCATAGTCCATCTAAGCCCACGGTTGATCTCCTGTATAAAGTCCATTAGTTGGACTTTGGGTAGGATGTGCAGTGGAATTATATAGTCCATTAGTTGGACTTTGGCAAGTAGTAGAATCAGATGTGTAAATGAGATAATATAATTTGTGAGTTATTTGAGGTCGATTTGAAAAAAAAAATCAAATTCGGTTTGAAGATAATCGAGTCGAGCTCAAAGTAGCTTTTGATCTTGAGTCCGAGTGTATTAATACTCGGTTCGACAAGTTCGCGAGCCTAATTAAACATCACAGAAAATATATTAAATTTACGATTATGTCCTCAATAATTTATCCTTTTCCATTAAAATTTTCATTTTCATTTTTTTAAGAAATTTAAGTTTTTTTTTTATAATTTTCAAGTATTGAGCCAAGCTCGAGTTTATTGAGTTATTTATCGAGTCGAGCTCGAACATTAACAAATAAGCTCGGTTTAATTTGAATTGAGCTCCAACTTCAAATTTTAGAATCGAACTCGAGCTCAAGTCTGGTAGTAATCTTCTCCCCTCCATTAGAGAGCCACAACAAATTTAATGGAAGTGAAATTCATCCATTTATTCAATCTAACGGATTGTATTAAGGTCACAAATTCAGATTGTATAACGGATTATAAATTCTATAAAAATTGGAAAAATATATGAAAAGAGTACTCAAATTGATTAAGCTATGTTCTAAATTCTCAATGGCAACAACTCTTCCCATTGTCCAATAAACCAACAAGAAGTGAACAACCGAATAACTAGTAGTTCAGTAACATTAAAGTTATGAAAAAAAATGATCCAAAAAAACAAAACTACACTTATCAAACTATAGGAGCATCAAATATTAAAACCATAACCAACCATAAAATTAAATGTATTTTCCGCTAGATCTTGTTCAAGTTTCGAGATATTAGAAATATATGGATACATTTGACTTGTAAATAAGATATCAAATCAAGTTGTGTGTGTGTTCTTAATGTAGTTTTGCATAGTTCAATTTAAGTAAGTTTTAAAGATTAAGTTTCTTCAGTAATAACTAGAAAAGAAAAGAAAAAATCATGCCAAAAAAATAGAATATGCCCATAGTAGAATATGCCAAAAAAAAAAAAAAAAAGAATCAAGATCTTATATACAGATTTGATTAAAAACAAAAAACACCATACAGATTTATCTAGGGTCACGAAATCAGGTAATCATACAATAATCTATTGATCATAAAATAACACTGAAAATCTATTAAAAAAATAGTCAAATTGCTAGAGTAAATTTTATTAATCTTTCAGAAAAAAAAAAACTCGTAATAAAAGAATCAATTCCATAGAGTAAAACTAGTATTAATTCAGAAATTGAAGAAAAATTCTGATGCATAATAATTCATAAAGTACAACCACAAAATATGTAAAAGTAACAAAGCATGGTAGCCAAAGCTAAAGACTCAAAAACAGATACCACAGTCCATAAAACCTCGTCGATCGATACGTCGAACCACCGGAAACTCCCACCGGAGTTGAAGAAGTCAATTTCCGGCCACCGGAAAATGGAAATATCCAGCTCCGGCCACCGGAAAACTGACCTTAATCCTATGCACATCCCCACCAGATAAGCCAAGTGGACTTGCTTTCTTTTTCTGGTTGTTTTCAGCTTTCAAACAGTGTTTGTGTGTTGTGATAATAATATTCCTATTTTATAAAAATTGTAATAGCTTACGATTGGTTATTGGTGAATTGATGATTGTGATTTTGAATTTATTGTGATAAGGCTTACTTGTTGGCAAAAACCACGTGGATGTGATCTCATTTTTATCTTTGCTTCATTTTCTTGTATGTACTCAAAAAGTCAATATATTTATATATAACTTATTTGTTTCCTTTTTGGGTCTTTTTAGTACTAATATTAGAATAACACTTCCATGCAACTGGTGCACAGAGTTGCACGGAAGACATTTATGTTATAGATGTAGTACATTTATGTACAAATATTTGTACCTTTTAAAATGAACATACATAAAGGTGTTATATTTATAACATAAATATACTACATTTATAACATAAATGTGCGGATTGCATGGTGCACTAGTTGCACGGAAGTTTTTGCCCTAATATTATAGCTCAATGGTATCCAAGCCCATCGACCAATTGAATTTGTTATTTACAATCATTTATTTCAATTTCTGAATTTCAAATCCTGAATTCAAACACAATTCTTACATATCAAAAAATTTATCGTACCATTCCAAACGGGCCATCTTCTACATGGCCTATTAATCTATGGACCAATTGCTAAAGATCACATATGCTTGAATAAATTCTTTAAACAAGACAAAATCAATTTACCCAAACGATTTAAAAATGGTAAAACAATATACAACGAGAATAAACTATTTAGCTGCAAAAATTAACAATTTTTTTTTCTTTGTGAAGGTCGTTTTCTTATCCAAATGAATTATTTTCAGAGAAAAAATCAATCCTGAATACAATTAAAAAAAAAAAGTTACCATAATTTAAAATATAGAACAGGTGGCTTTTTCATGGACCGTTGCTTAATGGGTAAGTCCAATGGATGTTTATTGGGCCATATCAAAATTATATGTACTGTTGCATATTCTTTACCACCTTATTTAAAAATAAAATTGCGACCAATTAGTAGCAATAATATAATAATTAATAATTTATATATAAATAAATAAATAAATATATATATATATAATAATTTATATATATGATCATGTCATCTTATCTAATTAAGATAGATAGATATGGCGACATGATAGGTGGTCATGCATGTTTTGGGTTATAAATCGAAATCGAAATAGAAACTCAAAAAGCATCTGGCTTGTTTTAAATGTAAATACATATTGAAATATAAATTTATAAATATAGATAAAAAGAAAAGAAATATGGAATTGTGTCTTAAATTGTGAACTCAATCAAACTAATTTTAATTCTTGAATTGAAGAGCATCTTACTGAGAAGCTTCATATTTTGGATCTAAAATTAAGAACTAATATATAAATTGGGTTTTGTTATAAAATTTATCTATTTTTAAAAGAAAATAATTCGATGCATTCGTTCGTATACAATGTAATGGCTACAACTATATTATTATTAACATAATTATTATTTGAATATGGATAATTGAATGAAGAAAGAGATTTGCTTGACATACATAGAATTTATTCCCTGTCTATAATTATTCCTTAATTGACGTTTTTGCATACAAGTTGATAGGTTAATAACTTGTGTAAATAACATTATAAATCAATGCAGAATAATTCTAAAATTTTAATCCAAGCATTAAAAAAAATCAAAGATCATAGTATAAAATATAAATAATTTTAATTCATGTATCCTAATCAATCAATAAAACTGGAAAAACACTATACAATATGCACAATTTTAATTCATTTAATCCAATCATAAAAGTAATTTGAATAAAATCAACTAAGATAAATTTGATTTTAAGAACTCAGACTGAAATTTGATATTTCTATAACTATCAATATTTGAATGAATATTTGATAGACAAACACTTACACGAACATGTTTGCAAACATATTCATGGACATAAGTAGATATATCTTATTTTTCATCCATATTCATTAAATTTATTAAACAAACATACACAAACAATCCAAGTTTTTCATGACATGTTCACAGAACGATCTAGTCCTTTATAATATTAGTTGAATAATCGAGACCCAAATTCTACCACAGCAACTCAATTCTAATACCATAAACATATCGATAATTTTTAAGTGATATATATTTATTATCCACCAATCTATACAAAATACGAATATATGGAAACTACATATGTGAATTTAACCTATTTACAGGATAGCCATCTGAATTTATAAATTACATATCTTTTACACAATACTATGATATATAATTTATTGACATCAATAACAATATATAATTATTAAACAATAAAATAAAATTAGGAAAATAAAATCACAAAAATGCACAGTGACAATTACTATCTACACCTAACCCTTTAGCCGTCAAACGTCACGACCCAAATGTATTGGGCCCTACGAAGTAGATTGATCCAGTATGATGCAATGGGCTTCAAATATTGTCACTATAATAATTAAATAATTGATTCTTTTGGAGAAATAATTAAATAATTGATTGGTGGAAATAAATTTATATATGGCCATGGCTCAAGATGTCGACCTCAGTGCCGACACGATTTAGGCTAATATTAAATATGAACTAATTTGTTGATTTGTTAAAGCCCATATCCAAGAGAACACACAATTTAATGGGCTCAAGCACATTAGTAAAGAACAAGTCAATTGAAATACAAGTTTTTATTTTCTTCTTCTTATAAATCTTTTAACTTTTCATCTTTAGATTTTTGTCCTTTATTTATCCATTTTTTTATTTTAGTCCTACAATTTAATTTATAGTCAGGTTTATCCTTTCAAAACAAAATAAATTATGTCATTTTTCTATATTTGGGGTTCGTTTTTCTCAAAAAAAAAATAATAATAATAATAATAACTACAGAGAAAAAAATATGAAGTGTAGATATATGAATTATAAAATAATAATGTAGTTGCTATTATGTGGTTCCCATCATTGTATAAATAAAGGATGCGACTATCCGCACCCCAAGTTCTACTAAACACACCCATTTTTATTTAAAAAATTCAAAAAATGGCAAAATGACAATTTTGCCCTTCTTAATAAAAATAAAAATAAAACTGAATCTCTCTCTCCCCTCTCCTCCCGCCTTCTCACTTTTTTTTTTTTTCATTCTTTCATTCCTCAAACTTTGAATTTGTTAACAAAATCATTTTATAAGTTAACAAAATATATAATAATCGTGTGAAATCGTGTAAAAAGAACAAAAAAAAAACAAGAGGATCGTTCGATTCTTGGTGGTCGAACACACCTCTTTTTTAGAGGTGTATTCAACGCCTGGTCGAACACACTATAGTATGTTCAATGCCTGGTGGTTGAACACACTATAGTGTGTTCGATGCCGTGTTCGACGAACCAGGATCGAAAGACCCTCAGATTTGTTGTTATTTTTTCGTTCTTTTTACACGATTTCACACGATTATTGTATACTTTGTTAACTGATAAAATGATTTTTCTAAGGAGATTCAAGATTTGAGGAATGAAAAAAGAAAAAAAAAAAGAAGAGAAGAGATGCAGACGGGAGAGGGGAAGGGAGGAGAGAGAAATCAGCAATTTCAAAATTTTTTAATTAGGAAAGGCAAAATTGTCATTTTACCCATTTTTGAATTTTTTAAATAAAAAAAATAAAATTGGGATGTGTTTAATAAAACTTGGAATGCGGATAGTTGGACCCATACATAAATACTTCCTCCGTCCCGACTTATTTTGCCTACTTTGACCGGCACGGATCCTAAGAAAATACAGTTGACTGTTGGTTGGATGTGTAAGTTTATGCTTTTTGAGTGACACTCCTGTGCACAAGGTGCAACAATACTGTTATATTATATGAGTGATACTGTTATATTAATATAACAGTATTACTTCATATAATATAACAGTATTACTTCATATAATATAACAGTATTGTTGTGCACAAATTTGAATCCGTGCACTTTGTGCACAAAAGTTTTTGTCATGTTTTTTTCACTTTAATTAGAAAAGTAGGCAAAATAAGTTGGGACAAGCAAAAGTGGAAAATAGGCAAAATAAGGTGGGAGAGAGTACTAGTTTGTGATCACATGATAAATCCAAATAATATTTGTTATTGAATTAATTTATTATTTAATATAAACGGCGAAATCTCGAATCTAATTCGCATAGAATATTGCACTATTTATCCCACAGCCATTTTTTATTATCCATTTTCTCTCAGATCTGCGTTTTTTCACCTTGAATCTCTGCTCTCATTTTCCCGCGTTTAAACGTACGCGTGTACACACACAACTCGCCATTGTTCGGATTTGTAATGCTTGCTGATTCACTGTGAAGTTGCTCGGAGAAAAATGGTGATCTATGGGCCGTTAACGCCCAGTCAGGTTAGTTGATTGGTTGCTTTGCTTGTTTGTTTTAGTATGAAAAGAGATGAATCCAAGTGATTGTAGTTTTTTTTTCGATGTAATTGAAGTATAGGTGAGTGTTTTAGTAGTATTTGAGTGGCATTTTATAGTATTTGAAGTAGATGTGTGAAGTGCTGAAGGAACTATGTGCAAATGCGGTGTTTATGTTTTGGTTTGTATGTTGTGTTTTGATTTTTGTGTAGTTTGATGTTTTAACGAGTTGAGTACACTGCAATATGAGACTCGTGATCTTTGTTTATTTTCGTAATTTTTGAATTTAGGTTTCGTTCTTCCTTGGAATTGTACCGATATTTGCTGCTTGGTTATACTCGGAATTCTTGGAGTACAGGAAAAGTTCTTCATCATCTATAAAAACGTAAGTTGAAACACTACGGAGCTGCACTTTATGACTTTTCATTTAATTGATAGTTGACAATGGATATGTGGTTGTACTGAATTGTTCCTGCTAATTTACTGCATTTCAGGGGCAGAAATTCTGATATCAATTTGGTTGAGATGTCGGGATCTGTGAAAGAAGATGATAGAGCTCTTCTTTTGGAAGGAGGTGGCCTTCAGTCGGCCTCTCCTAGAGTGCGGAATTCATCTGTAACATCCCATGTCATCAGGTTTGTAAGAAATGATATCAAACTTAGTTGGATAAGGATTGATGCAGCGGCTTAATGAGCTTGAACTCATTATCTTATCAGGTTTCTTACGTTGGATGAGTCATTCTTGCTGGAAAACCGATTGACTTTGAGAGCCATGTACACATGCTCATCAACTCCTTAGCTCTATAAATTCTGATTTAGAGAGTTCTTGCGTTTTTTATTCATTTTTATTCTTTTGGCTTATCTTGTGCAGGTCGGAGTTTGGTGCCCTATTATTCTACTTTTACACATGTGACCGCACAAATCTTCTTGGTGAATCAAAAAAGGTTGTTCTGATTAGATATCTTTTTACCCGTTTTCTTTACTTTTTTTCCCCTTTTTTGTCTGGTACCAATGTGGGATCATGCACTTAGTTATTATGTTAGCGCTAGGTGTGGTTGATATATAGAAATTGGATTTTCATGTATGGTGATAAAGTCTAGCCACTAAATATTTCGTGAACATTTATTTGAAGAAGGGTATGTGAAAAAATTCAACGGAAAATATGTAGTTAAAAGAAAAAAACCTCAACAAAATAGTAAAGTTAAAGAATATACTTATGATTTAAGGTTATCATATCTGCGAAATTGTTTACATGTCGGGAACTTGAGGTTCTTTTTTTGGGTCATCTATAGAAATCCACATTGATGTGTTGTTTAGATACACCCTTGATCCTTATATCTATGTAAGTGATTTCCATAAATAATGTACTACACACAAACTTGGATTTCCATGGATGAGTACTACTCAGGGGAATCACCTGTAAACATAATCAACATTTTGCTACTGCACAACACAATATGGAGAGTTTATAAGATCTTTTTACTGATTTTTATTTGTGTTGTCAAATCATACTTCTATTGGTGTTTAAGTTTTTATACAGTGTTACTTATTTGTTGTAAGCTTTCTCAACAAAAATTTAATTTGTGATGGCAGAGTTACAACCGGGATCTTTTCTTGTTCCTATACTTCCTTCTCATTATCGTCTCGGCAATTACTTCTTTCAAGATACACAATGACAAGTCACCATTATCTGGGAAGTCGATAATGTATCTGAACAGACATCAAACTGAGGAGTGGAAAGGTTGGATGCAGGTAATTATCAGACAGACCATTCGTGTTTCATTCTATTATTTTGATTGGTGGACTAGAAAACAACAATAAAACAGATGAATATGAATCTATATGCTATTTATTTATATTCTAATTTTGTTTGAATTTTTGCCAAATAGCAATGCATGCCCCTCAAACCAATTGAGAGAAATTGATTAGAAGCAATTCTCATTTTATATGTATATTCTATTTGTTTTGCTAGATAACCATATGGTGGGAAATGTTTTTGGTGTCTTTGGAAAAATAAGAATGCCTTCAGTTTCCAAAATAGATGTTTGCTGGATGTACTGAGCTGTTAATAAGTGTCATTCTGCACATAACTATACCTTCCCATCATATTCGAGCTGGAATGAACAGTCTCAGCTATCTTTCCCTGTATGTACAGGTCTTATTTCTTATGTATCACTACTTCGCTGCAACAGAAATCTACAATGCCATACGAGTCTTCATCGCTGCTTATGTATGGATGACTGGATTTGGGAATTTTTCATATTATTACATCCGCAAGGATTTTAGCCTTGCTAGGTTTATTCAGGTATGATTTCTTCATCATTTCAAAGTAATATATATGTGGACAACATGTACCTAAAATAAGAATTTTGATTGGCAGATGATGTGGCGGCTTAATTTCTTGGTGTTGTTTTGCTGCATTGTGCTTAACAACGATTACATGCTATACTACATATGCCCTATGCACACTGTTTTCACCCTCATGGTGTATGGGGCCCTTGGTATTTGCAACAAGTATAATGAACGCGGATCTGTTATAGCTATAAAAATATTGGCCTGCTTCTTGGTGGTGTTTCTTGTGTGGGAAGTCCCTGGGGTGTTTGATCTGTTTTGGAGTCCCTTCACTATTCTGCTTGGTTGGTATCTACTTCTACTTTTCTTAGTCTTAAGCATCTAATTGCATGCCCCATTATCAACATTTGAATGTGTTTCAGGATACTCTGACCCAGCTTCAAAAGTCAAACTTCCCCTTTTGCATGAGTGGCACTTCCGCTCAGGCCTTGATCGTTACATTTGGATAATTGGGATGATTTATGCATATTACCATCCAACTGTAAGTTGTGTGCACGCTTACGCTCCATTTCCCTCTATTTTAAATTTGTAGTTTTGAATACTAGGTAGTCACTATTTGCTTTGCTGTCCATTTGGAAATTCTATTCATGTTCACCTCAGGCCTTTGTTTTTTAGGTTGAGAGGTGGATGGAAAAATTGGAGGAAGCTGAAATAAAGCGCAGGATATTGATCAAATCTGTTGTTGTGACGATTTCCTTGACAGTATGCCTCGATTTTTATTGATCAAATCTCATGACTTGTCAAGTTGAAGTCTAATGGAAACAAGTTTTATTTATTTATATTTCTTTAATTTTAGATCGGATATCTGTGGGTAGAATTCATATACAAGCTCCCAAAGATTACATACAACAAATATCATCCGTACACATCATGGATTCCCATCACGTATGCTCATTCTCCAGTGTCTTTATGATCTACTCTAGATAAATAACCAGTCTCGCGAAACTTATTGTTTATCACAATGATCTCATTGCATATTTTTGCTTACAGTGTATACATATGCTTGCGAAATGTAACCCAACATTTCCGCTGCTACACATTGACACTTTTTGCGTAAGTATTCCATTCATTGATCAATTTATCACTAGAAAGGAACTAGAAATTCGTAGGACAAAATGATACTCAGTGGGATGCTTGTTTTCTTGATGAACAGATGGCTTGGGAAGATCACTTTGGAGACTTATATCTTGCAGTTCCATGTATGGCTGAGGTATGCAATTTTAGTTTTTTGAAATCATATATTTGGTGAACATTTGTAGATCTTAATCCTGTAAAATCATTCCATAGAATGGTTCTTAAGTGCTTAAACTTGGATGGTCTGTATTATGAGAATGTGTTAAAACAACAGCTTTGATTCAATGTAGGTCCAGTGTGCCAGATGGTCAACCGAAGCTTTTACTTTCAGTGATTCCAAATTATCCATTATTAAATTTCATGCTCACCACTTCCATATACATTGCAGTACGATCTCTTCCGCTTGTTTCATTCACTTACTCTTCCAACGTAAACTAATGCATCAAAAGATGGTGTTGATTTGCCTTTATGATTGATTCCTAAACCCTGAATCTTGCAGGTGTCTTACAGACTTTTTGAACTTACAAATACACTGAAATCAACATTTGTGCCGTCCAAGGACAACAAGCGCCTCGGACACAACTTCGTTGCAGCCATGGTGATTGCAGGCATTTTATACATCTTGGCTTTTGTATTGGTTAAAGTTCCTCAAATGATAGTAAGTCTTTCCACCCAGATTCCTGATATATTTTTCTCATAACAGCAAAAAAGATAGAAAATCTAAACCTTGTAGAAAATTTGCACTCATATATCACAAATTGGCTAAAAAATGTTGTGAAAATTTGCAGGTCTGAGGTTTTTTCCCATGCAAAGGCGGTTCAAATTCAGCAGTTAATCATAATTCATATGGTGTATGAGTCTGAAAATGTATACAGCCATTATCATCAATTACCCTGTTTATTATAATACGTATTGCCTCAATATTTTAAGAGTGCAATTGATATCTACACCTCTAATTTAAAATTAATATCTTTCTACCACATCAAATTTACCACTTAGAACGCAAATCTAATTCACAATAATTTACTTGAATCTTCTGATGTTTACGGCTAGGGAAGTCGGGAGTAGTGCTGATCCCCTGACATTATAGCCATGGTCTACATTTCTTGCAGAGTTTCTGAGTGCATGCTTAGACCACAAGGTGATGATTTCATAACATTCATTAATATTGCATTCATTAGGGATGATTTCCGAAGCTTTAATTTAGGTTTGTTGGTGCTGCTTTTGGATTCTGTGAATACTCACTTTTATTTGAAACTAATTTTTGATGGAATTGAAATCCATTCATTTCTTTTCATACAAAAGTATTTTGGTTGTACTGATTTATCATATATGCATTGAACTTGAGTAATAGGTAAGAAGAAAATGAGTTTTAAGAATGCCCTTATATGTGGAATTATAAACTGTATTGAAATTGGAAAAAAGTACATGAAAAGAGTCCTCAAATTCTCAATAGCAGAAGAAAAATCTCAAATACTCCATAAACATTGAGAATTACCAATAATATCAGCATATCAGGACCTGTTCCCTTCCCTGTATAACCAATGAATAAATAAAATAATATACAAGAAAAATAAACTCATAAATACATAAATAATACTAATTGCTAGCTAGGTGTACCCTTGCAGGCTTCAAGATTCTCAGAAAATATGAACAATGTCGTAGGCAAATCTATTTCCAAGTCAAGGAAACCACAAGTTACTGCAGATTCAAATATAGCAAGTCTTAATAGTGAATTCAAAGACATTTCGAGAATAAGGATACGTCCAGAATAGCACGAACGACTGCAACAAGTAAAGATAACCATCATTAGATGTAAACATCATAAATATACGAAAAGACACGGTAAACAACACATTCACCACAGGCACAATTTTTCTTTTATGACTACATCCAAATGATCCAAGTAGACCATGCCTTGCTCTAAACCAACAATCTGTGATCTCAACATTACAAAATTTGGGCATAATCGTGATCTTGAATTGTAATTGTAATAGCCTCGTTAAAAGCACGTGATATCCCACATGAACTGTTAGTTAAAAGAGCACAGAACAAGAATGCAACATATGTATGCAAATTTGGGTAAGGCAATTCTGCTTGGAAGTTTACTTAATGGTACGAAAAAAATATTGAAAATTACCAAAAGTCCGCCTAGAATGCCATCAAATACGATCTTGTTCCAGCTATCAAAATACGAGTGAACAGAGAAACCGGTCTTTGCAGCAAGCCCTGCACTAGTTATTGCCATCACAACGAAATATAAGATGAATCCCATGAAACCATTGAACCCCAAAATTCCGGCAATTACTCCGCCTATGATAGACATAAACGTACGGCTGAAACACAAGGAAATGACCATTGTTGAGTATATTCTCAATCACATCACCTTCTTTGAAATAAGAATGATATATATGGTTACAAAAATGCATACATCAAGTGGAGTACACTAACTAGCTAAATATGGTGGGGCAGAAACTCCTGCAAGACTTAAAATCAAATGAACAGATTGATAATGCTGTTCCAAATGTCACAATATTTACCAAAACATTCAGACACTTAATATAATCAGAATTTGCAGCGGAATATAAAAATATAAAAATGAACAAGAACAGGAGATTTATCACAAGTATATAAAAATACTTGTGGAACGCCAGCAGGGCAAAAAACTTTATTACTACAAGAGTAATTACAAAACAATCACAAAGAGATCTTATGAAGGAATCTCTTTGAAAAGAAAAACAAACACTCAAAGATTATCTCCCCACTCTCTAAAAATGTTAAAACTCTCTATAGAGTTTACAAGGCAACTCAACTAGAATCTAATGAAGAAAAGACTCTATCAAACAGAATCTTGTCACTGATGTTCCAACATTCAATTGTCTTGAAAGCTGTCCTTCTATCTCACTTTCTATGTTCTATGCTATGCTCTTTGGATCTCTCTTCGATGCACTGCCCACTGAACTTCAGACTCTCATCTGATATTTATAGACTCCAGCAGATCGTGTTTGGTGATCCATGATATCCATGTCTTCCATGATCCATGATCTATCATCCATGTCTTCCACACTCTCCATGACTCCATCTTCTCCATGATGTTCCACTCTTTCTTCTTGCACGTCTTTTCTCCTGTGTTTGGTACATTTCTTTCTTCTTGATTCCCACGTGATTAATTCTGCAAAAGAGTAACAACCAAGCAAGAAACATACTATATTAACGTTAGAAGACTTCTTCAAATCTTTTCCTTCTTAGATCATCATTCCTACAAAATCTCAACAACCAAACTTTATCCAATATATTAAACATTATCTAATAAAATATTATCAAATATTAATATATTGAAATTAAATATGGAATAAAATACAAAAAAAAAAAAAGGCAAAACTAATTATTGTTAAAATATAACACTAACAATATCAAAGCTACAGCATATAATTCTGTTTAATAAATTAAGCAAAGAGGAGTAAGTTAATGAGCAAACCTATAATTGACGATTCTTGTGTTGTTTTGCATATTTTCGACATTAAAAGTTGGTATCTCATCCAAAGCTTCACTCGATTTCTTTTTCTGTGCGCTCGAATCGTCATGGACCGCCATGGTTCGATCTTCTCCCAATTCAGAAAAAAACCTTCTATAATTACACAAGAAAAGAGAAAAAAAAAACAAGTAATTAATTTATCAACATAAAACTCATAATTGCAGAAACCCTAATATAAAAGATTTACACTGAATAAAACTAACAGCAGCAGCAATAAATCAAGGCAATAACTATTTCAATTTGTTCAACCAATTCCGATCAAGTTTCTTCGAACAGGTGCAAAACTTTTAGAAAAATGTCAAATTTGAAGCGATTATGAAACGAAATACTACACAAAATATGCAATAAAAGTAATTCAAATTAACCAAACAGAAACTCAGAAAGTTAAACAGATCTGTGTAAAAGGTAGCAGTAATTTACATCAAGATTTACGCTTCAATTTAATAATCAAGCTGCAAATTGTCAAGTGGGTTATAATGCAAACTAATTACCTCCGAAACTTAGCTGGAGACGAAGGAGATCTATTGAGCTCTGCGTCAAATAAAAATAGGTTTAATATATATTTATAACTAATTTTAAATTTCAGTTAACGTATCTTCCACATCTTCAATAATGTTATAATCATAGAGGTTATCTTATTTTGATCACACTTTGTAAATTGATCAAAATTGTACCACCTTGATAAAATCGTCAGTAAAACGACAATTTCAAAAGAATTGATCAAACATAAAAATTTTGTAAATTTTTTATCATTATTTCCGCTATTAAACTTATAATATATATATATGGAGTGATAAATCGCACTGTTTAGTAACTACCAATATGATTGCACATACCTTAGAACACTTTTTATATATTCCTTAGTAGGTTTTAGAATTATTCTAGCTTGCATTTCCCACAAAAAGAAGGAAAAAAAGAAAAGAAAAAAGAGTTATTGTACCTTTAATTTGAAATGTAAAAAAACGAATGAAGAAATACCACAGTTGTTATATATTTACCTATAATTAACTCAAAAATTCCTTAATCAAAATATTTAAGTCATTGATCAATAAATTGATTTTATATTATAAGCATACATATTTTTTTAGTAGTACAATGTATATTAAAAAAGAATTTTATCCAATTAATTATTAAAACTAGCAACTTTACATATATATTTTTAATAAAAACTATGCATACCTAAAACATCATATATCTTCATTACGTTTATAGAACAATCCTCTATATTGTTGTTATGGGTCTTTTACTCACCATCAATATATATATAGTGTATAATCATCAATATATGTATTATATCACATTACAATAGATTCTAGTTTATTTACTATAAAGCCAAGTATCAACAACACTTGGGGCGAGTCCCATGCATAAGGGCATATTAGTAAAATGAGATATATGATCGGGCAATTCGGCCATTACCCCCATTAGGGTAAAAGCCAGCAGGCACATCAGGCCTTCCACTCCCATACAGGATTCCTAATATCTCTTGAGGTGTTCGATCAAATGCCAAAGAGAACTGATCAGCTGCTATCACATTCCCATTTGTATCTCCCTCTGCTCCCAATCCTCGTCTCACTCTCAACCCTTCGTCTTTCCACCCCATCCTCCCAAGTCCATTTCTAAGCATCGATATCCTGTTCGTCGCTTCCTCCACTGTGAATCCGTACGGAAACACCTTCGATTGTCTCCGTTGATACAGCAGAGTTCTGATCACCGCATCTTGTCCCGATTCCACGCTCAAAAGCCCCGCCACAAGCTGCAATGGAAAAGAATCAAGAAAATATGAAATAGACAACGCTTATTAGACAACGGTTATTCATCATAATATTAATCCAATGAAATACCCTTTTTGCAATGGGGCTCTGGAGAATAGGAGCGGTTCCGACGTATCCGGTGAGGCCAACGTAGGGGATAACATAGGATGCAAGAAGAAAGTTTACGTCGTTAGCGTAGGGATCGAACATGGGGACGAGGGGACGACCAAAAGCGTTGTTCATGATGGCTGCGAACTGGGTTTCCCCCAGGTTGAGGAGTGGTCGTGGAAATCCGACCACTCTGCTTTTAATTGCCCTTAAATGTCCGAATTCTTGAAAAGCAAACTGGGTGATGATGTCTCTGACGAGTGGGCTGAGGTTGGCGCGGCGAGCTCCGATGGGCGGTGGGCCCCCCATTGTGAGGTTGGGTTCGAGGGCGTCGAGGCCGCGGCCTAGAGCGCCCCATGCGAAGAACTCGGCTTCTAAGTACTCTAAGTTTAAGGGGAATTCCAAGAGATCGATTTCTGATATTGGTGGCGCGTTTTGGGCATCGCCGCCGTGGAGGAGGAGGAGGGTGATTAGTGCGGCGGTGGAGGAAGTGGGAAACGCCATCCTGATGTGGTGGTTCTAAGGTGGCTGTGTGGATGTGGTTAATTATTAGTTGAGTTATATTGTTTGTTTGGGATCATGCAGATGGTGGTGTTGGAAAAGAATTTGCACATTTAGAGGGATCACTTTCTTGTCTACCTACCTATCTTTGAAGTTGGGGTAAAATATATTTGGAAATTGATTCATGTATTTAGTGGACCAACTCTACACTAAATTCTCAAGTTTAATTTTCATATAATGGAAATTCCCAACAAATCCTACATAAATACATTGGAAAGATAAATGAAAGCTCAAAACAGTAAAAGATCCATAAAGAGACCAAGGACAAAAGAAAAATATTTTTCACAATAAGAGTGTTTATGCATTCTTCCTTAAATTGTAAAAGTGTGCTTCGTTTCCACAAATGAGAATAACTATCTATACCTACTTTTGAAGATTGAGGTAGAAAATATAGTTTCTTTATAATATAAAATCTCTAATTAACTAAGATACCTAGAACCATCGGAGCCATGACTTTTGAAAGAAAATTCGGTTGAATTGGATTCGGTCCAACTCGTCACGTTCAACTTTGTTCCGTATCTTTCGGTATCAGGGTCTCAAACTCATCCTTAAAATATCCACGTTAAATCTAAAATTTTGAAGAGATTGAGAAATGAAAATGATATTACGTTTGGCATTGGATTATTTTAAATCCATCTCTAATCCAAACTCTTTCAAGCATAACTTTTTAACTTATACAATGATGATTGAAAAACTAATTATAAAATGGCGTATTTAGAGATAATTGAATTAATGGGCCCTAAGCAAACTCAATGGGCCCAATGGGCTCTGTTCTCATCTTATACTTCCAATGTTTTATTACTCACTCAAAAAAACAGCAACCTTTCTCTCTCTAACAATGATAGTTTAGCAAATTTGTAATAAAAATAATTTAAATTGTAATAGTTGAATGTAAGATTGTACGTGCAAATATGTCGAGGTTTACTAAAAAAAACTTACAATTTTTTTTTATATTGTTTTTATGAATGAATGTTATCAAAAAGATTCAAATTATGTGGTCTAAATATAGACAGATGGTTTATAAACCGTCAACCATATTCTTTAGTCAGATAGTTTAAATATAAATTGTCAACCATATTCTTTAACCGGATAGTTCGTGTTTACACAAACTTATAAGCTCAATCAAATACTTCGTTCAACCATCTTTAGCCAAAAAACAAATATTTCTATTAGCACATAGCCTTTAATGTCAAAACTTCATTGAAAGGAGGAAAATAAGTACTTTTTGATTAACTTAAAAAAGGCTTTTAAATTTATGAAATGAAAAGTATATGAACTGGAAAATTGTGTGGCGAGGTTTACATTAATTCTCTCATCAGCGAATTCTTATTTTAGAAATAGAATCAATAGTCATGGGATTACTAATGCCAACAAATTTGGACTCAATTGGATCATAGTAAAATTGATTTTGATAGAGAAGTCCAATTGGAGAGAGAGTGAGAGTGAGAGTTATCTTATGTCAAAATGGAAGTTGGGCCGAAGAGAAGCCCAATATTTAATCAAGTCCAATAATCAATTGTAGTTTTTAGGTCGTGGGCTCAACGGGGCCTTGGCCTTATGGGCTTTGGTGACTTGACATTCTTTTTTGTTAAATTGAAGATTAAAATAAAAAAAGGAATAAATGAAGTCAGGAATAAAACGCAATTAGTTCCGTTTCCACTGCTTTGAACTGCATGAAAAGGAACCGACGGTGATCGGACCTGAATCACTCGATTTCCCCTTTCTCAAGCAAAGAAGAAAGACACAGAATTGCTGCTAGCTAATTAATTCAATGTCCTGAAGTCTGAAGAAATCGTAAAGCCGCCATGGATCGAGCTCTAAAAGCTGCGCGCCTCCTCTCCGATCGTTCTCTCAAGTCAGTCATTCATATGCAGATTTTAAGTTTACAGCTGAAATCAGATCTCATTTTCGTTTTATATTATTACTTTTTCGGAATTTTTTTGTCATAATTTCTGTATTATGGCTACTGATCACAGAGAAGTGCTTGATGAAGTTTACAAAATTTTGGATGCGGTTGGTGGAGATGAGAAGTGGTATTTACTTGAGGTTGTGAATTTCTACATTTTGATTTTTGAGTGTTAGGATATCGAACATTGTGTGACAGGGCAATTTATTGGTTTCATGGTGTGCTTTTTCATTCTAGCTCATAATGATCATACAAGCTTTATGTGCTGCTTTTGAGATATTATTGGTTAAGCTCATTCAACTTGCAGGCTTTGATTTTAACCAAGAACAAAATAAGAGACTGGCCTTTCATGGGACGATCCCGGGGAACCTCTCAAGTGATTTTATGCCTTTCATGATAATTTCAAGTTTCCTTTCCATTCGTGCCTTCAAAATGAAAATCCGAGATGGTTTCATTTTTCGTAAAAATGTTAGGGCGGCAGAATCTTGACTTTTGGGACGATCCCAGGGATGAATTTTTTTATCTAGTATAGCATTCTTTAGGTTCTAATTAAGACGTAATAATGGGTTTTATACTTAAATTGTACTTGTTAGCACCAGGAACGGTGTTGTGTGACTATACAAGTTATCTATTTATGTTTCTTTCGATTGCCACTTCTAATTTGGTTGCTAGATCCCTCGTTAGTCAGGTCTGTTAATTAAATTTTATTTGATGTTTCTTAAGATTGTCATTATCTGGAATTGATGTTTGTCATTAAGTTTACTTAATGTAAGCTCCATGCGTTCTTGCAACCAAGTGGCGCAGGACAAAAATGAGGTGGCAACATCAGATATCTATCTTGCTGTTCGTTGGATTGGCTAGTGGTGTACTGATTCTTTTATTTACAAAATTTTATGGTCGTTGGGCTTTAACCGGTAAAGGAGGACCTCAACCTCGAATGTTCTTGGTCTATTGAATAGTTACAAATGCCCCCTTGTATTTCCATTTTACACTAATGCAAGATCATCATAGGTCGTTGCAGCTTACTTGATGATCGAGGCTTTGAACAAAAAGCGTTATAATGGTTTTGCCATCTCCATTCCATCACCTGATGAATTCCTTCGGATATTCATGGTTGTAGCCCCAGCATTTGTGGCAATTATGTCAACGGTATATGATGCTATTTATGATCTGTATTTATTAGTTTTGTTCACTTGTGATCATTACATTAAGTCTTCTGGCATATTTTAATGTAGATAACCTTTTATGCTGTGCTTGTCTACTTTGCTACATCAGTGGATACAAAAAATAGAAGTGATTACCACCCCAGCTGCAATTGTCGCGCTGAGTAGAGTGCATATCGATGGACATATTGAAACTGAATTCAAGAAATTTCGGCTACTGAAGAAGCTGGTTTGAAGGTATCCGTAGAGGCTGAGCCTGAGGTTGTTACCTAAAAGATTTTATATGTTTATGTGGCCATGGTTGTAAAAGGGTACAACGGATAATAGGTTACTGCATAAGAACGTTCTGTTTTAATTCTGCCATTTCCTGTTATTGTTTTATTGGTAGTATTATTTCCTCCACGTGCTCAGGCATTCATATTCTATAGAAAAGTAGGAGAAATGGAAGTTTCTTCATCAATATACATTTGACTGCAATCCGTTTTCTCTGTGCAGCTTGAATTAGTGTTGCTGCAACACTCTCCTTCACTCCTGTTGACATTGAAAAGAAAATGACCAAGGTTTTTAATTAGGATACAAGAATTATCCAGAGGCGTCTTTCAAATGGAATCCCTGTAAATTACAAGGTAACCCTTTTCTTATTCATAGTTCAATAATTTATTTTGTCTCCTTATTCAGAGTCTATGACTATAATTGACAGCTGCTGTTTACTTTTCATGAAATTTCATGTTAAACATTTCCTTACAGAATAAACAATCAGTTGAAGATCTTTTTTCCCAGTTAATTTATTTTAACAGTTGAACTCGGGAAGTTCGTGTTCACAAGGAGGGTGTTCGAGGAAATGCCGATGAGAGATGAGGTATCGTGGAGTACCATGATTGAGGGGTTAGGATATTTTAGGAGCTTACATAAAGTGGGGAATGAGACCTAATGAGGTGAGTTCAGCTTGTGCACATGCTGGGGCACTTGAATTTGCAAGGATTTTGTTGAAGAAGTGAACCTACCAATCACAATGCTTGCTTTGAAATTCTGTTTGTGCTGTAAGACACTGATGCTTGTGACGAGTACCAGGTCCTATCTTCTGACGTGATCTACAGACTTTTGTAGCAATGGTTTATATTTGGCAAAGTTAGTGAGTGTATGCTTAGGCCTGAAGGTGATGCTCCGCGTTCTGTTAGACTATTAAGTCATTCGGACAAGAATGTTTTTCGTTTTTGTTGAAGCTATATTCTTCGTTTATATATAGTTGCAAGATTTCAATTAAGTTTGGACTTATTTTATCTACAATTTATGTAGCTAATGTGTGTGTTTCTGTTATGCTACTAAATTCTTATGCATGCTAACTGATGATTGTGTTTTGCGTTCATTGTGGATATAATAAAACCTATTAGGGTTTTGCAAGCATTGTAACTTTGTATTGTTCTCTTCATGACACAACAACATGATTAAATGATTAACTGAAAATATAAGTGGTTGGGAAGACATGGAAAATATAATTAAAGATTGGGACATTTATGATGATCCGCATCCGTGTCAAATTGGTGTGGTTAGGAGATGCCTGTGGGCAAAGATGGAGATGATTCATTTTAATTCAGACATGTACAGTAGAGATGATTTGCAAAGGTTTGATTTAGTTGTATAATTACAATTGCTGTTTGGATTCATTCATATGAAAACTCACTTTTATTCAATTCAACAATCTTACTTTACCTTCCAAATTTAAGGGAAACCTTCGATATCATGTATGTGGTGGCTCTAAACGATCGTATTTTCTTTTTCTTTTTGGAGTTATAAAAGTTGTGTGGTTAAATATATTTTCAAGAAATTCTTGTTTGGTACATCAAGATATGTATGAGCAAGTTGTAAGAAAAATAAATACATTTAATTCTTTTTGTAATTCAAAAAACTATGGATAAGTGAAATTTTGTAGACCATAATATATTGAATATTTGAACTACAATCAATTTCACATCATTTTTAAAGATCAATATATATTCTGAAAAAGGAAGAATAAAAACATCAATAGACAAATCGATTATAAAATTGATTTGGGATGAATCAACGATTTTTTTTCTTTAATATTTCTAAATTTCAATTAATTGTCGTTTCATCTTTTCTAAGTCATAAACTTATTAACTGAATAGCAGGCCCAATCCAGTAGGACTTTTCTGAGTCTCAAAGTTGGGCCTAAAGCCCATAGTGCGCACACAATTCGGGCAAAAAAGCAAGTATTTTCAATTAATCATAAAATACTAAAATAGGGATGTAAATTGTTAGTCCAATTCAAAAAATAAATTTGGAGGTTATTCCTAGTTTTTCTTTCTTTAATTTATAGCTGAATAATTTGGAAAGTTTCTTTTTCTTTTTTCTTTTCTCTTTTTTTCCAAGATTTCTGCGTTTTACTTTTCAAAAATTTGCCATATTCTTGAATACTGAATTGAGCTCCTCACTCGAACTTCCTAAGAACACCTCTGAGATATTTCCTTTTTTATTTTAGCTTCTGTTTTATCCTAAGAACACCAATTTCAGTCTTTTTATTTCTTAATTTAACACCTTTTTTTTTTTGGCAATAATGTATTTGAAAGAGGGGTGTTCTCTGTTACTAAAATTGCATAAACCCTCAATCCCTTTTGTTCTCAGCACAAACCCAATTCTTGATTCTCGGCTACAGATGGATAAAGGTACAATCTTTATTCAAGAATCTGAAGTTTTGAAGAGATTGAGAAATGAACATGATATTACATTGGCATTGCATTATTTCAAATCCATTTCCAATTCAAACTCTTTCAAGCATACGTTTTTAACCTATAGAATGATGATTGAAAAACTGGGGTATCATGGCGAAATGGATGCCTTGCAATATCTCTTGCAACAGATGAAGGTGGAAGGGATTGGTTGTTCTGAGGATTTGTTTATTAGTGTGATTAAGTCTTATAGTCGAGCTGGGGCGTCTGAGCAAGCGTTGAAAACCTTTTATAGGATTCATGAGTTTGGTTGTGTGCCAACTGTTAGGATGTATAATCATCTATTGGATGCTTTGCTTAGTGAGAATAGGTTTCATATGATTAATCCGTTGTATAGTAATATGAAGAAAGATGGGATGGATCCGAATGTGTATACGTATAATATTCTGTTGAAGGCATTGTGCAAGAACGATAGTCTTGGTGGTGCTCATAAGCTGCTTGATGAAATGTCTAAGAAGGGCTGTGAACCTGATAGTGTGAGCTATACGACTATTGTGTCATTTATGTGTAAATATGGTAAGGTGGAAAAGGCGAGAGATTTGGTTTCGAAGTTTACCCCATGTTTGCCTGTTTATAATGCGTTGATTAATGGATATTGTCGAGAAGGGAAGATCAGGGAGGCGTTGGAGTTGGTGGATGAGATAATGGAGAGAGGAGTTTCTCCTAATGTCATTACGTATACTATAATTTTGAATTGTTTGTCTGATTCAGGCAATGTTGCACTCTCTTTCGCCATCTTGACCAAGATGTTTGTTAGGGGATGTAATCCAAATACTCAAACGTTTACTTCATTGATAAAGGGGTTATCCTTGAAAGGCAGATTGGTTGAAGCTGTTAGTGTGTTGATTCAAATGTTGAGTGATGGGGTTTTACCGAATGAAGTTACGTATAACACACTAATCCATGGCTTCTGCTTGGCTGGGAAAATGAAAGAAGCGGTTTCGTTTCTTGAAAAAATGGAGGCAAATGGCTGCTATCCGAATGTAACAACGTACGCTACGCTTATTGGTGGTTTTGCTAAATCGGGAGATTTGATTGGAGCATCTGAGATTTGGAACGAGATGATATCTCTTGGTTGCCGTCCAAATGTCGTAGCATATACTAGCATGATCGATGCACTCTGTCGAGATTCCATGTTCAACCAAGCTTATGATCTTCTTGAAGATATGGTGAGAGAGAAGTGCTCACCAAATACAGTAACATTCAATGTCTTTATCAAAGGCTTATGTGCTAAAGGAAGAGTTGATTGGGCTATGGAGTTGTTCGATGAAATGGAGAAACATGGCTGCATTCCAAACGTTACCGCATATAATGAAATCTTGGATGGTCTCTTCAAAGCTAGCAACACTACACGTGCGTTTGAGCTCGTTGCTTCAATGGAGCAAAGAGGCATTAAGTTTAACTTAGTGACTTTCAATACTGTGATCCATGGTTTGTGTACTTGTGGCAAGGTTGAGGCGGCATGGAAGCTCGTTGGAAGAATGATAGTCGAGGGGATAAAGCCGGATTCTTTTACGATGAATATGGTTATCGATGGCTATTGTAAGCGCGGTGAGGTAGAGTCGGGTGCTTGGGTTTTGGAGTTGATGAGGAAGGTGGGATTGCAACCTGATATAGTTGCTTATACTAGTCTTGTATGTGGGATAAGTGAGCAGATTGATTTAGAAGCAGCTAGTGTTTATATTGATAGAATGATAAGTGATGGAATTTTCCCTGATATTTCACTCTGGAATTTCTTAGTTAGAAATTTGTTTAGCAAACTTGGTGTTGTTAAAGCAATGCATATGAATGCTCTCTGTATTGGCTTGTAAATCTGATATATTATATACAAAGTTGTTAATCTCTCTCTCTCTCTCTCTCTCTCTCACACATGCTATGACATCAAATATTAAAGAATTCTTGATTTTACAGCTGAAGTTCTAAAGAATTCTTGATTTTAATGTATTCTTGCAAAATATTGCATTTGAATAACATAAGATTTCTCAAAAAGGGTGAATATACTCTATGTATATAAGAAGTTGTCTCATGTAGAATCACTACTAGCTAGAAGCTGAAACCAGAAATTGAAATCTCAATACTACAAGAATCTACTGCCCTACTTTCTCAAGTTTTAGCGTATTTCTTACAGAATCACTACTCGTTTCTACATCCTCATCATCATCGACGTATATAACACCTTCATCATCCTCGTAAAGCTCACCCTCTTCGTCCAAATCCTCATCATCGTACTCCTCATCAACAAGATCAGAGCTAAATGAATGGAACTCGGGGGGCGGAGGGCAGTCTCTCGTCTCTGCCTTGTCTTGTTTCATGACAAGGTGGCGTATGACCCTCTCGTCTCTGTCGAGCATGCTCTTGAAATCATTGATCCATTTTGCTTCCACCTCAAAGTTCATCAGTATATAGTGAGCATTCTTCGCTTTCCTTATCTTGTATGCTAGCCTACGAATACCCCAGTCATTGAATCTCCATATCTTACCCTTCTTTTCCTCCAAGAATTCTTCACATTATATTTCATGGAAGAAACAAGATTTCAGACAAGATGGGACTTTTCAAGAATCTAACTTTCCATCAAGAACAATGAAAACTGTCGAATTTGATATCAGAAAGGCAAGTAATACTACCTCGAACTTTTGTGTTGACAATTTCAACTTCGTCCTTGTGATCCTCATGGATTAGATATACCACTTCATAGTGCCTCACTGTCCATTAAAAAGGGACATGATTAATCACAATGAGGCTATTCAACTAAGTAAAGCATCCAACCATAGCTTTATTGGATATATCTATGGCACACAAGATCTTCCATTCTCTATCATATTGGACAATGGCAAAATGATTCAAAACAATGGCCACTCATTCTATTACAAATAGAAACAAAGAAAATCAGAAAAACCATAAGGGAGAGAGATTTCTTACTTCGATCAACGTCCAAATCACTTTCAAGCTGCAGATTCAAAGCCTCAAAGAGTTCTCCTGCAAAAAAATGAAATCACTTCAGTTGAATTTACTTTGTAAGAAACCCTCCTATTGGCTGCTTTGACACTACATAAAAGCAAAAGGGACAAGATAAAGTATATAAACAAGGAATTGCTATAACAAACTCACGTTCTTCCACATCAGCAAACTCCGGCATAAGCCTACCGTCTTCTTCAGTCTTCCTCTGTTGAAACAATCAACACTTTATCAAAATCAAATCATGGAGACATCTAGGGCTCAAAATCAAACAAAAGCTTCTTGAAAGAGATCAAACAAGCTTGAAGGCACCTCTTTATTTGAAAATCTAAAGCTCTAAGAAAGCAAATTCAAGCTCAAAGATAACTTTTTAACCTCGATAACATTTCAAATAAGCCCGAGTAATAGTTTGGTTTCCATCTCAGTTCGATTCTATTCAATAACAACCAGACATTGAATTAGAATAATATGTTCTTTTGTAGTTCTACAGACAAGAAACAAGAACATAATCATCATTTTAAACAATTAAGCAACAATATTCAATCTTCATCAATCATTTCGACCAAAAATAAACCAACAGCTCTAAACTAGCTAATTCAGAAAACCCAACACGAAAACAAACTAAAAAATTATTCTCAAAAATACAGCTTCAAATTCAAACAGAAATCACCTCTTTGAGAAGCACAGCTTCAGGGAAGGGGCCGGTGGCTTCATCGGGCTTAGGATTAAAGCTATGGCTGTCCTCTTTAGTCCTTTTATTAGGTTTTTTTTCTTTCTTCGCTGCCGCCATTATTGCTGAATCGCCTCTGAGCTTCAATTTCTGTGAAAAAGAGGGCAACAAACAGGAAAGTGATGAAGAAGAGTAAGAGCATTTGAATTTTTTGGCTGAATTCCGCGAATAATTAGTGATGCTTAATGCGAATTGAGTGGATTTTAGTGCGATGGAATCCATTGTTGTTTTTTCTCTAGAGCAGCAGATAGAGGTAGTATGAGCTGAAATTCAGGGAGAGGAGAGGGGGTTTTTGTGTAATTATGAAGGAGTATTGGGCTGTTGTGCTATTTTAATATTTTTACTTCCACATTCTTGGAGGCTCGGAGCTTTAGTTCTTCTAAAAATAATCTTTTTTTTTTTTGGGATAAAAATAATCTTTTTTAAGTGATGTTATTTTTATCATAAAAACCTTATAATTTCGTGATACGATAGTCTTATATTATTTAATTTTTATAGAATTTTTTTATTTGAGTAATGAGTATGGAATGATCTTTTTTTTTTTTTGGCAACAAGTAATAGAATTATTTGTTCAAAAAAGTAAGTTTGTTATTGAGCCTTCCAATTTTAATATATTATCCAATTTCTTGTGGATTTTCAATTTGAAGAAAATTATGCATTGAATTATATATATTTTTAGAGAAGCAGTGGATTTTGATTATTTAAAGTATAGAATGCATTGATGCCCCAAAAAAAAAAAAAAAAAAAAAGTGTGTATGAAAAAAATTAATTTATGATTTTATGCCATTCAAAATCAATGTCTCTCAATATGTTATATAATACTTAATGCTATTGAAATAGTTATAAAATTTTAAAACCGTTAATCTTGAAGATAGTGTACAACTATCATAAGTTACTATTGTTTTTTTTTTTCCTTCCCTAAATGAGCATAAATTCTAGAGAGGGACCAAAGGCATAACACATATTTCTAAAGGCACCACACTATTTTTTTTTTTTAAATTCCAATTTTACCCTCAGGATTTGTGCAATTACTTTCGTTCGGTCATTACGACCGAACATGCTTCACGGCGTTCGGTCAAGGTGACCGAACGCCCTTCTAAGAGTTCGGCCACCCGGGACCGAACAACACTGCTCCGATTCAATCGTTTTTTTTACGTTTTTTCCTACGATTTTCACACATCTAACAAATTTGTGTAATGTTCGTCATTATGTTGGCATTACATTCTTAAAAAAAAATATTTAACATAAAAAAACGTAAAAAAATCGATCAAAAATATGTTGGCATCTAAAATATTTTTTTGCGTTTTTTTTATATTAAATCTTTTTTTTTAAGAATGTAATGCCAACATAATGACGAACATTCCACAAATTTGTTAGATGTGTGAAAATCGTAGGAAAAAACGTAAAAAAAACGATTGAATCGGAGCAGTGTCATTCGGTCCCGGGTGGCCGAACACATAGAAGAGTGTTCGGTCACCCCGACCGAACTCTTAGAAGGGCGTTCGGTCACCTTGACCGAACGCCGTGAAACATGTTCGGTCGTAATGACCAAACGGAAGTAATTGCACAAATCCTGAGGGTAAAATTGGAATTTTTTTAAATAAAAAAAATAAATATAGTATGATGCCCTTAGAAATTTGTGTTGTGCCTTTAGTCCCTCTCAAACAGAAAATATTCTTTCTCGCATTTCAGATAATATTTAATTCCAAACAGAAAATCCAAACTGAACCAAGAAATAGGTCACAGAAAGCTGTAGTTTTAATTTGTCTTGTTTTTTTTTTTTTTTGCATGTTTATCACTTCCTATGTAGATTGAAAAAATAATTTTAAAAAATAAAAGAGTTCAAAAGAAAAAGGCTTTGTTTTGATCTTCCATAATTTAATTACTCTCGCAAATTTCACCCAAGATAAACCAGTCGCATTCATGCTTTAAAAATTAATTTATCTTTTTTTACTAATGCATCACATCAAAAATTCTCCCAACAAAAATCCACCAGAAAAACCTCCAAAAGATAACCAAACACTCCCTAGTAAAATGCTATACAATCTCTTATATCTGATGCAAGATTTGAAGGGTATAAACTCATCTCAAGTATACAATTAGCAGTAGTTACTAGTTAAGTTGCCCTTAAGTTTGGCTGACTAAAAAAGAAACAAGCTTTTGCAGGTAAGGTGAGAGAGAGAGAGAGAGAGAGCAGTGTAGTAATGTTCCTTTACCATTGCTTCTTTCCCTTCTTCTTTCTCTTGCTATTGGCACTGCTGCTGTTGCTTTTGCTAGCGGCGGTGTCGGGGTTAGGGCCGGAAGAAGTCTCCGATGTGCTGCCGGAGAAATTCTCGAACATCCCACTTTGGACTGCGTTTTGTAACCATTCGAAGAATTCTTCCTCCGTCATTGTCTCTTCCATGTTGGGTGGTGCCATCCCACCCCGTTGTGGTCCCTTTGGGTGGCTGTTCTTTGAGACGACGCTTGTGTTTACTTGAAAGCTAGGCTTGTGAGTATTCACCAGACACCTCATTCCCTAAACGAGCCCAAGAGAATAAATCAACTCCAAATGCATGAATCGCCATCCCTCACAAAATTCTCAAAATCATGGATAAATTGACCAAAAAAAAGCAAGAACCCGAAAAGCTTTGGATTGTTTTTGGCTATTTGGACCAAGAATTTACGGAGCTGGAAAGAAAACGAAGGAGTGCTACCTGACAAATGTACCATTCAGTTGCGTCGTATACCTTGCCACCAGCGCAAACAAAGGCAGACGGGGTATCTACCTGAAAATATTTCTATAGAGGTTGGTGGCAAATATATGATGATAATACGAAACTTGAAGGAACTGTACAGTTTTGAAATGATGCAATATCGTTGTAAGGTGCATACGTGCTGCAGTATTCCGAAGAAAAAGGGTTGTGACGACTGCTCGACCCATCCATCCCCGTCTTTTGCCGGATGAAAATCTTTGCATTCCTTCAATATACCATCAGAAAATATATATCATAATCAGAATCCAAAATGAGACCTGTTTTTTGTTGAAAACAGATAACATGTTGAATTTGAAAGCAAAGATTAATTAATACCTGACACCATCTTGCTCTTGATTTTAATTTGTTGGTATAAACCCACAGATGAAAAAAGCCACACTTCCTGCATGCAACATGTCTGGACTCTCCGAGTGGATCCTCACCGTTAGCTTCTGGACGAGCAAACCTTGACTTAAACAAGCCATGCCCTTTATTCTGGAAAAGAATAAATCAAAGTTAGAATGATCAAGCAATTACAGTAAAGCAAAACCAGCCCAAATGATTGATCGTGAAGGTAAGACATTTTTTGGGAATATCTTGTCAAAAAATTTGGCCATAGAATAAGAACTGTCAACCAAGCCCACGTGACTGTGGAGTGTAGAAGATCAATATAAACCTCATTAATGCAAGATTCCAAAATGCAATTACTCAGTAGAAGTGAAAATTGGAGTCCGATGGAAGTCCTATTTTGAAAAAATGAAATAGATTGAAACTCAAACCTGGTGGGAGGTATTCTGAAATTTACGCAAATAATTCAGCAGCTCTTCCCTTCTCAACTCATCATCATATTCTTTACGCTTGAAGGAATCCAGTAGAACCTATGGAAACAATCCCACCTCAAATTTAGTGATCACAATTTAACCTTAAAACTAACCCATATATATATAGAGAGAGAGAGAGAGGAGGGGGGGGGGGGGGACCTCATAAGCATTCTGAAGTTTCTTAAAAGCCTCAACAGCTTTTTCATTGCCCATGTTTTTATCCGGATGAACAAGCATTGCCTGACAACCAAAAAGAATCGGTCAGTTAAAAAAAACTTTAAATTCCTTCTAGCAGCCTTCAGTTTTCTTGTCTACAGCTTGTTAATAACTGCATAAAAGAGGCAGCAGGCACATAATAACACACTAATCTTTCTTAACATCACAGTAAATTGCAACGATCAAAAGTAAATGATATCAAACTATGCAGACATTCACCTTTTTTCTATACTCCTTCTTGATAACCGCTGCATCAATATTTTCAAATCGAGTCAAGCCCAATGCAGCATAATGGTCTGTACAGTTCAACAACCTGACAACCTCATCTTCAGATGTCATTTCAGAATCAGATCCGCTAGTTGAAGGCATTCCCGGGCTACGATCAGCATGTGGACCAGCAGAACCGTTGTCGGTTGGTGAAGCATGAACTGATTCATTAGGATAAAAGGAAGGTTGGCCTTGAGATCCAGTTGCTTGTTCTGGAGAGCTGCGGGGAACTCCTTGCTCGTTTATGACATTCCTCAGGAAAAACAGCAAAGCATCACTTGATATAAATGATAAGTTCAACCCCAAGATTAAGCCAAGCCATCCAACATAGTTCCATGCACAGTATATGGAATACACACTTGTAAGGAAAAGAGCAATACGGTCATGAGATGTTACGAATGCCAATCCTGCATTTTTACGAATTGCGAATCTCAATATAAAGATAACTCAATAATCCAAGACTGCAAAAGAAAAGTATTAAGGCATATATTGATGATAAAAAATGCTGCATATTTCAGAAAACAGTCACCTCCAAGAAAGATAACGAGCCCTGTAGTCCAAAAGCTCCCGTAGATCCATAGAAAGGTTATTCCAGCCACGCCAGTCAGTACAACTGCAAGCGTAAACCCAAGAAATAGTCCAACTGCAGCAGCTACAGCCTACAATATCCATAGGATGTGGATAAGAAACATAAAACCAAAGTACTAAGCATCACTCTGGAGAACATAGGGAAAGTTACTGTAACCTTAAAACATACATTTAGACCAATCCCCAACCCCCCACCCCACTCCTCCCCCTCTCTCACTCACGCACACACATCCAGTCAGCTTTTTTGGAACAACTAAGACTTGAAGACGACACTCTAAACTTTATTTTAAAATTTATTCCAGAACTGTGACATATAGCTGTTGGTTAATAGCAATCATTGAAAACCAAGTCAACTTTCATAAATAAAATTGAAGTTATATTGATAGACAAGCTTCACGAAATCTGAAGAGATGCAAACACTCCAGAAATAACTTGACAGATGTTCATATATAATTATGAAAACACTCTCTAGTAAAGCAGGGGAATATGCAGGAGATACATTAAGATGAGGTGGAAATGACATACCAGTGTAAGTAGGATCTTCCAGATGCCAACCATGGCAGTTACTGAAAGAACACTACACCATAGAATTGAGAAAAATGACGTCGTCCCCATGCGCAGAAAGGAATCGATGCCCCTTACGGTACAGTCCAACCAAACCATAAAGAGAAGAAGCAATATGTTCCCAATATGCATAATCCACCTTAATATGATAGGCTGTGCATGCTGAATCTTCACTCGGACATGATCACGTGCCTTTAGTATATCAGACTTTAGTGTGGCAAACGTAGGTTTATTCCTCTCAACCCAATAGGCAGATGACCTTGCTATAGAAAGAGCTGCAGTCTTTATGAACTTGAAAGCCGCTGTTTCAGGGAACTCCACATTTTCAGATCCTTCATCTCTGTGCGGGCTATTAGATGAATTGTCAAAACTATTAATACTATCAAAATCATTTTCCAACCCTTCAACTCTTATATTTGAAGCTTCAGCTGTAGATGTACCACTCTTGTCTACTTCCACATCATTATCACACACTACTGCATCGGCTGTAACTCTCTCGTCCACACCTTTTTTCTCCTTTTTATGAGACTTTCTAGATTTTTTCTTACTGTTCTTCCCATCCTGAACATGATCCACATCATTACTGCTCTTAGTGGACGGCGTAGAATGGGTACCATTCGGAAGTTCTTTGCCCAAACCTGCCTCTTCATCGTTAATGTTGCCTCCATCCTTGGTGGTTAAAGGTGATGTGCCAGGATCTGAAACTCCCTTTTTATGATTTTGTGGGCGCTGATCCAACCCATTCTTTTGTTGGTTTCCCTTTCTAGCCATTACAAATACAACTTTGTCAGCTACAGATCATGTACGAGTCAAATTTAGCTCATTGGTGATGGCATTATTCATGAAAACCTGTCAAAACAAAAAAGGGGGGAAATTGAATCACACCAATTAGAGTATCAAAAATGACGGAAAGTAATATAGACACACAGAAATAGCACTAATTTTGGCAGATAAATCTAAAAGAAAGAAGCCAGCAAGTTAGGTAAACTATAAATTTTAAGGAAAGCGAAACAAACGGATTCAAGCTGATATTAACTTTCAACAAGAAAATTGCATGATGAATGGTCACAAAAAGAGTATGTTGAAATTCTTCTGAGAAAATTCAAGATCCTTCAGACCTGAATGCACTTCTCAGTAAATACCGGAACATAGCAATTTCATCACATTAAATTCAGAAACTTCTAAATTTTCTGCTTCAGCTCGAATCATCAATAATAAAAAACAACCAAAAAAACCAATACAACTATTTACAAGATTTCAACTCTTCAGACTAGGCTTAAAGCTACCAAAACATTGAAAATACAAATAGTAAATTCATCTCTTATCTTCATTTCATCAGGTGTGAGATATCCAGATAACACAGCCACACATTTCCCATCAATTTCATATATACTAATAAAGCAAGAACATTCAGTATAATTACATGAACAAAAATTTAAAATTGGGTTAAAAAATAATTATGCCCATTCCATTTGGAGAGAATTCTTCTTAAACCGATAAATAACTGTCAAAAAAATACCCCAAAAAATAAAAATATACCCTTACGCCTAAATCTCTAAATAATCATGAAAATTACGCCTAAAAATCGAAAACAAATACACAGGCAGCTTAAAAAAAACAAAAATTAACAGAAATTATGAAGCAAAGGAAAAATTACCAGTAAAATATGCTGAAGATAAAACCGCTGAGCTGCAAAAATTACAGCAAAACAAAGGAAAAGGGGATAACAATAGAATATCTATGAAAAATGAAAGAGAACGCAACTCATAAGCAGCAGTAAAGAGGGATAGGCGCAGTCTCTCTCTCTCTCTAAAACTTTCTCTCTCTGAAATTCTTCTCCTCCTAGGTGGAGCCCACGAAGAACAAGAACAGTCAGCAGACGCAGGAAGCAAATCAGGACAGCCAAACAAGCCCAGTTTGTCCAAGTACTGAAACCAAACTATTGTAATACTTAATTACGTTTATACCCCTATAGTTTGGGAAATACCAATCTAGCCCCAACTAATAGTGGCTGACTTGTATTTTTATTGAAGCAGTAGTATGTGTCCTTTGGTGAAAATATCATCAATTGATATACGAAGAAAATTGTTTTCTAGTCCTTCATTTTGATTTGTTGAGATTTTTCGTCCTCGACTTTTGGAAAAATATTTTTACATCCACTACATTTGCAATAAATGTTTTTTTGTCCTAACTTGATAATTTTTACCCTCTAATGTTAATCTCAACCCAAATGACTATTACAACAAGTTGGTGACTGAAATAACGGTTCTTGGAAAAATAGTAGGTGTAAAAAATGTTTTGCTTACTCACTAGATCAACATGAATGAGTCGTGACTAAACCATAAGTTGCCTTGTTCTTTGCTCTCTTTGTTGGGTATTTTTGTATCTTTCAAAGTAATTTTGATACTTAAAAATATTATGGTAACAATAGTTTTGTAGAGTTTCTCATGACCAAATTTGAAATATATTAGAATAAACATCCACATACATTCATAGATACATTCATCCATCCATATGTTAGAATAGAATTATAAAAACTACCCTTAAGTTTTGACATATTATTCCTTTTAATTGGTGCATTTGCAAAATAGAAGCAAAATTTATCGGACTTTTCAATCAATAAGTTAAATTTCAAGGATCATTTTGCAATAATCCCAATATACTATATTCAATATATAGAACCAAACTAGAGATAAGTGCTCTTAATGAAGCTAGACCCAAGGTTGGTCCTTAGCTACACCAACCTTTGAAATTGTAGAACAATAACATTATATCCTTTCATCACAATATAGTGTAGAAAAATGCAAGTTTCCATATATTCATACACTTCAAATATAAAAATTCAATAACAGAAAATAGAAAAAGAAAACCTTCAACAATTACCATGCCAATGTTTAGAAATCACTAGAGAAACAACTGGACAATGTTTCATTCAGAAAATGAGATCAATCACAAAGGTACATAATACATAAAGCAAGTGATTGATGACCAGAAATGTCAAATTGTTCAATGATAATAATGTACAGTATGAGTGATCAACCCAGTGATTCACAAATTGACAAACCATAGTAAAGATAACACTAATTGCAATAAGAAGCATATATACATCTATGTTCAAAACAAACCAAGCTCTAATGGCAAGAAATAATAGTGCTTCGATAAGCATGAGCTGAAAACCATAATGGCAAGGTGGCAGTGTTCTTCACCGAATACATCTCCATCCAAACTCGGCTTTTCCTCTGATAAACCAGAACCTGTTTATGAGTTGCTAGAAAAACGTAATTATCAGTTTGACTAATCGGAAAAACACCAGGAACCATCCCCCTTATGCATCGAAGGCTAACCCTATCCACCATCGACCATTCTTCCCTCTCGTAATGTTCCATAATCCAAACACTCATCCAAAAATCCGAAATTTGAATGACCGACAACCTCCCATCCGACTCAAGCAAATAAACCCGATTTCCACTCCCACACACCACTTGATTAGGTAGATTTATTTTCCTCCACGTTTCCGAATCCAAATCAAGAACGAGCAAACAAGAGCAACTAGCAGTTAACCAATGCAAGGCACCATTAGTAAACACAACTTGGTTCCTATTCATATGTGTAAAATGGTCATCTTGCAAAGTGACAAACTTCCTCCACTTATTCGTCTCCGAATCAAACACCATACATATGAAAGTCCTCTCGGGCCTATGCCCGAAAGACCGATGATTCCCGGCCAATACTACATTATACTTTTGTGTCATCATATTGCAAGCCAAACCCACAAGAGTGGCTTCTCCATCAGGATAAAATCGAGTAAGGGGCCGTTCACGAGTTCTTGGAAGCAACCTATACTCCTTAGTCATAGGATTACACACATAATAAACACCTTTATCAGGAATGCTAGAACAACACAACAATCCATTACAAGATGCTCTAACCTTGACTCTATCTTTAATGAAATCCAATGAAAATTCAGATACTCCTCTCAAATTATCAACAAGAATCAAACTTGGTCTCAATTGTGAAGATGGGTCAGTAATTTCTACGAGCACCATGGGGTTTCTAACAGAAACCTCATTGTAGAGCTTCGTGAAGTATTTATCAGAAATTAGCTGATACCAAGTTTTGGACACACATTTGGTTCTATAGAGGGATTTTATAGGCAATCTCGTGAGAATTTGAATCACAACTTCATCGGGGAAAAATCCTGATTTCAAACTGAATGAATTCATCTTGTGATTTCAAAAAATTGGGGAGAACAATTCGTGAAAAATCGAGAAATGTTGGGAGAAAAACTTACTTGATCGAATTCAATCAAGCGAAACACCCAGAAACGGAATTTTCTGCAAATCTTAGAAGAATTGTTTGTTGTATAAAACTGAAACGAACTATTCCCAGGCATTAATTGGGAATTGGTGGTCGAGCTTGATGTTTGTTCGTCATCGCTTGAGATTAAGAATATATAAAGTGGGCCGGGCTTTGACAATATAAAATGGGCTTGAAAATGGGCCCGCAAGAAGAAGGCCTTGAAGATCAGGTAAAAGTCATCAAGGAAAGAACATTTTATTATTACCAAGAAAAAAGCGACTTTATATCTTTTACATTATTTTTTTCTTTTACAAAATTAGAAGTTAATGTAAAATTTGCAAAAAGGTCAAAAATTCTTGATTTTTTGGGTAACTAAGCTAAATTATTATATATGTGCTTTACTTTTTTGTTCAATAGAAAAATGCAAAGATGTTCATAATTAAAAAAATCCGTGATTAAATTGGATTTTCCAGCACATTTGGAGGACAAAAAGGTGAAGAATTCATCTTTCGATTTTTAATACTCCGAAGCAATGGCAAGTTAACAAAATACTGAATCTTTCACCAAATAATATAATTCTTTATTGTGCTTCAATTTTATATTTTATTTTACTACTGTACACACAGATACAATATAAATATGTGGCTATATATGTAGCACCCTATATTCAATGAATATCTACAATATCGCATCACATAAGGAACATCATTCATCATTCAAAATGTGTATGAAGAAATCTTGGTATTCTTGGCTCCTTTCAAGCGAAATGCATGATTGTGCAAATTTATATGATTACGATAAAGTATGTCTATATCGAAAAGCAACAGAAATCTGCTCACAAAAGTTCACAATAGAGTTTCAGAACTAAGGTTTCAAAGATTTTCACCAGTGACTAAGGTCTAATACTTCCACCCTGTTCGATAAAATTATGTTCCTCGAGCAAAATGAAGATTCAAAGAGCAAACTTAGCTATGTGCTTATACAAGATGGAGAAATATACTTGCTTCACATTCGTATATAAAAGAAATTGGAGCATTACTAATCTGTTGGTTTTGAGACTGCAAAGATAAGAGCTAAAACCACCTTTTCATCACCTCAATTTGGTACCCTGAAAAAGAAGAGAATGATCAAGAATCTGTATAGGTAAATTAACCGAAATTTATGAGCAACAGTACATCACAAAAGCATACCCTTATAGCAAAAACCCACTGTCCATTAATCCATTCCCGATGAGCCCTCAAATCCGAATGTTGAAATTCCAATGTCTCGTTTGTGGTATCAAAGTAAACTGAGTATGTTCTTCCTGGGAAGGCTTTGCAGATCTGACCAACACACCACCCACCATAATACCAAGCATCAACTTCTTCAAATGGCTTGAATGGATCGGTTTTTTGAAGGACTGGAGGGCAAGGCCTTATGCATAGGGGATGGGCTTCTTCTTTGCGCAGTTGCATTCCATCATCAGTTTTCAGGGTCTTGTATTCGACCAGATATCTACCTCTTCCGAGTATTTTAACAACAACAGCAGGGTACCAAGAAACCCCGTAAATTTTGTCACATTTCACCTCTACTTTTGTTCCAACCAGAAAATTTGTTTCAAATCCTATTCCATCATTCTCTCCTTTATGTTTTCCTTGTTTGTTCTTCACTAGCAACTTGGGATTTTTCTGCATTTCAAAAAGTCATGCATGAAGGCAATTACAAGAGGTTTAATGTAAACAAATATGTTAAAAGAAAGACCATCCCCACAATTATAACAAATGAAGTGGAAAACAGAAGCAAGATCATTCTCCAAGTAAATTTTAAGAAAGACTTCTCAAAAGAAAAAAGCCATACCCCAAATGCAGCACTCCATTTGCCATCAATCCAATCTTGATGAGGCCTCAGATTAAAATGTTCAAACACAAGCTCCTCATTCGTTGTCCAAAAATATACTGCATATTTTTTATCATCAAGAATTTTGGAAATAATGCCAACCCACCATCCATCATTATACCAAGCATCAACTTGCTCGAGCATTTTGTATCGGTCAATCCGGTCAATCTTAGGAGGACATGGTCTTACATTTGCGGCAAATGCCTCTTCCCTTAGCAGCTCAGACTCATCATCCGTTTTAAGTGTCTGGTACTCAATCAAAAACTTATCACAGCTTAAGGAGCAAACTATCACAGCTATGTACCAAGAACCTTGGTAACCTTCTTCATCGCTTTTCACTTCCACCATCATACCATCTTTAAAGGTTGGCTCTGAGGCCTTCTGACCATGTTTCCTCTTCAAATTCAACTTGTTGGACTTTAGCTTTAGAGCAGTTAGATTTACCTACAAATTCAGATGTGAAAAAGTCAGCTAAATGTGGAGATAGATATTAAGTGTGTGGGAGCACACAAATTAAGTACCTTAAAGTCTGCAAACCATTCACCATCAATCCATTCTTGATGAGGCCTCAATTTACAATGATCGAATACCATTTCTTCATTTGAGTAGATGAAGCAAACCATGTAGCTGCAACTATTGTAGACTTGGCCAATGTAACCCTCCCACCAACCACCATTATACCACGCATCGACACGCTCAAGATACTCATACGGTTTAACCCGTTGAATAACAGGTGGGCAATGCCTGATGCATGAAACATCTACTACTTCTTTCAAAAATTCAGTCCTGTCCTCAGTTCTCAACGTCCGATATTCCACCAAGAACTTATCATTTCTCAGGGATTGAACAATAACTGCGGTTAACCAAGAACCAAGAAAACCTTCTTTATCGGTTTTTACCTCCACCAACATCCCTTCACTGAATTTCATCACTGCTCGTATTCCACTAGACTTTATCCTGAGTTTCAACCCCGTTGATCTCACCACTGTCTTGGTTGAATTGCTCTGCAATTTCAAAATTCTTATAACTAAATGCACACAAAAAGAAATCCAGGGAAAAGAGACCATGATACCTAACAAAATATGAAAATAACAAGCAAACTAGAAAATATAAACACACTAATATTCAAAATAATAGTAAAATTTCACTAATAATGAAACAAGCAAACACCTGTGGAAGCTCTTGAAGAAGAAATGGCGGGTTCCATAAACCATCCACCCACTCCCTAACAGCTCTCAACTCCCACTGTTCCATTTCAGCAACAGAACCCTCGCCTTCAAACGACACCGTATACCTCGAATTCTCCAATATCTCCACAACTTCCACTTTCACCCACCCCTTTCTCTCTCTACAAAACCCTTCCACAATTTCCCCAACTTTCAAGTACCTATGGAGCTCCGGCGGCTGCGCCGGCCTGACGTCATCGGCGCTAACGTACGCCCTGCGCAACGGCGACGTCGGATCGTCCTTGTCGCTGCTTGTTTCGAGTTTAACGTACACTTGATGATGTGAGGAGTGGAGGAAGGTAGCGGGGTACCATATTGGGCCGTCATTTTGCATCCGGACCTCGATTTTGTCCCCCTTTTTGAATAATTTTGGCGGTTTTTTCTGCGGTGCTTGCTGCATGACTAATGGGCGTTCTGTGGAGAGAGAAGAAGTAAGCCCTAGAGAGAGAAGGTAAGAGGTGAGTAGCAATGGTGGGAGAGAAGAGAGAGGGGCAAAGGTGGTGATCGTATTGCAGTATGCGTTGAAACTTGCGACTGTGGCTTTTAGAGTAAGTTTTGACTGTAAACAGGTAAAGTAAAATTGGAGAGAACTGCAGGTAAATCATAGGAGAGGAGTAAAATGAATTTCCCCACGCCAATAAAAATAAAAATAACATATATATTTATATATCACGTGTTTTAATTAAATACACCAATAAATCATACTATAAAAGTTTACTATTTGTAAAGACTAGAAGTCCACGTCGATCCGCGGTTTTTATTTACTGTGTTAATATTTGTAATTTGTAATAATATAATAAAGTTGCATAAATTAATATGTTATTCATATTATTTTTTATTATTTAAATTTAAAACATGCACCATATGTAAATGATTTTTCATATTACTCATGTGTTGCATGAATTATCATATAACTTTAATAGTTTTAAGGGTAAAAAGCACTTAACCATCCGAACTATAGCCCGTTTTGTAGTTTCTTATAAAAACGTTTTTTCGTTGTACTGTCCCTATCAAACTTTGCGAGATTTGCACATTCCAGTAAAATGTCACTTTCCGACTATTTTTTTCGGCGTACATGAAACGATGTCGTTATAATTAAGGGCAAAACGGACTTTTACTATTAAGTCACACGTGAGTGACACACGTTTACTGTAATGTATACCGGAAAATAGCATTTTACTGGAATGTGCAAATCTTGCAAAGTTTAATAGGGACGGTGCAATGAAAAAAAAAATTTACAAAAAATTGCAAAACAGGCTATAATTCGGATGGTTAAGTGTTTTTTACCCTAATTTTAATTGTTAATTTTATTTATAAACTTTTTTTATTTGTTGATTTATATTTTCGTCAAATTAAAATTATTATATAAAATAATATTTCATTCAATCACAATAATTAATCTTCTCTTTTATATTTTTTATAATTTGTATATTCCACTATTATATTTGAATCAGCATATAGAGTTTCTTACATTATTTGTTCATTTATCTCTCACAAAATTATTTATTCAGTTTGTGTTTAATGTACAAAGATAATTTGGTGGGATCTCCTTAGATGAAGATGTGAGACAATAAGATTTGAAAGAACTTTTTTTACCTTTGAATATTTAGCAAATCTTGTATTATTTTATTTTTTAGTTTTATATAAATGTGAGAAATCATTATATTTACAATTTTTTATTGTTCTTGTTTTTTTTAGACAATAAAATTTGGAAGAATTTTTTTACCTTTGAATGTTTAGCAAATCTTGTATTTTTTCACTTTTTTTTTTAGTTTTATTATATAGACTTGAGAAATAATTATATTTATGATTTTTTTCTTGTTTTTTTTTTCTTCATTATTTGTATATCTTGTTTTTTGTTTTCCATTATCTATGCATCTCTCTTTTGTTGAGAAATCACTATATTTTTCTCCATCTTTTAGTTTTATATAAATTTGAGAAATCAATGTATCTCTCTCTTCATCTCTTAGATTTATATAGATTATAGAATAGCTTTTAGAGTAAGATTGATCATTTTTTTTATTCTTATTAAAGAATAGCTTATCAAATAAGATATATAATTTTTTTTTACGACATGACATTTTTAGGTGGGAAAGTGACAATTTTGTAATTTTTACCAACTTTCTTGTTTTAATATATAGTATAGATATTACTTGCTACATGAATGTCAATTGAGATCTCCAATTCTATAATTTCTATTTGAAAAATTGAATAGTAGATACCATACGTAATAAAAACTCAAAATTACCTTATTATATACATCTAACAGAATGTGGGTCCTTTTTGTTGTTGTTGTTGAGGTAATACTATTCTTTGAAAAAAAAAAAAAAAAACTTGTAAATTACCATATCTATAAAACTCATTTTCCCCATACATAATAAGCATGAATCCTTTTGTACAAATTTCAATATTTTGAACAAATTATATATGACTGTATACATCTCCAAAAACAAAAAATGATACTTCACTTGTGAATATGGTATAAATAATTTTGTATCTAACTGTATAAAGGCAGAGATGCAGGTTGATGAATAGGAAATGTTGTACGGGCATCTACAGGACCTAAATTATTAATAGACTCTCCAAACACGTTGAAAATTCGCTCCATAAATTTGATTATATAAGACATCAAGTACCAATCTAGTAAATACCACAACAAGTGAAATACATTGAATAATATATCACTCATTATTTATACATAACCCCAATTACACATAAATACGGTTAAATGTAAATGAACGATAAATATTACACCCAATATCCTCCACCAGGTGCAAGCATTGTATTCTTGAATCTTGATCACCATAGTGTTGCATGTCTGAAAATCCTCATCTGTGTGTTGAAAGAGGTTGACCAGACAAGTAAGAATGTAAGAGAGCCAATGCCTCTTTAGGCTTGTTTAGAGGGACAAGATGACCTGCCCCTCTCACTGTAATAAAACTCAACCCTTCATACTCTACTATCCTCCCTGCCACCTGCAATTCCACCATAACCATCGATCGTTCATACGTTTTCTTGATCGTCGATAAAATGATGATCAATATAATCGAGTAGGCTAACCTGGTGGTCGTAGTACCAAGAAGTCCAAGGCGTTTTGACGGGCAGTTGAAGAGCTTCGATGCAGTATCGTGAGCCTATAACCGGGACTCTACCATCTGCATCTCCACTTTAGAACAAACAATGTAAGGAATTGTGTTCTTAGGAAAATCCGAAAACACTAATGTTGTTGTTACCTGTAGATCCAAATCTTTAGGCCACCTTTGATGAGTTTTCGGTATATTGGCAAGACTGAGAAGACCATGTAGTTGTATGTTCGAAGAACGGAATCACTGCAATGGAAATTTGAAGTAAAAATCGGTGCAATATCCATTGCAAAAGAATTTAGTCTAATAGTAATAACTAGAGCACTCACTTGCAAACCTTCCATTTCACACTATCACTCAGCCCTTTTGAGTTTATATGTAGCGCGATTTGAACGTCTTTTCTATTGAAATATGTCGCTGTGTACGTAGAATAGCAGGGGTCGTAGCCTCCAGGGACGAATCTTTTTGCCTAAAAGGGGACAGAATACCTTAATCAGTTCGATTAGTGTAAAAAGTGTGAAAGCTTTATGCTTACCTTAGGGTTAGAGAAAAGGTTCGATTCACCAGCAATGGCGTTGGCAGAGGACGAGGTATTGTTGAGAAGACAAGACGGGGCGTAGATGTTGTAGATGTCGATCTCATTATAACGATTAAAGACCACATTCATCTCCTTGTTACATCCATCAGACCAGTTCTCGAGCTTGAAATCACATGCTTTTCTAGCATTGTCGTAGTCTTGATCGGATATAACCGAATGGCTCCACGCATACTCGAGTAATCCTTTGTAATCAAAGTAATCATTCGTCTCGGGATTTCCTACCTGCGATTCCAATTTTACGTGATCATCAAAGTCGGGAAATAGGAGCATTGTGTTAGAACTTAGAAGGTAGAAAACATACTATGAAGCCTTTGAGATTGATGTAGGGGTATTTTCGTCTATTCTTATTCCTGTCATACACAACTTCAGCAAGCTGAGGCACATAATGACCTACAGACAACACACAATTCTTGGTTGTAAGAAAAGTTTTTTTTTCCTTTTAAAATAAAAAAAAGTGCATATTTGAAGGTGTTTCAATAACCTGCATAACTCTCTCCTGAAATGAAGAACTCATGATCCTTAAACTGTGGGAATCTTTCCAGCCATTTTAGGACAAAGTTGTAGGTATCCTCAGCTGGAAAACGGACCAAAGTTGTCGAGAGAAGTCTATTTTAGCGACGTGTATTCGTATAGATCATAGACTCTTTCAAACTAAAGTGAGATATCAGAGAGAAGTATTATTAGTTTATTACCTACAAATCTATCATCTAACTTTGTGAAATCAGAAGATGTATTGGTGTATGAGAATCCAACTCCAATTGGAGATTCCAAAAACAGCAAATTTGCTTCTGCAATCAATACAAATTCTTTCAGATATTTATTTAACTTGATCTTTAACCACACCATCAAATCTTGAAATTTGCTGAAATTAAAATTAAAAAAAAAAAAAAATTTCATGAGAGAGAAAGTGACCTTTATTCCAAGAATGATGATTTAATTCAAGAACATCACCCTTTTTACCAACTCTAAGTGGGCCCAACTCCACAGCTGCTCCATATCCAATTGATGAACATCCAGGCCCTTCATCACACACCACAAGAAAACATCAAACTATAAAATTAGGGGGGGGGGGGGGGGGGAGGGGGGGAGAGAGAGAGAGAGAGAGAGAGAGAGGGAACCTCCATTGAGCCAAAGGAGAAGGGGTTTTTTAGTTGGTTGAGACTGAGCTTCAAAGAACCAATAGAAAAGGGCTCTACCATGGGCTTCATTAACTGTGATGTAACCTGAAAAGTGTGCTACATTAAAGTTTGTTGGTTGGCCAGGTAGCTTTACTACTCTATCATATTCATATTCCTCAGACTTTAGATTTTCTGCATTTATATCTGCATTCAATGCTACGATAAAAGTTAAGATCAACAAAAACATTTTATTAGGAACTACACTTTCAGATCCCATCCCTTTTACTCCACACTCATCACTTTTTTTTCACTGCACAGAGATAGAGAGGAGAGAGAGAGAGAGGTGATGATATAAGTAATCCAAGAATACAAGCTGTCCTTGTGTGAATTTTTGCAGGAAAACAAAAAGATTATATTAAGATTCTGATTGAGAAAAAATAATGTCTAAAGATTAACTTTTTTACCATTCCAATTCTCTGTGAATGCATTGGTTTTTGTCTTTCAATAGAAGAATACGGTAAGATGGACTAAAAAAGATCCCCAATACCTTATCCACAAACAGTGCCACAAAAGTAGTTAATAATTTGTGGTGGGTACCACAAGCCCACTCTCTATGACCAGTCAGAGAGTTTGCTTATCTTATTACATTGAAAGAAGTAAATTGGATGCATCTTTCCTTAAATAAAGATAGCTAGCTATAAAAGATGCAAAACTTTTTTTTTCCTAACAATATTCAAAGTGTAGATTTCTTTTTACACAGATAGAATCAACAAATAGCTCTTTTACCTTTGGAAATAAATGATATGAAATTTACAATCAAAGAGTAACCATATATAAAAATTTAATAACATTGACATCAAACAAGAACATACAATCTTATACATTCAAGCTCGAAATCCTAATCATCCATATTGCATGTCTTTTAGACAAATAACAATCATTGATAGAATATCAAACATTACAATAGAGTCGTAGCATAGCTAATTCTAAAGCTAATATAGAGCTATTACGCCCGTGTCTTTTTAGCCAATTTTTAGCTTAATTTGTATCAGAATCGGACCGATATCTTGACCTAAAATGTATAAAAGCACATTTTCTTGCATGTTATATTACAAAAAAAAAGTTCAGTTCCACCTATAACATGTACAACTTCTTCATCCTTATCAAATGCTCATGAAATTCATTACCAAATATGGATAAGATCATATACATTGTAACTAACTAACAGAGATTTCTTAAAGTGTGTAATTAAGCATCACAATTTACAACTCACAAAATAGGTATTCATTGCTCCTTAGAAACCTCACAAACTGCACACCACATGCTTGTGGAAATTACTCAAAGAAGAATCAGAATCTTTACTGCATTATCTCAATCAACCCTTGCTCAATCTTCATTACAATCATTAAAACCCCTTATTTAATCGTCAAAGCGCCCATTAAATCAAATGGGCACGCTATTATATACATAGCTGATTTTGGTGAGATATTGCTCAAATAATTTCCAAATAAACTAAGTATTTTAAATTATCAGCAGTAATGTAAAAGAAAAATATAAAAGCAAACCCTAAGTAGGATTCTTCGGTCTAGAGAGTGGAAGGAGAAAGCGTTGACGGCAACTGTGACGGAGACCAAAACTCCTGCGAGTTTGGTCGTCGTTATGTTAAAGCCACCAGTGTCATTTTCGTGGACACGTGTCAGCGGCTGAAGTGAAGACGTCCTACAGTCTTGCCTGCGGTGTGGCGTTAGCAATAATAAGATACAAGGTACAAATGTCGCAGCATGTGGTACAAGTCGTGAGAAATTTTGCGTGTGTGTGTTCTTTTGTAATATCAGCATTATTATATTATAAAAATCTTTTTTTAGGGAGAGAACTAAATAAATTATTTTTGTCTCCATTATTTTATAAACTTTTTTTAATGTAGAATTGTAAATATAACGATTTATTCGAGAATTCCACCAACTCAAAAAACAAAAATTTGTATTCGTATTCAATTAATATTAAAATATTAATATTAAGAATTCTTCCCAACACTTTTTTTTCAACATGCTCGGAAGCAATCTATATATTTCTCCTCATTTTATTTTAATTTCATTCTCTAATCATATAGCATAATATATCATAATATGCTATGTATTAATAAATAAATTTAAATTATTTCAATGAGATTTATATAACAATCTGGGCCCAGCTCCAGTACCACAGCTCGGTGGCACGGATTGGGCTACTGAGGTCATGCTTGGCCCAAATTGAGCCCAATGCTATGACTAGTTGGGCTGAATAATATATGGGCCTTTGAGCATATGGATGGGCTAATTTTTGTTACGTCACACAGTCCATTGCTATGTACCATTCTTGCGTTTTGTTAGCCCTTTGCTTAATCTCTCTCTCTCTCGTTCAGTTATAAGAAACTGTTCCCACTCAATTTTACAACACAATTTTCTCTCATTTTTATAAGTCAGCTTTTGTAAAAGAAATTTCTTTCCACGTCAAAAATATGTGGATTATATCAAAATTCATTTGTATTTTATGATTGATTATGAACATTAATTTGTATATTGTGATAGATAATGAAAATTCATCTGTATTTTGTGAGTTGTTCTTTTGTGAATGAATATTCAGTGGTTTGTATTCCGTTCATGTCATCCTGTAAAAAAAATGCAGTTTTCTTTAATTATTTTTATTTTTTCAATTAATTTACTATTTGATGTTTGAGATATTTTCCTTAAAACTTTATTTAAATACATTTAAAAATGAGATAATGTCAATTCTAAATGTTTATTAAACTTGGTTTCTAAAATAAATTATAATATTGTAATATATTATGCTATATATTAATAAATAAAATAAATTTAAATTATTTCAATGAGATTTACATAACACGGCTCGGTTGCACGGAATGGGCTACTGAGGTAATGCTTAGCCCAAATTGAGCCCAATGCTTTTGTTGGGCTGCATAATATATGGGCCTTTTAGCATATGATTGGATGGCTAATTTTAAATCACTACAGTGCACCATAGTCCATGGCTATGTCACATTCTTGGCTTTTGATGCATATACTTTTTAAAACTTTAGTCACAATTCTGAATTAAATTAATAATAATATAAAATAAATATTACCATGTAACACAACCACTACAATAATCTGATACCACTGACATAATTTGTATCTGATATTCTGGCACAAAGTTAACTTACTGTCCAAATTCAAAAGAATAAATATGAGAAAAAAAAAATACACCATCAAAATATTTGTTTTTTGTATATACATGTTCTAATCAATTAATATGTTTGAAAAATAAAATAGAGTGGTCCATAAGAATTGAAGAAAAGAGTGAGTTATAATGATTACTTGGGTCAGAAAATTCTGGGTTTGAAAAAAACTGTTCATCCAATAAGTGTCAACTGCACTGATACATCATTTTCAGAATAAATTCTTTGATCCAAAATTCCATCAATTATGCATTTATTATTTTCCTGACTCATCTGACTTTGCCCTTTCAAAATTTCATGTTATAAAATCTCTGATCAATATAATTCAATGCCCCATTTTGGAACCATTCAATTTTCACATTTTTGATGTCTTCTTCTGCTGCATAAATTTAAGCCCTCCAATTTTTTCACCATTCAAGGTAAAATTAACTCTCACTTTTTATTTTTCTATTCAACAAGTGTATATTTCATCTTTTATTTTTGTTGTTTATAAAAGAGTGCTATTTAGAACAACTGATGTTTGCAGTTTTGTATTGCTATAAGATTTAATTATTTTGAAATTGATATGCATGTAGTTTTACATAAGTTATATATGGTTTAAATATATTTATATCAGTAAAAATGTTGCACTTTGTCTATCATTAAATGCATCTTCTATTTTAATTTGGCAATTAAGACCATACATTTATATTCTTTTGGTTTGTAAATTCTTGATAGGTGGGTAGGTTTACGTTTAAAAGTTTTAATATGTCTTGTATTAAAGAGATATTCGTATAAGTTGTTATTTGTTGTTTTTTTTTTTTAAGGAGGATCATCAGATTCCACCCCTACCCTCCGCAGTGACTCGAACCCAGGACCTATGCCTAGGTAGCAGACGCTTTTTACCACTAGGCTATCAATGCTTCGTCAAGTTGTTATTTATTGTTCAAATAGTACTAATCGTCAAACGAATATCCAGCATAATTATGTAGAAGTTGTTTCATTTTCAAATACATCTATACCAAAGTTGTATAGTTAGGTGAAAATTTAACATCTGTTTTTTTTTTTTCCCAAAATTATTATTATTATTATTATTATTATTATTATTATTATAAAACACTTACACACATGGGTAAGAGTGGAAGAAAGGAAAAATAAAAAATAAAAAAATCATGACATTGGGTTGGTAGGTTGGTAAAAGTTGCAATTGGACAGGTGTGTTGTTGTCATTTTAATTTATTGGGAACCATGTTTGTCAATAAGGTTATGGGAGTTTGCAAAAACTGCAAATTACTTACAAATCCCAACATTTGGATTTAGTCTAAATTTTTGGGCAAATGTGATGTCTACTATAATTGTCAATATTATATATTACTAATGTTTACAATACTCAAATTTATCATCATATATTAAAAAAAAAATCATATGTTGAAATTATAATCTCACCCTTGATATAATGGATGTTTGGAATACTTATGCAATATTAAAGTTTAAACTCTTTCATGATAAAACCATGGGTTAGGACTGATAAACTTGAGTTTTACATTTATTTTTAAATAAAACTATAAAAAAATTCATCAAGAATTGTGGGAGGACCACACACCACTAACCCACCAATAATGGATCCTCCTAGTCCTTGCAAAACACCATAACTTAATAATAGTATTTTCTTCCTCATATACTTATAAAAATTGTTAAAATATTTCATAAGATATCTGAAAATATAACAATATTTTAAAAAACTTAATAATTTATTGTATCCAAACATATCCGCGTATGGTTATTTTTAGAATTAAATTCTAATATTTATAAATTTGTAAATCATCTCATTAACAATTCTTAAGGCCTTATAAATATGTACCCAAAAATAAATAAAAAACTAAACGTGGAATCAAAATCAATAAAAAGGAACAAAGGACAAACTCTTATATACTCATGGTGAAATTGTTTTTTTGCTCAAATAATATAACATTGTGATCAATTTCTTGAACAGTAGATGTTCGAAAATGTGGATAGAGCTTAAGGGTCATATTCCATACCAAACAAATGAAATAATTATTATGAAGGGTAATCATGTTATATTTTTAACATTTTCTAAATTGAGGTTTCACAATTTTGATGGAGACAAGTTACATCCATACTCTTAGGTTTGTGATGTTGTACGTTTTTGGATTGAAAGCTACAATTTCCTACTAGATATTCTTAGTGTAATTTCATACTGCAATACTTGTTTTATTTTTAACTTTTAACATACTCACCTTAAATATAAGCTGAATTTCATATATAATAGGCGTTAATTATGTTACAGGCTTTCAGTAAACAATCTCAATTGGTAGTTTGGTTTTGTTCTCAATCGTATTTAAAAGCATCTGATGTATACGTTACACGTTTCATGTTTTTTGTGTCTTTTATTTAAAAATTAAAAACATCTGACATATATATTGTTGACGTCAAATTTTGTAGAACACAAAATCCTAGCCAAACACCAAAAATCTCGATCCGGCTCAAATAAATCGAACCGAACAAATGATATAAAAATCGAATAAAATAAGAAAAAGACGGTGCCCGGTGCCTACTTGGGCAAATCTGCTAGGTTTATTCTGGTGGTCAGTTTTGGCCGGCTAGAACGTTTTTTATATATGAATTGAGAGAAAATAGCTCTCTAATTGCTTGAATACAGTGATTTCGGAACATTTTAATGAGATTTTTAATCCTATTTATAGTCTAAATCTAAGATACAAAACTTGGGGAATAAGAAATAAATCTCTTGATTCTAGGGTCTCAATGGAGATAAATAGGATAAAATCCTATCTAAATCGGATATGATTTGATTGTAGATTTGTTTCCTTCTTTGTGGATCCTGGCGTGAAATAAGCTAACTCTTTTCTGATTATCTTCAACTCTGAACTGACCTGCTCGGGTCGACCCGAACACTGCTCAACTCGGGTGGTCGGGTCTGATTCTCCGAGCGACCATGCTGGTCGGTTCTGATCTTCTGGTCGAGCCAGCCATCGAGTGAGGATTTCGTGCCCGGTTTCATGCTCGGTTCTCCTCTCATTATTCCGGCTAGGAATCTGATCCGATGAGCAAGTGATCAACATATATTAGACGTCTCATATTTTTTGTAAAGAAAAGACACTTATCATTATTCTTCGATGATTTTCAGTGGCATTCCAAATCAATATGATACTAATTTCTTATATTATCATATTTTGAAAACTTGGATTATTGAAGCATGGGTGGTATCGTTTTGGCATATTGTTTACGAACACTATAAAAATTACATAAGAAAATGGTCCAAATTGTGGTCTTGCCGGATCCTAAGTATCAAGATTTGTGTGAAACAAATCCTTGTTGACATATATTGATGAATATAATATGTGTGTGTGTGTGTATATATATGAGGGACAAAAATGTGTTGTTTATGATGGGTTGCTTTCGCATTAAAAACGACAAGGTTGAAGACAATTTATTTATTAGTAACATAATTACATTCCAATTGCAGCCATCCTGCCCCTCCCAAATTTATGTTACTATCTTTAATGTTTTAATTAAATATAATAATTAATGGAGACGGCAAGAATATTGTGAGCTGTCATGGTATTTTATTACTGTTAATTCACATTAATAATTGATGTTATTTTACAATTATAAGATTAAATCTGACTCCAAAAATAAATATATAATCGGGGTATTCTTTATTTTCTCAAAAAATTCAATTATGATATGGATTTAGGAATGAGCCAGAGAAATTTTATATGAAGTAAAAGTATTTTGTTTTTTTGGTAGTTCGATTATAATAATTAAGGTGTCCAATAATTGTTCCAATATCTTAAAAGGCAAACAATAGACCTAATCGATTATCTGTTGATTTTAGCATACAGCAATAAAGATCATTTGAATATGAAATAGAGCAAGCAAATGAGTTGAGGAATTTGACTGGAATAAATAAGAAGAGAGAGATGTGAATAGGAATTGGCCCATAAATGCCTCTTGTGTGGATCACAGATATAGCAGAGGGAGGTCAACCACCATCAATCCAGTCAACTACCCAAAATAATGAATTACTCATTTTCTTTAAAAAAAAAAAAAAAAAGAGTAAAGAAGATAATAATTCATTATATATTTATAATGTTATGTTTCAATAATGACACGAAAACGAGAACTTATGTATTATTTACAAATACGAGATTTGACTGTTTGATTTTAGTAGAATGGAGATTTTAAATCTTGATGACATATTAGGTTCTTTTATATATATAATAGATAGATATCTGAAAGGACAAAATTAAGATCTCATTTACATGATTTAATTTAAGAACTCATTTCACCCGTTTTAATTTTCTTTTTCGATGGAAATCAGAAAACAACTGAAGTCCAATTCCTCATCAACTTAAGCTAAAATAAGTTGAACCTCAATATGTTTCTCAATTAAATGAAATCCTACCCTTCTATTAAAGTTCTATCACAATAAATTAAGGTGAAAATTAAATTTAAAAAGAATTGTTAGATGCAAAGTTTGACTATCTTAGGGAAGTGTGAAACTAAAAAATTGTTGGCCGTGGGATGCCATTTCCCAAACCCTTAATTCCCTCACAAACCCTAAATTTTATACACACTAGAAACAAGTGAACCATTAATTAAATAATTGCAACATTGTGTGTATTAGGCCAATTTACTCTTACCTAGACCTAGAAGTTATAGTCTTGATATTCTTGTTTTTGTTTCTTTTCCCAAGCCCCCTTTATTTTATTTATACATCTCCCTAAGATTCAAACATAACCCACCAACAAAAATATTAAATATAGTTCTCTAAACTTTCCGATTTCTTATATCTGACAAATTTCCTGATAAATTTAATCAAAATATGTTTTTTATCGGAGTTTTTACATAGGGTATAGATAGCAAATTTAATGAGTTGTTCTTGAATGAATCTTAATGAAACAAATATTTTCAACAATGGTATGAACTCTTGAAATAAAATCAGCTTTTTTTTTTTTCTTTTTTCTTTTTTGAGTTGAATCTGAGTAATTGAGTTAATTGGACAATTATGACTTTTACTATGAAGTAATTTAGGACGAGGTTTCAGCTGTTTTTACTGCGGTCGGCCGGGCAGCCCCGTCGGGCAGGATGTGGGGCCGCCACGTGTATGTTGGTTTTCTTTTAAATTCTTTCTGGGCCTTAACCTGTCACTTTCAGGTCCATTAGGGCAGCCCATTTTCTCTCCATAAAAAGCCCATTCTCTCCCTCTATCTTTCCTCATTCCTTTTCATTCACATTCCCCTCTCTCTCTCTCTCTCTCTCTCCCATGGAAGAAAGAGAAAAGACTGCAAAGCAGAAAGCAAGACTGGGATTTTCACAACTACTAGGTATGTCAAAACACACTCACAATGACACTTTTCACTTAATTAAATTTGCTAATTTAGAACTATACACACATATAAATATATTTACACATGCATGGACTTTTCTTGCAAGTCAATACAAATTAATCATAGTTGTATTTGATATTCATGAAATACAGGCTACAAATTTGATGCAAACATGGAGTTTCATAGCTCCATCATCAACACAAACAATATTGTCATAAAATCGAGCTTCAATGTGGAAGAGGAAACCACGACCAACATATCCATCTCTTGGTCTTGATTAGGTGCTATCCTGCCTGAGCTTTTTTACCGATTATTCTTTTTTTCCTTTTAATTTTTCTCATTTTTTGACTTGTTGCCTTTTGTTTTTCTTCATTTTCATGTCTTCTTGACCTTGTAAGACCTTTTCTTGACCTTGTAAGACCCCGCGTCTTACATTCATTTTCTATTTTCCGTTTTCTTCCGGATACCGCACCAGACTTTTCTGATGTCGGACTAATCCACCCTCTTTCTTTGTTCCCGCCCAACTCACGTTCTCCTTCCTTGTCTATCCCTCCTGAGCTATTCGAATTTTGAGCCACTGCAAGTGCGATCAAGAATTATACATATCAAAGATCATAGAGATGTAACTAGTAGTTTTAATTTTTATATGTATTTGTTATATATGAATTGCACTACATACATCTCTTATAATAGTTGTAGAGTGTATATTCTTGTGGTAGGGCCATAAAATTAAATGTTAATTACAAAGGGCAGAATAGATAGCCAAATATAGACACATGTTGTGTAATTTAGGCCCTCAGTTTCGTTGTTTTATATGTTGTTGGGCTGAAAAGTAGTATAAGAATAAATAATATTCTTGCAGTTTTCATGTGACTGTTTTCATGTACAAATACTACTCTATTATTGTTGCCTTCATTTTTCCCTACCTTAATTTCATGCTTTCACTTTTCTTTCTAATAAACACCTTTTTCCTTCTGCCAAAAAAAAATGTTTTCAGTAAAAACCCTTTTCTTCTCTGCAAGTTTTACTTGCATGTACTGTTTCTTTACTTCTTTTATTGGAGACAATGCTAATAATATTTTCTATTTTTTGTGTGTATAATGATAATATTATCAAGTTGAATCTTGATTAAAACTATATGTTATTTCATGTATTTGTTGAGTTGTTTAAATTCTTTGTTGCATTATCTATTTTATGAGTTTTTTTGTATTATTTCTGTGTTTTATTTCATCAATATTATGGTATCGGTATTGTGAATAAATTCACCAAACATACTGGCATACACTGATTAATTGAAACATGGCTAAAAAGCAGGCAGTACATGCACTTTTTTTCCTTTCTACTAAAAATATAAAATCCAAAACTGCAAGAAGCATATTTTATATTTGGAATAAATAAAAAGTGCAAAAGACAAGCTTTTTAGAGTTGATTTCCAGAAAAACAGGGTCAAAGAATTGTTGCACAACAATTTCATTTTTTTTTTTCTCATATATATATATATATATATATATTTATTTATTTATTTATCAATAAAAGATTTTAAAAAAAAGTTGAAATTGTCTTAAGTCTGAAAAGAGGTCTTTCTGAAAATAGGGGGCCCTGTTCTTATCTCTCAGTTTCAACATTTTCTGAGCATTATCTGCACATACAGCTTAGCTTTGATATTTGGATCTTCTTGTGATGATGTCTTTTTTTTAGTTAAGTGAAATGCAATTTTAATCCCCTGAATTTAATAAAGATTATTTCTTCCATGATATTTGAAATAACTTCAAGCTAAATCTTTGAGACATTATTTATGGAAAAGTCTTTGTCAAAGTTTTTTCAAGCACAAAATTATGGTGTCTCCAAGTTGGACTATGAAAGGTAGACAACTTTTTTACATGTATTCAATCACCTTAATTCATTCCCTAAATTTATGGCTGTGAGAGAATAATGGAATATCATGCAACAAGATCTTCTCCATTATTTCCTTTTCTTTTTTTTTTTAAGTGCACTAAAAGTAGATTTTGAAAGCTAGCAATATTGTCAAAATGTATTTAATCATGTTTTGATGTGACTACTATTGAAATAATCAGATCTTATATTCAATTTTTCGATGCCTCATTCATGTATTACAATTAAAACAACATAATTTTGATAGTGATATACAATATGATATAAATAGTGGTGTATGTATACTCAAATTTGAGAAATGAGCTAGGATCAACAAGGGGTGAAATGGACAATTGAAGTGATTAAATGACCATAATACCCTTGAGATAGTACAATGTACTTGATGAAAAAGTGAGTGGATAGTTTTGAATACTAAATAACAAAATAAATTATATAAAAAAAAAGGGTAATGATATTGGCTCATGTGGTTATAATTTTGTAAGATATAGGCAGCATTTGGGTCCAGTTGTGGCAGGCTATTATCCCATCTTTTAGTAACATAGTAACATGGGCCTTTCATTATAGGACTTTTTATACAAAATCATTACTCTCAAGACCCTTTTCAAAAAGTTACACATTTTTGTCAAACCACTCTCTCAATAATGCCTTGATAAATAAATATCACTATGCTTAGAAGTTGACACAAATTTACATCATCTACATACACTTTACCACACTTGGGTGGGAACATTCATGTACAGTAAAATCTCTATAAAATAATACTCAATAAATTAATAATCTCGATAAAACTAATAATTTGTCTAGTCCCAACTTGGGATCAATTCAAATTTGGACACCAATCAATTAAATAATAAGATAATATTTTTTTCGTAAATCCTAGTGTATATTTAAGGTCCCGACGAAACTATAAATTAATAATTATTAAAAAATTCTCAAATACAATATATATGTTATCCACTTCAACATTTTAAGACAATTTAGTAAAATATGAATCTATTGTTAACATGATTATGTGAGTATACATTCTTTGAATGGTAATTAAAACTTGTGTTTTAATTTATGTGTCATCAATAACTAATGTACATTTGTAAGTGGGTTATACAACCCCGAAATTTTGAAGGTCAGTTATGTATATACGTTAAAATCTCTCTAAATTAATAAATTATTAATTTATCGATTATATAATATCTCTCTAAATTAATAAAATTCTCCGGTCCCAACAATATTAATTTATAGAGGTTTTACTGTATATTATATAATAGTTTTGGACCAAATAATATGTTTTTAATATTTTACAAAACAAAGAAAAACTATTTAGCACTTTGTATTGGTCTGTTGAGTTTTTTGTCCTCAAGTTTGGGCACATTTTTTATGTTTTCAAAAACTATTGTTTGGTTTCATTTCGACAAATCAATTTTACATCAACTATATTTGTAAAATTTGTTGTTTTAATCTTCAACATAATGTAATCGATAGTTTTACAAATTAATCATTATTGAGACAAAATTATCCTAGATGAAAAATCAACATGAAGTCATTTAAAATGATTCACGTAATTAGGGAATTGCCATTTTGAAATATGCTTATCAACTCTAGATAATTTGGTTAGAATCAACATTAAATGATAAAAATTATAAGTTGCAGCTAGATGAGATTTGAAACCAATTGTGTAAACATGGTTGGTATAAAAGTATTTTCCAAAACTTAAAGGAGCAAACATAAGAACTCTCAGTGTTCAAGTCTATCTCAAAATAAATATTAAGACAAAAACAAAAAAGATAATAATAAGTATAGAGATTGAAATATGGTCCGGAATTTGTAGCATTTGTAGTATAGAGATCGAAATATTTTTGCAGGCTACACAATGTCGAGGTTAAGAATTTAAGAGATTTGAATTTACTCGTTTTTTAATTATGGTTTTGTTAAATTTTATTTATTTATAATTTATGCACTAAATTGTCATCTTTTATCGTATAAATTAATTTATTATTGAGGACTTAAATATTTCACTAATGCTTAAAAAGAAAAAAAATATATGATTTGTTCATATTCCATAACTTTCCAAAAACAATAGATTGGGCCTTTGTAGTCATGGATGCTTTTAGTTTATGTCGATTCTTTTCGAATTTCAGCAGGCCCATTAGCTGGTTGGGCCCACTAAATCAAATAATATGTTTAGATGGGCCCATGGGCTTTAAATTTGTGTCCATTAATTTCAAAACCCATTAAGAAATAAGTAGTCCACACATTCTATTTAATTATTTTACGTTAAACTAAGTTTTTTCCCCTTAAGTTAATTATCCAATAATTATGAGAGGAATTTATGAGATCGGCCTATAAATATAATTCCATGAAATAAAACATCACTACCTAGACACCGAGTCCATGAAAATGTATATTCACTAAATCAGTAGGCATATATTATACTTCGGTAAAAACTCACATGCAACCGTCGTACGGTGCGATGGGACTGTGCACAATCGTGCCTCGAGGAACGATCGACCGTGCACCACAACAGTGTACAAGTATGTGATTTTCGACTCTATGTATGTGATTTTCAACTCTATGTATGTGATTTTTTTTCCACACACGATCATGCTGTGGGGCACGGTTCTACTGTGCGCGACAATACACGACATGTGTAGCGCATGGTATGGGACACGGTCGAAAGTGCGCCACAAAAGTACGTGATTTTTAGCTCGTAATTTTTTTTTTGTGGCGCACGGTCGACCGTGCCTTAGGACACGACTGTGCGCGGTCTCATCGTACATGAGACGGTTGTACAAAAAACCAACTCACTTTATACTTGTAGGAAAATAAATATATAATTAAAATCTAGACATGATATACTCTAAGAAATTATACATTTTGAAAATAATACGGCCTTTTGTTGTGAAGTGTTTTAATTTCGTTTGACTAATTTTGAGAGCCTACAGGCTTAATATGCATGAAATATTTTATTACTTATATTTCCTACTCGTGAGATATTATTCCCTAGGTCCCGAAATAAATATCATTTTAGACTTTTTTTTCATATAAATTAAGAAAGATAATATAAAAACTAATTTATATATTTATAATTTTGTAATTTTGAAAAAAGTTTAAATAATTTCGTAATTTAAATTTAAAAACTAATTCATATTCTTATCACTCTACACATATCTGATTTACCAACAGTTATTTCAAGCGGTTACTCCTTCAAAAATTTTATCCACAATTTTAACCAACTCTTCAAGATATGATTTCCAAAAAAAAAAAAAAAAATCCTAGAAAGTTCTAAGAAAATACCTTTTCTCAATTTCACTATTGCAGATTTAAACTTGAGTACTAATTCCTTTCTTCTTCAAAGTCATGATGGAAATTCAAGTTTATATATATTTAAAAGTTTAATGTTGTTGTTGATTATGTGAGTAATGAATCTACAATTGACTCAAGCCCTTTTCCACTAACTTTGTCCTTAATTTTGACAGGTCATCAGGAAATAAAAAGAATGGAGTTCAACCACAGAAGAGAAGGCATCATTAATTTCAATTGTGTTAGACAGTGGTTCACAGGAGAATCTCAAATCCAAGAGAGACAATTGTCATCAAAGAATTATGTATCTATTTTTATCTATAACAGAGAGAGACAATTCAAGTGGGTTATGATGATACATAGATACATGAGCATATGCATAGGTGGTGAGAGAAGAAACTAAAGTAATTTCCCTTTTCAGTTGGGTATTGGTTTTATTCATCTTATCCATTAAAATCAAGGGAAGGAGAAAATAATGGAAAAATAGTGAGGTTTAAATTTATATATTTATAATACAATGTTATTTTTTACTTTGATATTTTTTGTTAATATAAAAGATAAAAAAAGATAACTTATAAAGTAGTGATATTGTTGCTCACAAATTATATATATATTTTGAGTTTTAAATATTAATTTAGCATAATTACAAACATATACATAAATTATTTTATATCTACAAAACATATTATATAATAATATTCAAAATATATTATTGTGACTTGCAAATTACCGTGCATCGCACGGGAGGATTGCTAGTTAAATATATATAGCGGTGTTTTCTCTCTTTCTTCTTAACAATTCCTTTTAATTTGACATGAGTAAGTGAATTTTTTTAGATTATAGATAAATATATCTTGAAATTCTATAACAATATTTTATTTTATATGTGATAAATTTTCTTGTTAAAAAAATATTTATATACATATATATATATATATATATATATATATATATATTCCCTTCATTGATTTTCGGAACAATTGAGATATAAATGGTAAAAAGATAGAAATTTTTTTTATTGCGTTAAATAATTTAAATATTTAAGAGGGCCTACTTTCTATTTAAAGAAAGTAGGAGTACTTTGATAGATCGAATAATCAATAAAATAAATAACGACGGACATTTTCAAACATAGGACAGCTTATGCAATAAATATATGTCAGTGTAATATTATTATCATATAATAAAACTGTAATACATGGAGGGGTTATGTAATTGTATATTTTTCTATGTTTTATCAATAAATATTAATATTATGTAACATATACGCACTATAAAAGTACAATATATTAGTACATTCTAAATAAACTATGTATCATGTTCGAGTTTCATTAATCTGGATAATTGTACTTAGAAAAAATGTAGTTAGGATTTTGTTAGTCTAAATGAGTGTCCTTTTCTAAAATAGGTATTATCATTTTGTTGGCCCACCTCATCTAGACACGATATTTCTCTATATGTCGCTAGCTATCTTTTAAATATATGGCGAGATTTAGGGAGAGATTCCTTCTTTTTACGTCATGTACGTATTATTGTTTTCAAGCCTATTAATCTACCTATCATAAAAATATATTAATATGTCTAGTTATTTTTAATATGTCATAAATACAGCACAGTAATTAATATCAAATCACAGGATTTAAATAAATAAATTTTTTATACATTAGCAGTGGTCATATTAACAAATGTTTGCAGTGAGCATGAAAAGACTTTTTTTTTATTGTTTTGTTGTTGTTGTTGTTGTTATTCCTCCTTTTTCTTTTGAAAAAATACTATTTCTGTTGGTTTCAAGTGGTTCAAAGATAGGTGAATTAACCTTTATCAAATTTTTCGTTTTCAAAACTTTCTATAAGATAGCTACTGAATTCTATAACAAAATATAGCAACTGAGCAGAATCAGTAAGTTGGCAGAATATTGTTTCAGCTTACTGTTTCAGAGTTATAGTATGAAGCGGAAAAACACTAAGATAGAGTTTCTTTTGGAAAAACGTTTTCTTTTCAAAGTATGGTTTTCTCAAACTTCAATATGCAGAATGAGTAAATATATAAGTAGCACAAACACAATAAAGCAATAAAAGCACACAAAGAGTTTATAGAGGTTCGAATGTGGTATAATCCTTCTACGTCATCTCTTCTCCTTCACTGGGGAGGAACTCCGTTAGGTAAGATTGTTTTACAAGACTTATCTATACAATCTATCCCTACCAAGTTATCACCTACAAGCACACAACACAACCTACCTGCTCGTATGCATTGATCTTCCTCGTATTGCATCATAAAGTGTGTTGTCTTCCTGCTCCATGACCAGAATGCAGTAACCACTTTCTGTTCCGCACCAACTTTCTGTTCGAGACTGCTTCATGTTCTGCAAGTACTTTCTGTTCTAATTCTTCAGAAAACTTCTCAATTTTCCTTATTGCTTGCTGTTATGCTACTTGCTGATATATTGCTTTCTGAGTACAGTATCCGATAGTTCTTCTTTGCAGGATCCTGCTCCCATCAGTAACCTCCATCTTGATGATTTCCACGATATTTCTAGCTTCAACTCAAAACATAAACTTAAGAAAAATTAAGTTTCCACATAAACATCATGAAAACATGGGGTACTCCAAATCTCTGTACAAAGAAAAAATAGTTTATATAGCAATCATTTGTAGACGAATCAAGTATATTATTATTAACTTACAGAATTAATCCAAATAGCTAGCCAAACCACTATAAACAAAGTCAACTAAATATAATCGTATAACTCAAACATACTTTAAGTTTAATATAGAAATCAATGCACACCCAATATCTGATTATGAAATGATAAATAAAATCCCACATACACAAAAACCAAACAAAGTCTAGCTTTAAAAAAAATAAAAATTCATTGGAGCTATTATTTTCAATTAGATCAGAATTGACATGCCATCTAGTCAGCTCCGAAAAATAGTAATCTGATTTCGGAAGTAAATAAATAATTTAAAATTAATTTTTAGAATTGAATTGTATATGTGAAATAAAAGAAGGCCTGCAAATAGTGCTTGTGCCTGCAGAATTATACATGACTTGTCGATTTGGCATTTAAAAGGCATATCAACTGGGGCTGCTTTATGGAAGAAACATTGGACAAATCAACATGTCACACTTGTCTACCTATCTATAGTAATTAATAGGTCAACAAATTAGTTTCAACCATCCATATTCCAAAAACTTATTATATATATGGATATACATGTCAACTTCTCATTAGCTACAATGGTTAATTTCGATATAAATTTCAATGTTGGAATCTTTAATTTCAATGTTGGTTAATTTCGATATAAAGTCTGTCTTAATGCAATATTTCACCATTATCCAATATATATATAAGAAAATCAACATCAAGCCAGCATTTGATTAATTCACTTAATATTAGTCGAAGTAGATGGTCATGGGAAGACATTGACATGAATTGAAAGAAGTAGGTCAGAGAAAGGAAAATAATGGCCATATATGACCCCATTGTGTGGCAGTGAAATGTTCAACAATTGTTAGATTATGAGGACCCTTCTTGCATTTCTTGATAGTAGCTAGATATAGGCATTCTTGGACGAAGGTATCTATACTCTATGTATATATATGGAGGAATTGAATATTTTAATTCAGAGTAGATATAATTATTCAAAGGACAATGGACCCTTGAATATTATAATATTTCCAAAAAATGATAATCAATGGCTATATATATGACCCCCATTGTGTGCTTGGAATGATCAACAATTGTTTGATCATTAGGGCATTGCTTTGAGGACCATACCCTTCTACGTGGTTTTTCATATTGCTCCTCTTAAATTGTGTAATTTATGTTGTATTTGATGATTTTCGTATATTATATTCAATATTTATTCAAAAAAGAAAAAAATAAATAATGTATGCAGTACTCATGAATTAATCTCGTATGTATAGGATTTGCAAGGCACATTATATATAAACATTTATGATTTTTATCTATGGGATTATTTGCTTAATATATATATGGTACGTAAATAGTATACTAATGAATATTCAATTTATCAAATGTAAGTGATTTGCAATGTAGACATTATACACATAATTATACCTATTAAATGTTTTCTTGCTTTCATAAAATAATCTTAAACCATAAAAAAATTAAAATGAAAGAGATCAGTACTTATAATAATCAAACACAAATGAAATCCTAATGATCTTTACCAAAATCAAGAAAGTAAAAAAACACCAGATCGAATATCTGATTTAAAATGAGCGTATTTCATCTTTTATAATTAATTTTATCTACAAATTAACTATCTATATTAAATGTATTGAATTTTAGGATAGAAAAGAAGACCTCAATTAAAGCTCGTAAAAGAGTTGTTTATTTGCCAACCATTGGAACATTTAAGAAGCCATAAAAGAAAGAACGCATATAAAATCCACTCAAAACCAAAAGGTCAACTTTATTGACTTGACATAATATTTTCTAGTATGTATTACTTCTAATTCAAAGTCACCCACCCCTCATGAAACCTAATTAATAAAATAAAATAAAGTTAAGTTATATTCACCAAATGACATCACTGCCCTACAACTTTAATTGTTAAAATGACGTAGTTTTGACTGTAATACATATAAAGAACACCGACGAAAAGTGAGATAAAGGATTCAGACATCACCTCAATAGATTCATAAACTCACTCATAACTCTATTTATAGGGGGTCTCGTTTCAACCAATTATAACTTTTCAAGCATAGCTCAATTCTCTTTCATTGTCAAAGTTTTCCCCAATATTATTAATTCATTTTGATCCAAATATTAAATTGAAGAAGCATGGTTGTGGCCTCTAAAAACTCAATGAAAATCGAAAAAATTAGAGATGATATTGAACTTCCAATGATAGACCTTCATTCAAATCCTTCAGAGGCCTCAAAACAGATAGTGAAAGCTTGTGAAGAATATGGCTTCTTCAAAGTGATCAACCATGGTGTGCCACAGGAGATTATTGCCCGGATAGAAGAAGAGGCCCAAGAGTTCTTCTCCAAGCCCGGATCCGAGAAGAACCGGGCCGGGCCGGCCAACCCTTATGGATATGGCTGCAAGAATATTGGGTTGAAAGGTGATGTTGGAGAAGTTGAATATCTTATCCTACAAACTAACTCTCCCTTCATTTTCAACATGTCTAAATGTATTTCTAGTGATCCCGATAAGTTGAGGTACGTATCTATCTTTCGTTTTTCATTCCTTCATACGTCTATTATCATTGTGTTTTTGAGACTCTGTTTATGATACAAGATTGAAATGTGGGATTCTGTGATTGAATATGTCGAAAATTGAGGATCAAGATAATCTTTTAGTATTCAAGCTCACAGACTTGTCCTAGTCTTGTATGTCTATTTTCGTAGAGTACTAGTTTAGTGTATTATTTGAGTTGAAACAATTCAAGAATCTTGTGTCATTCACATCTCTCTCTCTATCTATATATAATTAATTGTCTTCTATCTCTTTAGTTTACATATGTTGTTAAATATAATTAATTTAATGTTGCACCACTTAACTTAAAGAAGCAACTTGCATGTGCATATAAGTCCTCCAACTATTTTGATGGACATATTAGCATATATCGGTGGTTAACAAGTATTTTTCATAATGATTTAAAATGAACTATTTTATCATATTTAGAATCACATGATTAGTTGTTTAGAATTTAGAATGACATTAGTTGTTTACCATATATATGTTGATTAAGAAATTTACCAAAAACCAATCATTTGGATTGTTTAAGGATGGAATCATATATTGGTCCTAATCTTGTCTTTCACGTGGATTTTGATGTTACCTCCAATAACATTGGTTATTGATATGAGTTAATCCACACTTTAAAGTAATTTGGAATCTACATTAGTTAAATAATTTATTTGGGTTATTGCTCTTTGACTCTATGAATATCTAAATACAATCATATCATTTATGTATTAAAATAAAAGATTAAAGACAATTATAGATATTTACGTACGTTTGAGTTGTTTTAATTCATTGCCATTCTTGTAAATGCAATAAAACATCAATCTATATAAGTAATATATAATCCAAAAATACATATACATGTACTATGTAGCATGTAATTAAAACAAACCATATTTCACAAATTACAAATTTGAAATCAATTTTTTGAAGGGTAAAAATTTTATCCACTGATTTATATGTAGGGTTAAACGTACGATGAATTGATAGATATGATGATACAGTAAAAAGATGTACTATTTTTCAGGATAAGTAGATAAAAAGATAATAATAAAATAATTAAAATCAGAATGACAAGTCTGAAATCTGAAGTCTGAGAAGGTCCAATCAAATCAATAGATTTTGTTAAAGTATATTAACTTCCCAGATATGGGGAAAATACTGTCAACATCTTTTTACCAAATCTGGTTATTTTTGAACCCTCCTTTTAATTTTAAATACAATTTTACCAACCAAATTAAGTTGGTTGTAATAAATGTCAAAAAGGAAATTAATAATGCTATAATTAAACCCCCCCTTTTATCCAATAGCAAACCCATCGTTACACATCCGATTCTTCGATCATTTATTCAATATGTTTTGCCTTGTGAAAAAACAAATTAAAACATGATATATCATTCAAGTGTTGGTACATTCTATTGTTATATTTATCAACACGTATTTCTTCAATAATTACTATTGCTTTTCTAGTTTCGTTAAATTCAACCATTTATTATTTCTTTTTCTATTTTGCTTAAATTTGTTCATGCATGGGTGACACAGTTCTGCTATGATTGGCTATGTGGAAGCAGTTAGAAAATTGGCATGTGAAATATTGGATCTTATGGTAAAAGAGTTGTGTGGATCCGATCCGGATCCGTACCCAAGTCCCGATCCGGCATCTGTATTGAGTGGGTTGATTAGAGATATCAATAGTGATTCTGTACTAAGGCTTAATCACTATCCGCCATCCGATGTCACCGCCACGTCGCCCCCCAAGATCGGATTTGGAGAGCATACCGACCCTCAGATCTTGACCCTTCTCAGATCCAACCGCGTCGAGGGACTCCAAATCTCATTGGAGGATGGGGTGTGGGTCCCACTCAAAAACCACCCCGAGTCGGCGTTTTATGTCAATGTTGGTGACATGTTGCAGGTCGGTCCCACGTATTTATCGTTTATTTGCACATTTAAAATTATGAGATTTTAATGAATATATATTATCACGATCATTTACTCCATTTTCTTTTTTTTTTTAATTTTTCCAAGGTTATGACAAATGGGAGGTTTAAAAGTGTGAAACACAGAGTGGTGTTGAATAGGTATAAATCAAGAATGTCGACAGTTTTCTTCGCTGCACCGCCGTTACATGCAACTATAAATTGTCTCACGACATCAAAGAAACCTCCAATATATAGAAACTTCACATGGGGTGAATACAAGAAAGCCACGTATGCTTGTAGATTAGGTGATTGTCGTCTTAGTCTCTTCGAATTGTTTGATGATGATGATGCTAACTGATGTTTCTTTCCTACTTTTAATTTCTTCATGTAAATATTTACTTCAAATCTAATGAATATTTTTTTAACTACTTCTTGCTTACATTCAATTTGCCATTTATTTTCCAACAATTTTTACAAGTAACAATCTAGGTTGAGTCTAGCTTCATATCAACTCGTTTATTATACGTGTTTGAAGAACTTTTTTTTTATATTTTCATGGGTAGTCGTAGAATTTTTTAAATTATTTTAAGCTAGAACATATATAGTTTCTAAAATTTATTTGTCATGGCAACAACATTTCAATCAATATAAGATACCATAAAATACAATTAATGTAGTATCAAGATTACATAATCAAGCTAATTCCAAGAACCCAAATATTTATTCTTTCCTTTTAAATATTTTAATTTATGATAACTCAACCTAAACTCCGTTTTGCACGAGAGACAAGATCCAATTCTTTATGGTAAGTCCAAATATAAGAATGGCCTAGTTATGTATCTAGGCCCATATATGATAATTGGGCCTAACAAACCCAAGACTATTTGCTCTCTCCACATTTGGAAAATAAAATACCTGTAAAATAAAAATATCAAATTGTTGAGAAAAAAAAAAGATCATTTAATTAGTTACGCTATTTGTATTATTATCTCATCATTATATTCGTTACATGTAATAATTATACAATTAAAGAAAAAAGAATCTTGTTCAAAACTAGGCAACTTGAATGGAAAAGTGTATTATTCTTTGGTCCATTATCCATTGATAAAGGATAAAATAGAACAACATATAATCATAAAATAAAATCTTCTAGAACTTGTATAGTTTATTTGGAATTAACATACGTAAGCAGTGATACCATTACTGAGACAATATTCCACTATTCTAATACTCATTTACAATAATAAATCACATAACTTCTCATTGACCCCATGTTTTCTCATCCCAATTTTATAATATTTAATTTCTATTGGATTAGACTGCAAGTTATTATAAACCCTCCACTAAATTTTGAAATAATCTTTTTTTTTTTTGGCCTATTATTGAGATCAAGTTTGGACTTCTATCCACGTTGTTAATTAGCTGAGTGGAATGAGTATTTTATTAGTTAGATTCTTGGTCAATAATTATAACTTAAATATCAGAATTATTCAAAAACAATATTAATCTAGATATATTTACAAATTAATAGGCTTTTTTCTTCTGGTTTAATCATCCACTAATTAAGCAACTAGATGTGCTGATCAATGATATAATGAACCTTTGACTTCATTTTATCGAGGACTGCAGAGACCAGCTTCTCTTTTTCTTGAAATTTAAGAAATTTTCTATGTAGAAAAATCTTGTCACATTATTTTTCCTTTTCGCTAACACTTTGACAATAATTGACACAAGTTGGAAATTAAGTACAAAATTTTGACCAGAAATGAAAATAACATTTTCTTTCTTTTAAAAATATTCAAGACATAGAATTTTTAAAAGGTGGTCTCATAAATTTAATTTTGTAAAATGAATTGGTCTATCATTTACAAATAAATATTGATTTACGAAAAAATGTATTTGTTATACTTAATGAAGATTTATCTTACGAAATGAGTTTTTATGAATTTGGAGTCAACTAATGCTTCGTTCCAAATTATTTAGATAATTTCTCATACATATTTTCCACATATCCTTGCTAAATTCCACATCTGAAATGGAGCAATTTGTACTTAGAATATTTGTATAGCTCAAAGTATAATTTGAGGTTTTTGTCAAATATATATGAATGAATTCATCAATTAAACCTGAATAGTTTATTTAATTATGTAATATATGTAAAACTGAGGAGTAGAACTAATTAAACATGCTAATTAAATTAGTCAGTCGAATTAATTAATTTAGATTATAAATTCTTATTGATATCTTACATCAACAGTCAGAGCAGATGAGTTAAAATGGCATAATCGAAACAATTACCAAATTTGGGAGTTAGTTTTGCACGTATTAATTCAAACCCTTTTCTAAGCGATGGGATTAATTAATTGACCACTTAGCCAACCAGCTAATAGGCTAACTAATAAATACTCTGTTTTATAATATTTAATTTGTTTTAATGATGTACGTTATTGTACAAATAAATTAAAATTCATATATGCCTACGACATTTTTCGGTAAATTCAAATTTCAATTCAGATCCTCTCTATTCAAAATCTCTATCTCACTCGTACACCATATCTCAAACTCATGTTAAATTGATATGCAAATAATAGTAGTCTCGCAATTAACTGTTCAATTAAAAAAGAAAAAGAATTGCTTATTCAAAACTACGTACGTAGTTTTGATGTCGTACACCGTATATAAATGAGTCGAGAATTTTGGTATAGAGGATTCGATCTAATTCAAATTAAATAGGGAGTTGGTATTGTGTGCACTTGGTGTACATGCAATCCGAGTCGACCCAGTTTTGACCCGGATCCACGTGTTTTTGATTTAGCTTTTTTTTTTTTGGTTCAGGTTGTTACCTTTATGTTGTATTTGTGTAACTTTTATGTACAACTATCATGACCTTTATGTACTATAACTTAGAAAAAATGAAGATTTTCAACATCATTTGAACTGTATACTTTTATGTGATATCAATGTGACATTTATATTATATCATGTCACCTTTATGTACAAATATTCTGACCTTTATGCACTTTTATATATTACATAAATGTCAAAATATTTGTACATAAAAGTGACATAAATATAACATAAATGTCACATTGATATCACATAAAGGTATACAATATAAATTGTGTTGAAAATCTTCATTTTTTTTCTAAGTTACAGACATAAAGGTACAGATATTTGTACATAAAGGTCACACATTTATAACATAAAAGTCAAGACAAAAATTTGGAAAAAAAAAAAAAAAGAAATTCGCGGATTCGGGTCGGATCGACCCGGATTGCATGGATCTTAGATCCGTGGACTTGGTGCACAGGAGTTTTTGTGTTAAATGGGAATACATTGGGATTAGCATAATGGTTATAACTAACAGTGGTATGTGATTAATAAGATATCATAAATTAGTTACCTATAGGCAACATATTCTCTACAAATTTAGGCAATGTCCATAGTTTTAGAATGGATATCCTCTTATATCATCCTCTATTCTAAACTTGTGGCTGAGTGAAATACAAAACTATTATTGCAATTACTTTATATCTCATTTTCATAACAATGCCATCACGTAAAGCAAATGAATATTTATGAAAATGATGTGAATTTAATAAAGAGAGCACATCAATTAATTGTACTAAAATACAGTATGTATGTGACATTGAACTTAATTATTCATTATTGGATTTTGATTGGGGCTTTGTAGCTCACCATGTGATTAGGTTTGCAAATTAGTCGATTCTTTGACCTCTATTTTTATATTGTTATATTTTATTACTATTTACAATATTCTAGAAAGATTACAAATAATTTATTTATATTGTGTGTTTGAAAATATTTAAGATTTGTGTTCGACCTCCATACAATGTTTGCTTCTTCTTTTTTATATCAATTAAAAATCATTAAAGATGGGAGGATTAACGCAAAATTTAAATTAAATATTAATTACTCCAATCCATGGAAAGTTTACCAAGATAATAATACCAATGATACACTCAAACTAAGTAGAGCAAAAATTTAAAACTGGGTAAATCAAAATTCTCTAGGATAATAAAACGTCCTTTAAAACTTTTGCAATAATTAAATATCGTAGATAATATTCCAGTGTATGCTCATATATAAATAGTGAGTCTGTGTGTAATATTTTAAGTACAGTGGTATAGTTTGTGGGAATTTTTGAAATATTGACTTATGAATTTGTAACTTTAATGTATAGTAGATGATAATATAATCTATTTAATATTTTATTGCCCTACTCTAATTGAAGAAATGTGGACAATAACTTTTGTAAATAGGATTGGAATTCAGATTTAGCAAGTCCTGCATAAATGGGTTGAGAAATGATTGAAAAATTGCTTAAAATAGTATATTCATAATTATTATAGTCAGAATTAATTAATATTCAAAATAAAGAAAGAATACCTAAATTTTCTCATAAATATACACTGCATATGATCAATGATGAATTTACCATATTGTCCAACAATTTTATTCAAGTTTAATAATCTAAATCTACATCAGTGGTCAATAACATTACATATCGATTTTCAAGGTATGAGATTCTATATTTGGACTATATCTTCTCTACTATAGACTAAGCTTTCACTTTCACATTTAATTTAATCTATATAGAAATAAGAATATAATTTCGGATTAGGTAATTCAAATCAATATATTTGACCCAATGAAGGCACCTTATACAGTTATATTACTGCACCATTCGATACTATCTTTTAATTAGCATTAAGAAATAATGTCCTGTACATTTCAAGATTTGATTGATAGTAACCAACCACTTCTCAGATACTTCAGTGGGCCCAAAATCAAATTCTTTTGGGCCCACATTGCATAATCCCAATTGTGGACCTTCACGTGGCACTATTTACAAGTCTTGTTGATGTTCAAGTCATTGAATATCAAGAAAATATTGAAAAAGAAAAATCAAAGATTCTCAACTGTTGTAGTGGAATCCAGTTGTGTACTAACATTGATTGCTATGTATATTTCTTGATGCATATGTACAGAAATACTACATCCGTTCTTAAATAATTATAAATTTATAAAATATTTTTTATTTCAATGTATCTGTCGATATTTTTATTGTCGAGAAAGTTATTATTTTTTACTACCAATTTGGCCATTATCTTGTCCTTTTATTAGGTTTTCTTTCGGAGCACCTCAATGGTGCTACCCAATATTTGAGTTTTTTTGTGTCATATCACTGTCACCTCAAAAGTAAAAAAACTTCTATCTCTAAACAAATACTTCATCAATCATTTTATCCAAAAGTAACTATTCATGGTCTCACTATCAAACCACTAATCAATTGTGTACATCTTTATTAATTTACCATCTCTATTTATTATTTTATTTTATAATAAATAAAAAATCATAATATTTCAATTGATGTAATTAATTTCTAAATTTTAATTATTTATTTAATTTAGTAAAACATGAAATAAAATTGGACAATATATTATTAAATTTACTGAAAACAAATACATGGAAATTGCATTACATAAAATTAAAGGAAACTACAACACACATAATTAAAACAACAAGGAATGAAATTACATAATTAAAACAATAAGTAAATAAAATTACAATCCCCAATTATTTTTTATTTGATCACACATGTGGAGATGTATGCGTAGCTGTTCATCTTTCATCTTTGACGTATCCTTCATGAGTATTTTGTACTCACGTGTTTTAGCGAGACTAACTACTGCAGATAGTTTTGTCGTGTTATACCCCTCTAAATCAGCTAGTTTTTCATCAATTTTCTCTCGACTTTGTTCGGCGTCGTTTGATTTTCCTTTACCCTTTGTCATTCTCTTAGCAGCTTTTTGCCCCATTGGACGGGTGCGCGCTATATTGGAATTCTCATTAACGCTCGACTCGGTGTTGGTAGACGAACTGTATACTCCAAACGCATAAATTTTGGTCTTTTTTGTACCACGAAAATCATCATCTAGATCTGCAAACTTGGGACTGTCTTTCAAAACCATCCAGGATCCCACATGCTTAAAACCATGCTTCTCATGGAGTTGTGCATAAATTTTTTGTGCCTTTAGCATAATATCTGCATCACTTGAACCGCTCCCCCAATTCTTCTTTTCCTTAATGTAGATTGCATTAAACCATTTGCATTTTTTTTGAAGGGTATAAAAATGTGACTTCAATACGACCCATGTTTTCAACGGTGTGTTGGCTGGACGATTGTTGTTGTACGCATCAGCAATTCGAATCCACATTTGCTGCAATTTTTTAGTATTTCCTACCACCGAATTTGTGCTAATATCTAGCCAACAACTTACAAGAAGCTCGTTCTCTGCATGAGAGTACATTGTCTTTTGAGGTGGCTTAAGAGTGTTGACCTCTTCGGCACTTGAAAGATCGGCAACAAAGTTGATATTCTCAAGGCCGATTGGAGAGCATTGTGGTGAGAAAGGAGATGATCTTTGAGAAGTTGGAGTTGGAGAGTCTTTGTCGGTGCCGGATCCATCCGTACTGAATTTCCTTGATGAGTTTGAACCCATGGCCGAAGGAATTCCATATGGAGGATGCGACATGAGGGGGAATTGCAGTGTATATATATAATGTAGTGGAAAGTTTCGACCTTCTGATAAATTTGGAGGATGTATAGGGAAATTTTGGGAACTAGCATCTTCAGGATGGATGTTGAAATTTTGAGGATGAATATTGTTATTTTGAGAAGATGTTTTTTCTTCGTAATTGGAAAAATCAAACCAATTTATCCAAAAATCTTTATCCATTCTATGAATGAGATGTGTAAGAGTGTGTATAAATTGATATTTGAAAATTGTAAAAAGTGATAGAAAAATGTTGAATTAGATCATGTATTTATAGTGGAAAGATTCTCAATTTATTATTATTTTTTAGATATATAACTGTTTCTAAACGGCTATAAACGGGCATAATTTCTTTTAAAAAGTGGCAGTGGACTTGAAGAATGGAAGGAAAGAAAAAAAAAAAAAAACTACTTTGCTACAGTAAATTAAACAATAATTTCAATTGGAATAATAAAAAACCCTTAATTTGCTACAGTAATTCGTTGGAAAAAAAAGTTTTTATGGTACGGACCCCACTTTTCCCTTCTTCTTCCTAAGAAAAACTTTCTTTCCCCCTCTTCTTCATCTCCCCCAATCCCATCTCCCCTTTCTTCTCCCTATGCCACATCAACAAATACCTCCAATGGGTAGCACCATTGGAGGTGCTTATTGTCATGTACTTTTGTAATCATAGTTGATAAATGTTTGCAAAATTCATTTGAAAGAAACCTCAAAAGATAAATAAATTGAAACTCAAAGATCATATATGCTATTAAAAATATGTATTTATACAATTCCATAAAATTTTGTGATTAATTACTAGTTAATGTTAATAAGAATTAATAATCCAGTATTATATTTTCAACTAGAATACACATATTATGTCAAAATAAATCATTAATTTAATAATATTTGTTGGGCCTCAAGCACAATATGGATACCTCTCGAATCTTTAGATATGGTTAAACAACGTCTTATAAGCCTCATAGATTTGATATTTTTGTTTAATCAAGAATTCTCATGTCGGAAAAACTTAAGTAAATAGAGTTTTATATTAAAGATTGCATTGTTTTAGATTTAAAATCATAAATAGAATTCTTAAAAAATCCCAAATAATTATGAGTTTATTTATCTCACAAAATTAAATTCATTAAATGATCTTACATGAATCTCATTCATCTAAATATTGTTGTGAATCTTTGATTGCGCGTCAACTCAATTTAGTTGAATTGAAGTAAATTCATTTTATTTCAATATTATTAAGAAAAAATTCAGACAACATTAAATGTTCAACCAATGTAGATACCGTATTAGAAGTTACAATCAAGAATTTCAGAATTAGAATTTCCTCCAACCAACTTAAACCTAAACCAAGAATACCATAATTGAAAAGCTTGGATCAAAATTAGATTGGTGTGGCTAATATTAAATTAAAATACTAGTATGTTTAAACAAGATATTTTAAATTAAACAGTGACCGCATATTACACGTGGCTTGAATTCAATTCCCCATAGTTTGGTGGCTTTTTATTTCAATGGTTGCGGCTCTAAGTGCTTCCGTCTAGGAAGCCCAAACAACCAAACAATAGTGATATTATTTAATTCAATTACTATTATCAAAATAATTAGTGTTGTTAAATTTTATTTTAAATAAAAAAGACTAAAGTACACGTGGAAGCTCATTAACACATCTTCTTTTGGGACCACTTCTGGTGGCTTCTCTCTCTAGAAACCACGCGGCCTACAAAAGTTCCCGCCGCCATCCTCCTCTTCCTTTCTCTCACTAAATTGTTACATATATATATATATATATATTTATTTATATTCTTTCTACATATATATTTTTGTATTTTATTTTTAGAGTATTATTCTTTTTCGCGTATTGTACCATTTCACCACGTTTCCAAAATTTGGTCTCCAATTTCTTTTGTCTCGCCGTCCAATATAACTTACTTAATTTCTTCACGATGTCTTTAATGAAATATATTATTTATTTAATTAGCTAGAGGGATAATCCCAATGGGTAGGGGTCTTGTAGATTAGGTGACGTATGAATTATGACAAGTGCAATATTATATTAAATTTCAATATATATTAAATGAATTTAACGTATTGATATTCAAGCGTGTTTTTAATGCGAATTTTTTGTTTTACTTATTAATTGATTGAATGAGTAGTTTAATCTATGCTATATATATTTTTATAATCGAGCTCAAATATAAGTTGAATTTTATGACTTATTAAAATATGTTTATATGTTTGTGAAGCTAAGTTTCAAAGTGAATTTTTTAATTTAAAGTAAATATGGACTGGTTTAATTTGACTTTATTAATTACATATTATAACTATATATTTGCTACTTATGAGGCCGAAACACATCAATCAACATACAACATTAGAACTGATTCGAGAGTGATATTGTTATGTAATATTTAATCAAATTAATTATTTCATAATATATATAACTTATTTACTTGCATAGCCGTGCAACACTATATCTACCACTAGTTATATATCAGAAAAATCGACTAATCAAAAAAAATTATAATAACCACGCATAATTAGTTCTTTGGAAAAAGCATATCTTTATAGTGAAACCAAAAATTACTATCAAGGATACATGAAAATCTTGATGTTATTAATTACTCATTATTTGACCAAAAATATCTTTTGAGTATTTAATTTATTTATATACTGTAGTTAATGCAAGTTTGAAGTACTACTGTTGGCATCCTGAGTAGTTACTAGTTACTCAATTGTGCAACTATAGTTGAATTAAAATTATTAATTATCTACTATATTCCACTTTGTGGTACTATAAATTTAATGGATATTTAATTACAAAAAGTCTACTGTTGAAATATGCTACAAACCCTAATAAATTAATGAACAAGTCAAAAAAATAGAAGTTTGATTAATAAAAATTTTCAAGTATCCTTTTACGTGTACTCTTAAACGATCAACTATCTATAGGAAATATATTTACTGTTTACAAAAACATTCATCCTTTTTTTTTTTTTTTTTTTTTTGTGAATGCTACTTTGGATCCTTTCCATTTTTTAACTACTAAATTAGTATGCTAATTTCTATAATGATCTTTACGTAATTTTTTTTTTCAATTTTAATTCCATTTTAACTCAAAATTAATCTATTTCCAACGATAATTACTAAAATGAACGTTGATGATATAGGTATATATATGATGGTCTGTATGAAAGACTATTGATTTACGTGGTACTAAGTTGAAAGTTATAAATTGATCCATTCACCCAAAATTGTGGATTTTCTATTCATTTAATTAATGATGTATAGATCAATTTAATTTCCTTGTAAAATCAAAATCTCTAATTTAATTAATTAGACCATCACATGAATATTACCAACGTTCATATTAGCAATTATCACCATAAATCAAAATTGTAACTAAAATTGAAAAAAATAATACAAAACTTAAAGAATTATTATAAAATCTCTAAAATTATTAGTTAAAACATCCAAATTATATAAGAAAATTAATATGATTTTTTTACCAAATCTATATCATTCGAGCACCTACATATCGAACGTCATATAAAGCCAGTGTCCTAAAGTGTAAATTAATATCATGTGAACTCATAAACCACTCACGTGGCATTTCATTAACATGATAAGATCATAGTAATGGATGTCTTTTTTAATTACAATATTGAAGATATGGTATAAAAAATTCAGAATATTCTATGCCCTTAAATCATTGCTGGATTACTTTTATTTCACTAGAACTAAAAAGTATGGGGGCCTTTCATCTGGTTCAGTCCCCAATGGCTATATTTACAAAATTCCACAACTATATAAAAAGATTAAATTAACAAGCAACAATGACATTTAAGTTAATAAAGATAGTGGAATCAATTATGCACACCTACAACTTCTTCTTTTTTTAATTTTTATATTATTAAACTAAATCTTCTGCTACATGTTATCTCCTAATCCCTTCATTGTTTTTTTCCGACATATAAATTTTATTTCATTGATTATTGCATTGCATCATTATTCCTCATCTATGTCACAAGCGGACAAGATTTTTATAAAAATATAATAATCGCAACATCTATCGTTTATTTAAAATATGAATATAAATGTGTACGTTTTGATGTGTCATCAATAGTTAATTGATACCATATTAAGTGAGATTCTGATCTAACCTTATAAAGAACATTTTTTCATACAAAGTAATAGTTTCTTTAATCAATTAGACAATTGTATTGATCATCAATTGAATTCACAATGATCAAAGTTACATTTTTTTTACTCTTACAAACTAGACACTATGAAACCAAAAAGAAAGAAAGAATACAAGCATATAAAATTAAACTATCAATTAAAAGTTAAATATCCCATGTCCCTCTCCATAAACACTATTAATAATTTAACTAAATTAAAAGGACCACATATATATTTCTTTCTAGGGTTTTTGCTCCCTTCAACCATTAATGTTGTTGAATTGGTGTTGTAAGAGCCACATGTCATCAACACTCCACAAGTTCTCGGACACATCTCCACCGTCCATCCACGGGCTGTTTTGCTCGACAAAATCCAACCCTTGATTGAAATACCCACTCGGGCTAGTTAACGATTGATCACCATAACTGAACTGCGACTGATTATTACCCGGATAATAATCCTGATTATTCCCCGGATAGTTGTTATAACATTCCGTCAGGTCGGATACCGGCGTCCCGAACGAGTCCGACGACGCGGCGGCGCTCGAGTTTTCCGGGGTGTATCCGCCGCCAATGGCGGCGTGTGGCGGCGCGATTTGGGCCGAGCTGCCCATGTCGAGGTGGTTGATGCTGGAGGAGGCGCCGGCGCCGGAGCCGGCGGCGGCTTGGATTCTCTCGACTAATCGGGGCATCCATAGATAACGCATGGTGTCCTTGAATTGCTTGCTGTTCACGTCACATTTGAGCTGCTTAGCGTGTTTTTGAACTCGTGTTCTCCAGTAGTTCTTGATTTCGTTGTCGGTTCTTCCGGGTAAATGTTGTGCTATTTTCGACCACCTAGGTGAAAAATGAATAAGTAAGTTAATAAATTCTAATCCAAAATCTCATGCAAAATTTATATATGATTCCAAGTTTTTTGTATGTATACCTGTTTCCCCAACGAGAATGGAGTTCGAGAATCAGTAGCTGTTCTTCGAGGGTGATGTTTCCGCGACGAACGTCGGGGCGTAAGTAATTCAACCATCTCAATCTGCAGCTTTTGCCAGTTCTTTTTAGTCCTGTTTAAAGTAAATTAGAAAATAAGAATTGGTGAAGTTTGACACGTAATTAAATTCCTCGATGGGCTTTAGCCACTATTCTTTTCTTGTACGGACAATATTTATCTTGAAAAAGAAAAAGAAAAAGAAAAAACCTGCACAACGAGCAAGAGAGTTCCATCGGCCTTCGCCTTGATGAGCTATGTAGTTGATGAGAGTGAAATCTTCATCAACGGTCCATGGCCCTCTTCTTAAGTCCATCGATTCTTCATGGTCACTTTGTTGGTTGTTGTAGTTTCTTGAAACTATACCATCTTGATGATCCATCTTCCTTAATTTCAAGATCAATAACAGGTGGAAATTGATGGATATCGACAGATGTAGATGTAGATGTAGATATAGATACAGATGGTGGTGGGGTGATATTACAATAGGATAAAGGGGGGAGGGGCTTTATATAGAGGTATGAAAAGAGAGGTATGAAAATGGTGGAAGCATGTGCACAAACGAAGTGGGAAGAAAGCCGCAATAGTATTAATTACTATTTCTTTTTTTAATAATTTATTTATTAACTCCATTTAATTCATTGATTAAGCACACGCAATAAAAAAGGTTATGGGGGATTGCAAGTATTATAAAAATATTATCTAGTTAACCGAGTGAGGGCTTTGAAGTTTTGACACTTTGACTTGGCTTATTTCTATGTGTGTGGAAAATGGTTTTTTTTTTTTTTTTTTATACTAATTTTTTTGTTAAATTAAATAATTGTTTAAATTTCAATTTTGTCCAATCAAGTTGCCATGGAAAATTTGACTTTGTCACTTCATGAGACTGTACTATGTTGCTGAATTTCCACAATAGAGAATGAGTTGATGCTGTAAGATTATTTAAGACTTAAAGAACAGCAATTTGAGAGAGAGAGAGAGAGATATATATATATATATATATATATATATATATATATATATATTAAGCAACAATAAATGAAAAGTGGAAATTTGGAAATTTTCTTTATCTGATTTCATCATATATATATATATGCAATTTTTTTTTTATTAATTCACTTTCTATTTTCTTCAATTTTTGGATTTATTAATTCTTACTGACTCGAGTATTAAAGGATACGCTTTGAAATAAACCCTATAATACATGTCCATCTTCAAGGCTGAAGCTATCTCGAAATAAAGAGATTTGGATTCAATTGAATTGTTAATTCAATTTAATCCGAATTTACAATGGAATTAATTCTTGAAATATTTTAAAATTGGATGCGATACTTTATTGTTAAGTTTTGTTTTACATAACTAAAAAATAATTTATAAACTTGAAGGTACGATACTTTCCTTTTGCTATAATTAATGAAGTATTATTTTAAAATTCATAAAAGCTCATTATTTAATATTTATTTTTTCATTGAAGTTGCCTTTCATGCCATCCTAATGTAATATAATCATCCTATGGCTTATGAGGAATTAATTATATTAATTGTGACAATAAATTGTACGCAGTCGATTCCCTGCCATTCATTTCGATAAATAATAAATATACATATTTTCTATACACTTCATTATGTTATTAATGATTTTTTCTTTGGGTGGGGCTATCCACATCCCAAAATTACTAAACACACCCAAAAAATTTGAATTTTTATAGCTTTAATTTAAAAAAAAAAAATTGGGGTGTGTATTGTCTCACTTCTTTTCTTTTTGAAGGATTAAACCCTACTCTTTTTTTTTTTTTTTTTTTTCAAATATATGCAAATTTATTAAAACCTAGGTTAAAAATATCTTCGACCAAACTAAATCATAATACGGTTATTTAGCGATACTATGGTAAAAATTCAATATTTCTAGTAAAATATATAATTACTTAATCTTTTAACAATTTGTGGAACGAAAAGTTTCTAATGAATTTTGAGGAGGCCGATATTCTAATCTATAGTTGAGTTCGATATTTATTTAATTTAACTTTCAAAATATTTGTTATTGAAGATAAGAAATAAATCTAAAACGAATTAAAGGTTATTCACATAAGTATACTCATATTAATTATTATCCTTTTTCGCCTTTACTCATATTAATAAGAAAATAAGTGTTATTCAAACACATTCAACTATTTACTTATAAGAGCATAATTTTTATCCCTACATTAGTTAAACACAATTCTGAAATTGAGTTATAATTTTTTTAGCAATACTCATAAATAAATTACGGTTTTTCGCTTTCAAATTAAGTTTTATAAGTTGTAGACTTGTGACTATCAGTAGATCATGGAGTCAATGTTGATATATTTATGTATGTATAATGATACTAGCTTCACTTATTAAATCAATTGTCAAATTCTTTTTCTACCACATATATGATCCTTTCAATCGCAAGAGTTGAAAACAGTTGTTAATGTTAATAATTAATCATTTAATTAATTGACTCAAAAAAATATTACGTTCTCTTTTGTTTAATATTTTTAAATGATCATTAAGTATATAGTTGTCAATATATGTAACAACACAACACAACACAACATTTGTTGAAAGAGTAAAAATGAGATAGCATATACATATATTAAACCCAAAATAAATATATTTACAGTGCACAAGACAAATTTATAAATTAGTTTAAAAGAAAAACCAAAATAGGGATACTACCGTCTTTTTCGTACCAAACATTTATGGTTTCATACTTTTCTTTCAAACAATTTTGTAGTTTCATAGTTGAAATAAAAGTCAGAAGAATTTTGCAATCCCTACATAAATGTAGGGCATTTGTCTTAGGTATTTTTTTTAACATTTTAACTTTTTATATGAAAACTTTAGAAGTTTTTTTATATTAAAACATAGGAATTTGTTTGATCAAGAGTTTTTATTCTCCTAATATTAATGGAAAAAATGTTTATTTCTTTTATGTTTTAAATATAAAGACTAATTAAAATGCTATTAACCTTTATCGTTGTTAAATTCGTTGGTTGTGTAATCAAAGTTTTTTCTATGCATTATACGCATTTAGCTATATAAGATGGGGTTATCATGCAAATTGCTAGCATAACTTGTCCTCAAATTCATGAAATTATATATATTCTGTTGGTCCCAAGTGGTTAGAGGTTCAGAGGGGTGAATGAACCTCTATCGATTTTGCAAACTCTAAAACTTTTTTGAAAGATAGGTTCCTGACTTAAGAAAGAGTGCAACAACCTGACTCAGATCAGTAACCTGGCAGTATGCTCGATCAAGTTCCTGACCTGGTTTCACAGTACACAGCGGAATAAACTTGATAGAGTTCTTTTTGGAAAACTGTTTTCTTTTACAAGCATGTTCTTTTTAAAGTCTTTTATACATGATACTAATGATGAGTACTGTAAGATAAAAATAGCAAAGTAAGTGCAATGCACTAAGTAAATGAAAGCAGATAAACACACAAGGTTTATAGTGGTTCAAAGGTGATGTAAACCTTCTACATCCACTCTACTCATTCTCAAGGAGAAACTTTGTTAGGTTAGTTCGATTTACAAGTCTCGCTTTACAAACTTCTTCCTAACAAACTACGCCTACTAGAATCTCAAACTCTAGTTCAAGGCTACAACCCACAAAGAGTACACTCTCAGAAAGGGCAAGTAGCCTACTTCTAGATTACACACTTAGTAAGGATATAATCCTCTCAACTAAGTTACACCATAAACAACCTAGTGCACACAACACAGTGATTAAAAGATAAAATGGGTCCTCAACTGTTGCGGTGAAGTCAGTCTTGAAAGTGAAAGCTCGATTGCTTGAAATGTAGACTACTTCTTGAAGGTTGAATGGCTGAACATGGATAAGCTTGAAAAGCTTTGGAATATGTCTGAGATTCCTCTCAACTTTGTTCAGCAATGTCTTCAGTCAGCCACACTTTCTATTTATAGATCTTGAGAATATATCCGTTGGAAGAAAGTATCCGTTGAAGGAAGGTACTTCTTCATTTGGAATAGAAGCTTGATCTCCAAGATCTTCTTTGTGGCCGCATTAACTGCTTCTGAGTTGTTCCTGACATGTGCATTTAATACGCCTACCATTTGCTCCTAGACCTCTCTGATATTCCTGCTGACCTGTCAAGTCGGTTTGGGTCAATGGATGAAGTTCATGCAACGACTGTTTCATGTCAGTTAGCTTTTCTCTTCATCTTGTTGCATGATATTCCTGATGTTGTTTCTTACTGCATTTGGCTTGCCACCTCCTTCGGCTTGCTGCTCCTTGTAGTCTATTGGTAGCTTTCTGCTTGTCGCTTCTTCATACAGCTTTCAGCATGTTGTTTCCTACAGCTTGCTGTCTCCTTCTTGCAGCATCCTATCTGCTTCATATGCAGATACTTCCTTGCAGAAGATGTATTCTCATTGTTTTAAGGTTGGTTTTCCTTAATACTTGGAAAACCATTACATGATATTTTGACTTAAGATCATGTAGTCAGTATGGAAACTAGACACTGACATTCCTAATCAAACTGTTTTTGTCTCATTAATATAACTATTGAAATATTCCAACATATTCTATATCTATGATATTCTTGTCGATACTATAATATATTGTATTGTATATATATAATAATATTTTCAATGATATTGTTGAAGATATCTTTCTCTATATTATATTATATAATAATAATAATAATAATAATAATAATAATATTTTCAATGATATTAAACATGAACATATATACAAATGCTACCAAACAAAATCTAATTTTTAGGGAATATGAGGATACAATGACAGATGGACAAAACATGATGGATATTTAAATATACAAACTACTCCAACATAAATCAATTTGAAATTAACGTTGTATTGCATGCTAATATGAACTTAAACTTGTCAAATCCATAATAAAATGAATTTTGATCTCATTTTGACAATTAATTAAATCTTAAAAAGCAATTTATAACAGTAAGAACATATCTGATTTGATCAAATTAAATTAATTCTTTGAAAAGGATAAACTAGTTGTAAGTATATATGTATATATATTGAAACTCAAGTTTATAATCAAATTAATCTTAAATATAATAAAATTCAAGTAAATATGGGAATAAAAACGGAATGATAGCTTCTAAAAATGTTACACGACATTGTAATTGCCTATAATATTCATGTCGATTATATTCCCAACAATCATTATTAACTATAAAGTGATTATTCCACTTTGATTCATATTCCTATTTATTTATTTATTTACGACTAGTATCTTCCACGACTTTTGTGGATTTTGCTGATTCATTTGATTTAGATGGGACTTACTCTTCTGTGCAGGGAATCAAGTGTCACATAATTTGAAAAAAAATAAAAAATTATCTTAGATGATATTCTAAATTAATATAATCTAATTCTATATTAATATTAACCCAAATAATTAAAACATTATTATTGGATTTAGATATTGTTTATATTTTCAAACATATTAAGTTACTCTTAATTATTTCCCACCATTATGAAATATTAGAAGTATTAAATGCACAGTTTGAAAATATGTCTTTTTTTTTTTTTTAGAGTTAAAGTGTGAAAAGAGATTTTAATAGACCGAAAAAGTTAAAAATGAATAACAACGAGGAATGGTTTCACCAGAAGGGGATTCCATATCAATTAATAACTATTATAGGTTTCTCATTTGGCAAAAATTTATAAATCCTCGGTGTAAGTATCTTAAAAAAATATTATTAATTTGGTATTAGTTATATACCATAAGATGCGTTTACTTCAATTATTGATTATATCTAAAAGATAATGAGTTGATATTTGTATAACTGAAATATATGTTTTAGTGAAACATATTAGTTTGTATATTTATTAGGTATTAGTTGTTTACTCATAATTTATTTACTTGAATAATTGAAAAATATGATTTAGTGAAAGATATTACTCAAAATGTTACTTGTTATATGTAAAAGTATTAGTCATATTATTTAAAAGTATTAAAGTTGAGATTTGAGACACACCATATTTCAGGGACATACAAGTCCTACATTTATGTGAAACCGTGTTACAAATCAAATTTCATAAAATAGATTAACTCACAATCTATAACCTATTAAATAGAGTTTAAAATTGTGAATATTGTAGTTTCAATTCATGAAATTTTATTGGTAAAACACTTTTATATAATATTCTTGTAATTATTATATTTATATATAATGAATGATGCCCCAGAGAATAATAGAAATAAAAGTAGAGGTGGCCCATAAAACACAAATTCTTTTCTTCCAAGACTTGAACTCTCTCCAATCCCTCACATCTGCTTTCTCATTGGCTTATTTTGTGTTATCTGGTCACCTATAAACCTAGCTCTGATTTATTTAATTTTTTGTCTCATTTGATAAATCTAAATTCTCATATACTTTTAATTTTGACTTTTGAGTGAAAGTTAGGAGCCTAAAGTAATAGTCAATTTATTTTATTACTTTAGAAGTTAATTTAAGTTTATTTTGTCTTCATTCATTGGATGATCATATAATACATTTCATAGTGAGTATGATTAGTTTCATATTAATATGACATTTTGTGTGTTTTTGGCCCAATACGTACATTTTTTTTTTATTTTTATAATTTTCGAAATGATATCTTGTACTAATAAAGATTTATGTCAATTCTTATATTTAGATGACTATTTCAATATCCAACAAATCGAACTCAATATGATTTAATTGATTATATTTTTTTAATAGTGACTAATTACTACATAAAGTGTGATGATTTTGTTTCCAATATCAGTACATATCTTTAATAGTGTTAGCAATTTAAAAATGATTAAGACCCGTGTTTCAGTTGAAGCAGACTTGATTTTTTCAGTTAGTCTAATCTCTTTGCTTCTTTTCTCATTTTCCTCATAATTAGTCGTCTATTAATTATGAAATAGTCCGGGAACTAATTTTTTAAATTTTCAATTCAATTTTGAATAATCTTAATTTTTACTTATTCAAAATATTACGGATCGAATTATTTATTTCTAATAGATCAAATTATTTCCAATTCAATTTCACAAACTCATAAAATATGTTTTATGAATTTCGAATGTGAAATTAAATTTGTTTGAAACAAATTAATTTCACCATGGTCATTCATATTTACTCAAATTAAAAATAACAAAAAGGCTGTCTGAAATTTCCAATACAACAAAAATCAAGTCTGGTTAGTTTCCAACATAAATTTCCATAGATCCATGACATTAATTAATGAGTTCATTTTAATATATATTTTTTAATTCTATGTGAAATACACAAGGACTGCACTAGTTGTAATTATAATTATGTTCTCCATAATTGGTACAATTATGATTGGATTAGTTATTAAATCTTTTATGGTGTAGAAATTGTCATATGAGGATGCGTCTTTGACCCGAATATAGGGTGTCACATTATTAAAGCAATGATACAATGTATGAATATATTTATTTTTGACCCAAATAAGCATGCGTATTTAGATAATTATGGTTATTGTTTAGTATACGACTGTACAGTATTACATTAGGCGTAGAAAAATATATACTAGTGGATGAGTACTGGTGTATATTTCCATCTTAATCACACATGCAAATTCACGAACCTAATTACTAGTAACATATGAGAATATCCTTTATTTCATTTTAGATTTTAGCTATGTTTTATATATATATGTTAATGATGTTACTATATATTATGATAAGAGTCTAAAATGTATAAACTTGAACTTAATGAGTTGGAAATAAAAAGATAAAATAATTTGAACTTATGCTCAAACTACACAAAATTGAGATCGATAATCTAAACAAACGCTAAAAAAACGATATGTATATTTTCATTTTTTTAGACAAACTTAATAATAAAAAATATATGACTCAACTCAAATCACGAATATTATCCCACATTAAAGTTTCACAGATGTGAAAGTAATTTTTGGAAATTAATTATTAGCTAATAGTTCAGTTAAATTATCTTCATAGTAAAATTAATGTAATAAATAGATGAAGTTTTGTCTCACAAGATATTTATGGTATAATCCAAAAATTTAACTACATATAGCTGTTCTTTGAAAACTCAAAATTGAAAATAAAATAAAGAGAAAAGGAGGTAGTTTGTGTGCTTGAACTTTCTCGATCTCAACTAAAAGACTTCATATTAAATTCTATTATTGGCTCGTCTTTCAATAAAAAATAATTTTCTGTGTATGAACTAAGTTTAGAAGCTAGTTTGCAAGCAATATTTTTATAGTAAAAAATACTATAAAGTTACCTTAATTATGAATTTGTTGACGCAGCTAAGTATGAAAAACAGCCTTCTAAAGCAAAACCACATCATTATTGTCTCATCTTAATTGTTTATATTAAAAAGAATAATATAAAATGCCATTTTTCTTACCTTCAACAACTTTTAATTATATGTCCATGTTTGTCTCCTACTTGATGTTTTTCTTATTGATTTCTATAAAATTAATTAAATATGTATCACATATTTTAATTTGTATAAATATTAAACTTGTATGAGTCTTAAATTGATCAATTATCATGCACCCAATATATTCATGTATAAGAAAATATTTAATCCCGTTTTTGGAAAAGTGGGAGTGTTTTTTTTATATAAAAACCTATATGACGGTTTCATAAAAATCCTAATAATCAATCCCATGTCAACATTAATCCTAATTAAAACTTGGTTGATCGAATTTTTGGAGGGCTAAAGTGGTAATTAATAATGAGGTGTGCGTGTGTGTATATATATATATATTCATATATATTCATATTGATGAAAAATATATAGATATAAATATCTATTTCCTTCAAGTTTTAAGTCAACAAAAAAGATCCCAACAGTAGAATAAAAGAAAATCAATGTGATTATGATGAACTAAATTTGGATTGTTAAGTTCATTTGCATTATCCCAAGCCTGTATACGTGACATTTGGAGCTGAAATCAGGGTATGGGACCAGCAACTAAAGCACACACACAGCCTTCATTCATTCTATCCATACATATTTATCCACTATTAATTAACATGTAATAAAAATGTTACAAATGCATATGTAATAATGTCACAATCATAATTTCTCGAAAAAACTAAAATGAATGTCATAATCTTAGTCAAATATAATACAATGATGAGTAGGGTTTCCAATAGCAACAACACTGTGTAACTATTTGAATAGTTACATATAGTAAACGCAGCCAAGGTTTGATAGGCTTGTGTGTGGCTAGGCACTCGTGGTAAAAAAAAAAAAAAAATTATAGGCCAAAAATTATTTAAAAACGAACAAAAGTCAAGAGGATTATAAAATATAACCTCTTTTTTTTTTTTTTTTGAGAATTGGCTAACGATGGAGTCTTCTACGAAAATATGGGTAATATATTACTGTTAAGTGACAGTATAACATATTGAAATCAGTGAATTAGGATATACATTCGTAACTAACATGCATGTGATATATTCATATATATAAAACTCGATCATGTGGATTTGCGTATTAGTTGATCTTCGAATAGTTAGTATCATATCATTTTCATGCATAGTAAATTCTTTAGACCAAATCTGGTCAAAGCTAAGAAGATAAACCTCAAGAACGAAATCTAGTTCTCGATTCTGCCGATGATGTCAAGATTTCACTTGATATTGAGTTCACCGAATTTGTATATCATTAATAAACACGTGAAATATTTATATCGATCAGTTTTGGATCATATAGCTGTAAGTTTAGCAGATCTTGATCTTGACATATTGCAACAAAATGAGATGTGATGAAGAATTTCTAAGTAGTAGTTGAGAGAGATGCAAAGAATCCAGATTCATGGTACATATTTAGATATATTGTAATTAATTTGATGTACTCCACCGTTTTGAAACGAACTTTCATTAAAATTTGCAAAGCTTTTTTTTATTTATTCTTTTGAGAAATAAAGAAGTTAATCTACTTATTTATCAAGAAAATGTAGGAATATGTTATTAAATGAATTTAAGAAAGGGATCAAGATTGTTTTAGCTCTTGAAATTAAATTGCAAGAGAATTGGTTAATTATTTTTTAGCTGAATTAAATAACTGTATGTCACTCAAATTGAACAATCCATATGGGCTCCACATATGACCAACATGTTAACAAATCGATCGCAATATTATCCAATTCTTTTAGGTCATTTTTTCTTTCTTTCTAATTTTCTATTTAAAGAGGTTTTATAGGCTTGGTAATGAGATTTTTTTAGCATTTGACAACTTTTCGCGATGTTACGCATGGAATTACTCAACTCGGGATTTATTTAAATTTTATCATAAATAATATTTTATTTTGCATTTGATCTTCTCATCAAGGACGTGCATGTAGATATTAATAATTTCACTATAGTGTGTATATATGTATCTATATATAATTAGGATATAAAAATTACTTTTATGATTTAATTAGTGAGTTTCATGAACGCTAGAAAAGAAAAAAAAAAGATATATAACCAATACAATTTGAATACATTCTAATTGGTATATAGCTAGATTGTCACAATAGTGACGATGGTTTAATATATGTGATAAAGAAAAATAACGTTAAAGCACATTAATCGTCGACATGAAAAATAATCATTTAATTCATTATGTTATTTAAAAACATTGTACATGTCGAGGTAATGAAAGACCAGATAATATAAGTTAAAATATTGGCAGAAAATGGGTTCGATTTCTATGAGCTATAGGACCATATAGTGGTAGGTGAAATCACAACCTTTTAATTTTATAATATGCGTAAAAACTTATATTATTTAAGTATACAATTTTATAAGACGAAATTTTAATTATAATCTTCAACTTAAATTTATTCTCACAATTCAATCTTTATATTATAGATATTGAATTGTGAATTGGTTGGTCTTGTGTGATTAAATTCGTGAGATAGTTTCACAAGAATTATATTTTTTAATAAATCAAATTTGGAAATAAATGAAGATATATGGTGAACACATTACATAACAACTTAAATATATTTTGAATATTTATTAACTCTTACTTCGTTAAACACTAGTAATTAATGTTATTTATTCATGTTTAGGTCGAAAAAGGAGCACTATTTTCTTTCATAACTACAAGACGAAATAATAATAATATAGAAATTGTTTGTGCTACTTCTTGTCCCATTTATTTTTATGAGTTCCAAAAGTTGCAATCAGCTAAGTTAAAAAAAGAATAATAAAAGCAGATTAATGGTGGAAAAATTGTTAAATAAGCTAACATTATATGTATGAACTCAACAACACAAAAGCAACTTTTTCCACAAGTGAGACAGTCTGTTGGCAAAAGCCCTAACACAAGAATGTCAAGCTAGCTTATTCATAATTGCATTTTTGGATACTTAATTCTAATGATTTTCAATCTTTTTAAGTCCACACAAATGCACGATATTACTCTTTATTTTATATTGTAATGTTGTCACACATGTGTGTATATAAATACAGTATTAAATAGTGATACCAGATGAAGAATTAATATAAAATTGAGATATAATAAAATCGATTAGAGTCGAAGTAGTTCAAGCTTAGTAGAAAAACTCAATTTCGGGCATTTTTTTTTCTTTTCTCTTTTGTTAATTTTGGAGCAAAATCATGGTGGAAAAGTTGCTCAACATCTAGATTATTAATTCAAAAGGTAATATGAAGTTTTTATTAAAAAAACAGTTACAATTTGTTGAATTTTTTTAATTAACTAAGCAAGTGTACCAGGTCAATGACACCACGTAGTTGACCAAACATGTGTTAAATTTTCAAAAAGGAATCCTTCAAAATTTCCCTCTTTGACAAGATACATAGCTAACCTTAGAATACATAATTTTCTCAAATGGGCTCCAACCAAAATATTAGTGTTGCAATACTAGAATCAAGTTGCACAGCTTGATAAAAATAAAAGACTCGAGGTCTTGTAAGACATCTCATAAATCTTATTATGTGAGATAAATCAATCCACAATATATATGTAAGTTTATGAAAATAAATTTAATTTTTAGAAAGTGGTGATAGTCCGATATCCATGACACCGTCACATATAAATTTTTGTGAAAGTAAAATAGATGATGTTCAGTGAAATAAATTTATAGTGTAATTGGAGTTATATAAGCTAATAATGGAATCAACACCTAAATTAGTTTTCATATATGTATGAAACTAATTATACATATTTAAATTGAAACAATGGTTAATTACGAATATCAAGACTTTGTTTTTTTTTTTTTTCCTCTTCTTTTTTCATATGTTTTTTGAAATGAAGAGAAAAAAACTGTATAGATAGCCTATTCATAATTTTGTTTGAATAGTATATTTCTATTCCAAAAGTTAAGCAAGTTAAGTCCTAATTATGCATGATAACATAGTCACACTCAATTCATCTACAACCCCATTATGAAAACAATGTTCAAATGGTCAATAAAATTGTCAAACCTAACATTTCATTGAATTTCCATTTTGCCAATTTTTCTTGAAGGTCAAAATAGAAAACCTAGGAATTTGTAAGCCATGGAAAGTCTTGCATTATCACATACATATATTTTATATCTATACATATTATTAACTACTATTAGTTAATCCATCTTTGAATCTTCAAAACAAGAGGGAATTCCAAATTATTTTTTGTTCCTATTTTGTGCGACGCCTTTTAAAATATTTCATTTGCAGAAAAACCTAATTGGTAGTTGAAATTCAAGAATTGGGCTCATCTCCACTTTCCACCATAGATGCTTCTATTATTGCATAATTTTTTATAAATATTTATGTAATAAATTTGTTTGTCCTAAAATTGCTCCTTTTAACCTCATACATATCCTAGTATTGTCCACCATTTTGGACTCAAAAGTCGGCATTTAGAAGATAAGATAATTATTGTACATATTATTTATTGTGGCATTTGGGCTAACTTAGACCTCATGATATTTGAATAAGTTTGTTCCAATACTGGAAATGGTTTCGTACAATAACGGTAGAATTGGATGTCGATAACATATTTTAACTTTGTAATAAAATATAATGAATTGAGTGGAGATCTCATAATATTATTATGATTTATGACACGATTTCACCAAAATAAATATCGTTACTAATTATTTAACTTGCTATGCTTGAATAAAATAAAAAGAAATACAACGAGAAAATATAACAAGACTAACTAAAGCCCATGTTCATATGAAAACAAGATTAACTAAAGCCCATATCATGGGCCTAGACTTCGGACTCGAGAGAACCAGGAAAAGTTTATTACTCGCTTATACGGGCTTCATTTGGATGCAAATTGGGCCGAATTTGCTGTTGTTTAATCCAGATATAAGGCCCATAGTCAAATCAAGAGGCCCAAGATGGAAACCAAGTCCAAATTGCTTTTCTGTTTCAAAACAACTGTTGTTTTTATTTTAAGATCAATAATTCCAATTTAAAAGGCAGAATTTGTTTAAAATTTTTTGTTGTTCTTTGATCATCAAAAAGAGTTAACCATTTTTTACAACTTTACTCTTTATTTATTATTTATTAAATTGTTATTTAGCATTATATTTTATTACCACTATTAAATTGAGTAATTTAGTCATTTGTTACATAATTATATATATTGAGTTTTCTTAATCTCTATGAAATGATCTTATTATTTTGAAATTTAATACAACAAATCTATATCTGTATATGTTTATATATTTTCTATATAAAAAAAGAAAAAAAGAAATATATATACACACACACACACACACATACATATATTCACTTCCACAGTTAAAACACTTCTCGTTTTCCTCAAATTGTACCTTCCTTTCTCCTAGAGAAGACTTGCTAAATTTCTTTCATCAACTATTCTAGTTTTGTTGATTAGGGTTTTGAATCGAAGGAAATCAAATAGGAAAAAATGTTTTTCAGTGGTGATCCATCGACGCGAAAACGGGTGGATTTAGGTGGTCGGAGCTCCAAAGAGAGAGACAGGCAGAAGCTTCTGGAGCAGACGCGATTGGAGAGGAACCGACGCCTCTGGATGCGTCAGCAGAATTCTGCTGCTCTCAAAATTCAGGTTTCTTCTTCCTACACTTTTTTGATCAGTTTCTTCAGTTTCTAATGTGGCTGATTGATTGTATATTCATGGATGAGTAAGTTGAGACTTATGGGGATTTCTTTTTCTCTGAATTTAGTTGGAATTTGTGTTATTTTGTTCATGTTGGATAATTTGTTGCAAAACTTAAAAGCTTGGGTCTCTAATATGGGCACTGAAACAAGATAAATTGAAGAAAAGATTGGAATGAGATGTTTGTTTGAGGGGTTGCAGTGTTGTGCCACTATTAGTATATTTGGATTGGGATATAATCGTGACAGCTATCGTTCAAGTTTCATCAGAATTTTAATCAGGTTTAACCTAACTGTCTCAATCTTATGGATTCAAACACATTGTAGCTTTTTAATAATTTATAAGAAAATTAAATTGATGCATTACCCTTTTAATAGGAAATCATAGTTTGGAGCTATCACGCATTACAATATTTAAGCAAAGGTGCAGTTATCCAGTTCTTAAGCCTGTCTATTGGTAGCTAAAAACTATTTCAAAACCTCTGCTCAGGCTGTGATTTTCTTGCTCATATACAAGTTATAAGCTGCATATACTTAAGTTGAAACTTCAAAGGTACATGTTCCAGTGCAGAACATGATCAAAATTCCAACCTGTGTTTATTTGCTGCTAAAAGGGCAATTTCCATCTAAAACCTGTTTTGTCACCAACTTTTGTTGCTATTATTTTAAAGTATCTTACTTACCTGATTGAAGTTCTTCATTGCAATTTGCATTTCTGTTGGAGGTCCATACATGTGGACCTCCTTCATTTATGATGTAACAAAATGTCTATCTATACATTTGTACAAGGATGAAGACCTTATGCCTACAGCCATCTTTGTTGCTGGCTCTGAATCCAAAACTCTTTCCCAATCTTTCTTTCTAGTCCTTTTTTCTTTTTTTAGCTACACAAGCTACACACTGTCAATGGGTTCACAGCTGGTTTCTCCATCAAGATACTTTTCCTTTTGGTTCCATCACATAAGTTGTTCATTTTGTGTGTAAGATGTTCATGTGGTTCCAGAGGAGTAAACTGTAGGATTATGATTAGAGTTAATAACTTCAAGCTTGTTTTGGAGTTCTATAGTGGAAATTCAGTTATGGGATGGAGTTTTCTAAGAAATGTTCATAAATGTCCATCCAAATAAAATACAAAAAAAAAAAAAAAAAAAAAATGAAGAAAATCTGAAGCTACAGAATTTTTCTTAACCAAAATGACCCTCTGTAGAAGTGACTAACCCTAAAATTCCATTTTTAATAACCTCCAAATACATACCATTTCTCAAATGAGCTTTTATATATAGTAGTCTGTGTGGAATAGATTCCAAGCGAATCCTTTTTTTTTTAGGTTCTTTTACCACTCTTAATTTTTAAGCTTATCTACAAGACAGTATCCTTGAGCTGTCATTGCATTGCTTTTCTACAATTGGGGTAATTGACTAAAATATGGCATGTTCTCTAATACCCTCTTCATCTCCACCTTAAACGTCATGCAGTTCATTTCAAGTAAGTTCTTGTGAGCCCCACCTACTTAAGAATTCCAGGTGGACATGAATATTGAAATCATCATGGTTATATAACGTCATATAATTTTACTTCTTGAAGATTAGATGTAAATACAAAGACACAAGGAGAAACAATTATGGTTACCTGCATACTCTCAATGTGTCTGTAGCTGCTGCTTGTTGTTTTCTTCTTCGCTTACTAATTTGATGACCATTATTGTTTCATGGTCAGACTTTTGATGGTTGACTGTTTGTGACAGTTTGTCTATTGATAACATGTTGTGTTCTATATTTGAAGCTTTGTTTCTGAGACTATATTAGAACTTTTCTCATTTGGTTTCCATTACTAATCTTATTGTATCCATCACCTCTCAGAGAGATCAAACTTAGTGAATTTTTGGTAGAAAGCCTATTGTCTTTGAAATGTGTCTGTGAGACTATAACATCAAGCACTTTTTGAAGAATAGAACTTGACTAATTATTACTGGCAGAAATGCTTCAGGGGAAGGACGGTGGTCGAGGCTGAACGCTGCAGAGTCCGCGAAAAGTTTTTCTTGACCTATGGACAGTATTGTCAAGATGTCAATAGGTGCACAATTAGATCCTTATTTTGTGTAACTTTGGAAATTTTCTGGATTATATGTTGTGTATGTAATTTTCCTATTACTACTTTACTTTTTAGTTTTTTTGTTTTGTTTTTGTTTTTAGTTCTACTGTTATCTGATCACGTAATATCTCTTGCTCTTTTGTTGGGTCCATTTTATAGATTTAGCTTTCACTCCTTATCATTCTCATGTTCAGGCAGTGCTTTGGACCGGATTCAGATTTTATCTACCGGCTTCTTTTCTTCTTTAACCCAAGATATGTGGCTGATTTCTCTGCCCTTGTGGAGACATGCCGATTGCTTCTCGAATTTGTTCATGATAGTGGTGCGTTTCATTGGTTATGTTGCATATATATTTTGTTGTTTTGGTTGTGAATGTTATGGCATACATGAAGCTAATATGACCGGAATTTGAGTAACATATGGTTGTTTCTCCTCCATTTTATTTTGACTCGTATCTTTTTTTTTTTTTTTTGTCCTTGTTGGTTCTTCTTTATCTTGATTTTCAAAAGTGTGTAAACCTTAAACTGTTTAGGCTCCTTTTTATCATTACCTACTGTGGAGAAATGCAATTTATAATTTTATTATTGAAGTTTAAACTCTAGGGCTGAATGGTTTATATAAATTCAATGTAAACTTCATGATTAAAATGGGTGAAAACTATATGTTGTGTTGTTCTGCTAACTATTGGTATTTGACATTCTTTTTTAACTTCAAACATCTTAGCCTCAGTAATGTTATTCCACCTGAAATAGGAGTGTTTGGTTAGCCGTTTTTGCATTTTACATTGTGATGATTTCCTAGCTTCTTTATATAGAGTCATTCAAGCAAGAAGTTGTTGTTGGAGGCCTAACATTAATGAGCCTTTATATGAATTTTCTTGTATGCTCTCTAGTTTGGTTGCGTATGCTGCTATGCTTCTTATGCATTTCCTGCTGATTTTGCTTATAATCTCAAGACTGTTATACCTTTTTTTTTAGTTGATTGCTTGATCTTGTTTTTATGTACCTATTCTTGTACCAGGGGATGCAGTGAGCCTCTTTGCCGGTATGGATTATTCATCCAAGCGTGGTCTGGTGGACTACAGGATTAAGAGACTTACTTATGCCTGTGTTCGTGCGATCTATGAAAATAGGTCAGGCTCTAGGATCATTTTAATTCTTCTGCCCTGCACTTCATATTAACTCGTTCCATTTTTTGTTAGCTGTTTTCGTGATATCTCAAGTACTAATGAAATCAGAAATATTCTAGATTTTTTTTTTACTAGAACCATTTTCTTCTACATCTTTCAGCTCTGTAGTTCGACTACAACACACACTTGATTGATGCAAACCACATTTAAATTTACTATAAGAGTATAAAAAGATAAGGATCTCTGTTTGCAACTGTTGAAGCTTATCTTATGTTTTGTAATTAGTCTTATCTTTTTGGTTTAATAGGAATCAGTTGAAAGACCAATTATTTTTGGCACCTGAGAAGTCCAATCGATCAGCAAACGTTTTATTAGAGGCAATAATTTTATTGATTGATCCAAGGCTACCTTGGGCATGTAATACAGTCTGCTATTTGTCAGAAAGAAATATGTACTCCATGTTAAGAGAAATTATTCTGCTGGGGAAGGTAATTGGGCATGACATTCTTTACTCTATTTGATTACATGTAATGTAGAGGTTCTTATGTGCTTTACCATATCTTTCTCCTGATACTGTTTTAACAACTTGAGCAATTTTATTGTTCTTTCTTGCATACAAACATTTTTACTTGGAAGGGAAATGTTTATGTAGTGTACATATTATGTCGATGAAGTTTAAACATTCTTTTTATACTGTAGTGCCTTGGTTTTAAGATTAGGAAAGTTTTAGGGAACTTAAAAGGTGTTGATCCTCTTTTATATCCAATTAAAGTTTCCCCCTCTTTTAAGATGAAAATTTAGGGTCCATTTGGATGAGTGAATTTGAGGAGGGATTTGAAATTCATGGTAGCAAATACATTGATGGTGTTTGGATAAATATAGATTTGAAATCCATCACTTTCATTTTGAACTAATTTTTGAGTCATTTGGGTGGATTTCATATCCACTACAATTGGAGTGGATTTGAAATCCATTCATTTCAAATTTTGGATTTCAAAATACTCTATCCAAACACAACCTTAGGGGGCTTTATGGAGGAAACCTCGTACTAATGCTTCATTGCATTTGATGAATAACTTCCTAAATAGATTGTAATTAGGGGTGAACACGGTTCGGAGCAGTTTGGGATAAGAGAATCTCCAGAACCGCTCCAAAGTTCTGAGAAAATAAAAAAAATTCTCCAAAATTGCTCCGTCAATCGGATCAATTCCTTCGGAGATTCGGAATTTTACAATTTAATATAAATATTCATTCAAACAAAATGCAATAAATAAATAAATATATCGTACCACATTTAATCTAAATCTTAAGAATAGGTTATAAACTAATAAAATAGATTTGATAAATTACTAAGGTGACTATCTTCTTCTTGGAAAAATAGGTTACATTCAAGTTTTTCTTCAAATTTTTTTTTTTTTGAAATCTTCTTGATCTACAACTCATAAATGGTCACCAGAAACTTTATCTTTTAAAAGTGAAATAAATATAGGTTTTCTAGTAAAATTTAGAAGTAGATATATATAAACTTGAATTAAATGTATTATGCATTACTTTATATAAGTTTTATAAACTAATTATTTGATTAATATCTATATTAGTTAATAGATTTTATGTATTCCCAAAGTTATTCATTATATTATAAATATTTTACTCTATTATTTAATTGTTAATTTCTTCTATGAAGTCTTAAAATTATATTAAATAATAATAAAATTCACTCAAATTTTTAATTAATCCAATATAATAATATAGAAAAATGAATTAAATGATGCATAACAATTTGTATACGGTACTTTCTTGAAATTGGTTCTATTTGATTCTAAATTTAGTTTTTCGGTTCGATACAGTTCGGTTTCACACAATAAATAATCGGAGCGGTTCGGTTTCGATAAAGTCAAATAGTCAATGATTCTTTATCGGTTCGAATCTATTTCGATCAGATTTCTCCACAATTCGGTTATCTCTGAGATCCATACCCACCCCGAATTGTAACTGTAGTAAATAAAAGGCCCTCATTGACTCTCCTTCAGTATGAGATTCTTCTTTGTGTGGAAAAGAATGAGTATTTTGTATGAAATTTTCACCAGTCTTAATTTCCATGAAAATGCGCACATCCAATAGTTGAATGATTATGTTTACATGCCATTCGCCCATGGGCTCGTTGGTCGAGTAATACTAAATTTTAATGGGGAGTATATTTCCAATGATTTTGTGTAGCATGCACCATATAACTTAAGTAGAGACCTGATAAGTATGTCCTAATGCAATTGGGACACATGGACATGCTAACTGTTAGTCATATAAGCTAGGGAGTCCTAATTTAACCCAAAAGCATGGTTAAATGTAAAGGGTTGACTTCCACTTATATACCTTTCCATACTTTCATGTGGAACCGATGTGAGATATCGTAACAATCCATCCCCCTTTAAATCGGACATCCATGGATGACACACACCGGGTGGCAACCCACATAACAAGGTCCACTTCCTGGGTAGCAACCCCCTTGGGGCCACATCCGGGTGGTAACTTCTGGCCCATCATCGGGTAGCCCACGATATCGCACATCGGTGCCACATGAAAGTGTGAAAGGGTATATAAGAGGGAGTCAAACCTTTACCTTTGATCGTGGTTTTGGGTTAAGTTAGGCTCCCTATCTTATATGCCTAACAATTTGGTCCAACCTGCCGAATTCAGGTGTGCTGTGGAAAGGGGCTACAGAGATGTGTCCCGGGGTTGCCATCCGGGAAGTGGGCCTTGTTATGGGTTGCCACCCGGAGTGTGTCATCTGTGGACGTCCAGTTTGAAAAGGGGATGGATTGTTACAATATCCCATATCGGTTCCTCATGAAAGTGTGGAAATGTATATAAGAGGGAGTCAACCATTTACCTTTGACTATGGTTTTGAGTTAAGTTAGGGCTCCCTATCTTATATGCCTAACAATTTGGTCCGATCAGTTATATCTGGCGTGCTGCGGAAAGGGGCTACTTGATGGTGGGCCCTGTGGTTGCCACCCCAGGTGTGGGCCAAAAGGGTTGCCACCCGGGAAGTGGGCCTTGTTATGGGTATGCCACCCGGAGTGTGCCGTCCGTGGGGTTTGAAGGGGGATGGATTGTTACAATATTCCACATCGGTTCTACATGAAAGTGTGGAAGGGTATATAAGTGGGAGCCAACCATTTACCTTTGACCATGGTTTTGGGTTAAGTTATGACTCCTTATCTTATATGTGGGTTGACTCCCACTTATATACCATTCCACATTTTCATGTGGGATACCTTAACACTAACATACTATGTGTTTTGACCTATCAGTGCATCGATAGTTGGATATGCATATAGGCAGAATACTTCAGATATAATTTTCTTGGGTGCATCTCAAATGAGACATTATTTGGTTGTATTTTACTGATATGCATCCTTTAGCATTCTGTTTTTGCATTTGTTTATTGTTTTTCATTATTCATTATGAACAAAATTGACAAGCTTAAATTTGTGCAGAAAAACTCTCAAGGCACTTCTGGGATTATCTCTTCATTGGAGCGTCTTCTTGTTGTTATTATTTCTCATGTGGATCAAGCATCATGTAATTGTTCAAATAGTGATCCTCGGAAGAGCGTCTCATCTCAGATACTTGTAATTCCCTTCTTGTGGCGGCTGTTTCCACACCTGAAAGAGGTAGTTTGCAGTGTCCTCTAATATAGCTCGTCGTTATTGTTCCTGTTCAAGAATTTAGGTGCCCTGGATGTTTAGGTGAATATATTTGTGTTAAATGTTGTGGCATAACTTCATACTTCTTGACACCATCTGATCTCTATTATATAGTTGGTATGTAATGATTGCAATTGGTTGTGACTCTTGTGAGCTTACATATTGTGTTTCTTGTTCATATGTGCAGCTACATTCTTATTTTTATTACTTTTGTATCTTGTGATGACTAATTCACTATTTTATTCTATATCCAGATTTTTGCTGCACCACGATGGAATCAGCATTATGTTCATCAGATGGCATTATGTGTGAAAGATCATAGCAACGTTCTTCCAGCTGATATATCAATTGATTTTCCCAGTTATGCTTGTCTTCTGGGAAATTTGTTGGAAGCTGCAGGGGTTGCTGTTGCTCAGCCGGGTTCACTTGGTTGGGTAAGATTTTATTTTATTTTATTTTTTAAAATAAAAGTTTCTGAACGATCTTCCCTCCCCACTTCTGTGCTCACAATCTATAATGGAATATCTCACAGTTCCTGTTTTATTGGCTGCTGTGGATATGACAGCATTTAGATCATCACCAAACATGTTGCTTGTATGAATGTAAAATATATGTTTTCTTTCCTCTGCTCGTAGAACTGATTTCATAACAAATATGACCTCTCGGCCTTAGCTTTGTTTACATAGTTTTTATAGGACCACCTGTATATGGGTGCTTGCTGGGCATAATTGAAAACAGATGGGATTGTATCAAAGTGGTTTGTAAAAGGGACATGTTGTACTTGATAGAATCCTTCTGATTTTGTGTTAACCATGACTGTCCAAAAGCTCTAGATGCCTCTCATCTGATCTGATCTGACCAACTCTTTGATGTTCTCAACAGTCCCTCATGAGTGCACACTGTAATTTTTCAATAGATCATTGTTTTATTGTTGGTCTTCTAAGGATCGGATTCATTAAATTCTCTAGCTGATTGCAGATGATTGCTATAATCTCCTTTCTTTGTTCATCTTTTTTCTTAAATTCCAAATTAACTAATTCTTTTGGTTCTGAAATGGTCATTATTGATCTCTATTTTCCAGGCTATAGATTTTGCAACTGTTTCAACATTCTTGTTGCAAGCACTTCCTCCTCTCAAAACTTCAAGTCAAGGAGGTATAGGTGTGCCCTATTTGTGAGGCAGAATTTACTTGTAGTGTTAGTGTTTGACTCTCTACATTATTAGACTGTAAAATAAATTTCAATTCTTACTAATATAAATGAGCTGGTTTTTTTTCAACATATTTCCTCTTACTGCAGATCCTACAATGAGTGAAGATGAAATGCTTGTTGGTGATGAGGTGGTGCAAGTAGTTTTAAATAGGGACTTGGAACAACAAATTTTCAATGCTTTGGATCCTCGCTTTCTTCTACAATTGGTACACAATCCTTTCCTGTTGTTTTGTCTTGTCAGTAGTCAAATTCAATGGTATCTTTTTGTTGTGGTCCAAGGTGACACATTTTTATGTTCTTGAGCAGACAAATGTGCTGTTGGGGGGTATTTCTGCCACAAGTGGTTCCTATAAAGGCAGGCCTGATGTCAAAGAAGTGGCTGCTGTTGGTGCAGCTTGCTCTTTTCTGCATGTGACGTTCAACATTCTGCCCCTTGAGCGAATTATGACTGTACTAGCATATAGGACAGAACTAGTTCCTATTCTTTGGAACTTTTTGAAGAGATGCCATGAGAATGAGATGTGGTCTTCCTTGTCTGAGCAATCAGCGTATCTGCCCACCAACACACCTGGTTGGCTGTTGCCTCTATCAGTTTTTTGCCCTGTCTACAAGTAAGCATACCTTTATTTTAATTTTACCATTACCACCTTGTATATTTCAGTAGTGATAGCTGTCTCATTATTCAAGTTGAGTTGATAACTGTGCCTTTTCTCTTTCAGACACATGTTGACGATTGTTGATAATGAGGAGTTCTATGAACAGGAGAAGCCACTGTCGCTGAAAGATATTAAATTGTTAATTGTCATCTTAAGACAGGTAATCATATAGGAACTTCTGTTCTGATTTATGAAATTATGGAAGGAGTCAAACAGCTTCTCAAGTGCAGCATCTTCCTTGTCCTGGATGCTGCGAGCATTATTAAGGACGACGATCTAATAACAGTTTTAGCTTTTTCTTACAATCTTCTACTTCTTATGAAGGCTCCTGGAGAAAAAACAATTTATTTAGTTGGATGGTTTGACTCCACTCTATATGAGGACCTAATGATGTCTATCATATATGGATAAATGAATGTTCAACAGAATAATCATGTGTATTTTGGGTGGTTCTGTAATTTCAGTTGCTTTAATATTGTTATTTTCATATGTTGTAACAATAGGCTTCTTCCTTCTTTAGGCCTTGTGGCAGATTCTTTGGCTCAATCCATTGGCAACACCTAATTTCCTGAAGTCTGGAGATGGTCTTTCTGCTATGAAGAGGTATCCCATTGAATTTCTTCAGCACAGGGTTTGTGTGGTTGCTTCTGAGCTCATGTCACAGGTACACAATGTTGCATTGCTAGGGTTTACAAATTTGAAATGTACCTGGACTCTAATATAAGTATTCCATTTCTCCATCCTTAATAATGTCAAGGTTTAGAATATTATGCACCTATAGAGTCTAACAGATATTTTTTGTAGTTGCAAGACTGGAATAACAGACGAGAATTCACCTCACCTAGTGACTTCAATGCTGATGGTGCCAGTGATTTGTTTATGTCTCAGGTAATATTCTGATATAAACATTTTGGATATCCAAAAAAACAATGTTTACTAATTGGCCAATATTGTGCAATCTTTCCCAGGCATTGACCGAGAATACCAGGGCAAATGACATTTTAAAGCAAGCCCCTTTCTTGGTCCCATTTACAAGTAGAGCTAAACTATTTCATGTGAGTGGTTAACTTGCTTCACTGATTTTTCTTGGTAGCCTTCCTGTAGCTTGATTGGCAAATGTTGGTAAATAGTATACGAACAAGTGCCATTCATTTTGTAATTATATTTCAGTTCGTTTACCCATTAGCAAATGATTGATTTTTGCAGTCACAGCTGGCAACTATGAGAGAGAGAAACGGTGCTCATGCTATTTTTACGAGAAACAGATTCAAAATAAGAAGAGATCATATTCTAGAGGATGCTTTTAGCCAATTAAATGCATTAGCTGAAGAGGATCTTCGGGGAGTGGTAAATCTCTCTCTCTGCCCCCTCCCTGTGTGAGTATGCTATTTTTATTCTTCTAACAAATAATTCTCTGAATATGTCTAGATACGAATAACTTTTGTCAATGAATTTGGAGTTGAGGAGGCTGGAATTGATGGTGGAGGGATTTTCAAAGACTTCATGGAAAATATTACTCGGGCAGCATTTGATATCCAGTATGGACTTTTTAAGGTTGTGATTTGCATAAGATTGAAAATGTTTCTTTCACCTGTTGCCACTCTGAATTTGACCTGTTCCCAGTTATGCAATTTAGTATAATAGTCAAGGATCCATCTGTAGAAATGAAAGTAGTGAATTAGTGATGACCAGACAGTTCCTGGGTGGGTGGTACTTGGATCTTTGCCACTTGGCCATTAATGTGAAATTTCATCAAATCCACCAATCCGGAAAAGAAGACCAACATTACAAATGTGGAATAATTCATGATTTACATAGCATAAGGTCTGTGTTTGGTGCTCATTAAGTATGCATGATTAAGACAGTGTAGTCATTTTGATCAGCAGCTAAATTTACCAGGTAACATAACAATCACATGGATGAGAAACATGTTTTTTTTACTAGCTTCTTGGTCCAAACTAATTAAACCTACCAGTATATAACACGTATAAATACCCAATACAGTAGGCATCATAATATCAAATATTTGTGCCTGAATCCACGATAGCTATGAGAGAAATTCTTAGGTTAACAAATCGGTTGGTATTTGTCAGGACAATATATGGTAGTGTCTGTGCTTTTGTTTTAACTATTGGACAAAACTCTTGGAAGTAAAACCAGCAAGTTCTCAAAGGTGGGATGAAACATAAGCTCTAGTTTTGTTACTTATGCAGTCACCTTACAGACAGTTTTATTTCCCATTAATTTGATTATAGAGAACTATAACTTTATAAACAATACATTTAGTGGAAGTTGCATAGTATTCAGAGCTAGTAGTTCCTCATTTGTTCTTCTCGAACTATTTAGAATTATGCTTCTCTTGAAAGACTTCAACACTTGAAAAGTGGCGTAAGTCTGCAAGACCAAAATTACCAGATAAACTAAGAGAAATGTTATGATTGTTATTTCAATCAGCAGTTAAAATCATTGCAGTCTAAACTCGTGCTGTTACAGACAAAACTGCCAATCCTGTTTACTAGTATATGAAATTATTACATGGATCATCTTCAATAGTGGCAACAAAATAAGTAATAAGTTAGTTTAATATTTGAAACCATAGACATAAGAATAGCTATAGCCAGTATGTTTTAGTAAATCAGTTTGCTTGATTGGTTAGTTTATGTGCTCTATTACTGTTTTTTCTTTTCCACTTTTGCTGATTAAAAAATATCATAATTTCCTTGTTTCTGATATTTGGCCGTCTTTACATGTCCAGGAAACTGCGGATCACCTCCTTTATCCGAATCCTGGATCTGGACTGGTACATGAACAGCATCTTCAGTTTTTTCACTTTCTTGGAACTATTCTTGCCAAGGTATTGGACTTATTTTGATCTCATCATGTCATTTCTGACTAAGGTTGGGAGTTTGCATTCTGTGGAATGGGATTTAGCTTTATTGTATCTATGCTCTCTCTATTTTTGTTATCTTACCAATCATGCAATTTCTAAGAAACCATGTATGCATCAATAGATTTTGTGTCCTATTCTAAGAGCACTTGCCATGAATGAGACTTAGTTTAGACTTTTGTTTTTTGTTTTTAAATATAACTCAGTTTAATCAAATTGAATATCTGGATCCTGTATCTTCTTTTGCGTGGTCAACAATAGGCACCTTTTTGGTGCCTATTCCACATGATGACTGCTGAAAAACTAATAATGAATGAAATTATTATTATATTTTTTTGGCCTTGCAAATAGCATTGTTTTTGTACTTCATTAATACAGATGTTTTTGTTTCTTTTATTTTATTTTTGAAGACGTGATCATTGTTATTTTTTGTTCTTCATATGCTTGAGAGGTTATTTTCTGAACCTTGTGGTTCTAATCAATGCATTTACCTTATTTTTTAAGACGTGATCATTGTTATTTTTTGTTCTTCATATGCTTGAGAGGTTATTTTGTGAATAATAAACTTCCCATGAATCAATGCATTTACCTTATGGTTCTGAACTTGTGTGCTTAATTTTTTTACCCTATATCAGTTTTGAGTTTTTTGCTTATGTGGATTTTGTTCATGCAGGCAATGTTTGAGGGGATTCTGGTTGATATACCATTCGCAACATTCTTCTTAAGCAAATTGAAACAAAAGTAAGTGCCTTTTTGATGGCCATGCTGTGAACTTGGTGATTGCTTGTTCTACATGTTGAATAGTTATTCCCTGAGTTTTGAATGATGTGAAATCATGATCATGTAACTGCAGATCATCATATTGCAAATGTGATGCTCTAACCTTTATGCGCCCCAAAATATAGAGCCTTGATGACTAGAAGAAAAGAACTTATACCCAACATGATTTAGGGAATCTAAAATTGTAGATGTCAAATCTTCTGGGGCCCAGAATCTGGGCAAAGTTAATTAGGCTAAAATAAGATTTGTGATTGAAGGTTGAGCCTTGCAATTATACAGAGCTGGATATTTTCTTCCCTGTCTTGTATGTTTTTCTTTTTTTCTTGTGTGTGTGTGTGTGTGTGGGGGGGGGGGGGGGTGCTGGCTGGAGGGGTGGGGTGGAGGGGTTTGCATACCTCAGTATAAATAAGTGATGCTGCTATGTTTCCATCTGAAGTTATTAAATCATTTTGCTTTCGAACCTGATGGTAATCCATCTCTTTTCAGTAGCATGTTTAGTATATATGGAGGTGTAGAGTAGATCACCGTTCAAGTTTTCTTAGTAGACAGTTTTGATTAAAAAAAAAAACAATGTATTGAGCCTCATTATAATAATGAGTGCATGTTTGGATTCTTTGCCCTGGTTGAAAATAAATGTAGTTACAGATATTTGGACCTTATAGTATTGAGGGTGATTGGTTTTTATCATCATGAAAAAGGAAATATATTCTTTAGTAAGGTTTAATCACAACTCTATAACCCTGCACTTTCATTATACCACTTGACTGCAGTTGAAGGAGAATAATAAATCTTATGCTTAAAATTTCGAATTGTTTATTGGCTGAATTTTATTGTATTCCACACTCCAAATCAGGATTCTTAATCTGTTTTCCTTTTTAGTTTAGACTGACTTTTTTTTGTCGGGCTTCCACCGCACCATTTTCTAAAAAGCAATTTGTACCTGTACTGCTCAGGTATAACTACTTGAACGACTTACCCTCCTTGGATCCGGAATTATATCGACATCTGATTTTCCTAAAGGTGAATCATCTTAATGTCCTTTATGCTTATCTTCATGTATTATCAGTTGTTAAAACTTCACCAGTTTCTTTCTTTCCTTTTTTGTTTTTTTTGTTTTTTGTTTTTTTTTGTTTATAAAGCATATACTGCTATCATGTTTGCATAATGCATTAAACAATTTCCCTTTTGAGTTTATTTTCCAGCTTCTACCAATATCTTCAGAACATTGAAGATAGTAGTCTTTAAAAGTGGATAATTAACTCTTTGTTTTTCTTTCCATCTTATTCAAAAACATAATCAAATCTCAGATTTAACAAAAGTGTCATGGCAGGATAATAGTTCATAAATATTGAATAAGCAGTGCTAAAATAGAGATATTCCCTTGAGACTTGAGTCATATAATTTCTTGTTACTGTAATTCAGTGTAAGAGCAAGATCAGTTAGTTCTCAGCCTCCCATGCATAGTTTGTTGTCATTTGTCTACTAATTAATTGCAAGAACTTAGTGATATTCTAGCCGACCAATTAAGAGAGTTGGAACCACATTACTGGAAAATCTCATGAAATACATAGATTGTCATAGCCACCATTTCTTAAAGCTGAACCTTATTGATGAGAGGAATTATAAATAGCCACCATATTTTAAAGCTGAACCTTATTGAAGGGAGGAACTATTTTCATTTTCAATTCATCCCTGAGTGGCACCAGAATAGTTAGCTAGAAAATAACCTAAATCGAGGGTAGAAGGTTAGTCTTTCATGAGGGAATGAATTATACTAAGCTTGTATATCCTCGTGTTTTGTGCTCAAACTTAATTAAATCTAATTTATTTTTGTTTTCGTTCTATGGTTTGCAGCGTTATGGGGGTGACATTTCTGAGTTAGAATTGTACTTTGTTATTGATAATAATGAATATGGGGAGCAAACAGAAGAAGAGCTGCTTCCAGGAGGAAAAAGCATCCGAGTAACGAATGAGAATGTCATTACATTCATTCATTTGGTAGCCAACCATCGGTTGAACTTTCAGGTACAGAATTTCTCAAATTTAGCTGTTAACCATCCAAAGAAATTTTTAGGCGAAAATTTACGGAAAACTTAAAAAATCATATTACTCTCCCAAGAGAAATAAAAGATCAAATGAATTGAAACTTGTTTCAAGCTCGTGTAATTTCTTGATATGTTATTTGCTTAAACTAATGTGCAGATACGTCAACAAAGTTCTCACTTTTTGAGAGGGTTCCAACAGCTGATTCAGAAAGTTTGGATTGATATTTTTAATGAACATGAACTTCAGGTACTTACGGTTATATTATTCTGAAAATAGGTTGATGCTTCGATTTAACACTTGTAATGAAGTTCTCCTGCTCGAGTAATTTATGAATATACTTAATTCATTGGACAATAGTAGAGTCTTGGTTTGAGGTTATAACTGGTTGACCTCTTGTACTAGGACCAAAATAAAATGTCCCTTGGTTAACAAAACTGTATTTATTAGGAAAATTTTCTTAGTTTTAAGTCTTTCTAAAAGATTTTGTTATCTTCTCTCTCTCTCTCTCTCCCCCCCCCCCCCCCACCAGCTTCTAATATCTGGATCAGTGGATGGTTTTGATCTTGATGATCTTCGAGCTCATACAAATTATACAGGAGGCTATCATGAGGTAAGATCTGCATTCTGCTCAACAAGTTTGCTTCTCTCCTAGCTTTTTTACTTTGAAAAATTGCTACTGGGAACAAAATAAAAATATGACTTTATTTCTTTGAAGCTGTCTTTTGTATACTTCAGTCATCTTATTAGATGACAAGCTATTTTATTTCTCAGTTTCTTTTCTTTGTCTTCTGCACTCGTAACAAATATGTAAATTGGTGCTTTGGATAATAGTTTTTATTCAATCAAAAATGAGCAAGGATTACTTTCTTATGGTGCTTTGGATATCATAGTGCTGCGGTTTATGTGACAAAGGTTAATAGAAAACTTCTAGGAAGAAACATGTAATATCTTCATCATAGAAACCTTGAATTGCATTTGTCAGACTAATACTTCAGAATAAGGATACACCAGAGGGAAAACAATATCAGACAAAGGAATCTTGACAATTATCCTGATGAAGCAACATAATTTTCTCATTTCCTAGATCATGTAGAAAAAATACCTACTTTCCTACTATTCCAACCATACCTAGCTTTACCTGGGTGTTTTTTTAATTGAACTGCATCCAGTGAAGAAAAACCCATCTCCTGAGTATATGAGGAAAATCGATTACTTGATTCTACCAATTTTTCTTCATGGTCCTGATGGATCATTAACATTGAACTTGTGCTATAAAATCGTTATGTCGAAACTGTTTGATGATGCATGTTTCACATTGTCTTTTTATATTTGTTTTCTGGTAAATTATTAATAATTATTTTCCATGCTTATGTCTAACTTGCTATTTGTTTGTCAGGATCACTATGTTATCAAGATGTTCTGGGAAGTGATTCCGAACCTTAGCTTGGAAAATCGGAGAAAATTTTTGAAGTATGTATTTTTGTCTCCTATTTTTAAGTAGTGTTATGAAGTTTGGGGTCCTGATAAAGTTGTCCGTGCATAGTATGCAGCAGAAGCAACAGCTTTTCTTTGATAAGAAACAGAAAAAAAAAAAGATTGTGGTACAAGGGGCGAGCCATCCCTCTCAAAAGCATATCAAAAATTAATATGTAGCTGAAGTAACTGAAATTAATTCTTATATATGACATGGCCTAATATTGGTCTAATTTTATAGTTTCCGCCTATTTCATGCGTCAGTTTGTAAAGACAAGTATATACAGTGTGATTAGACCTAGAATTTTGTAATAAAAAATTTAGTATTCAAAATCCTGTGAGTTAATCAGTAGGGAACTCTCCATTAGTATTAGTTCCTATCAAACTTTCTTTGACCAAAATTAAAGGTTCAGGTTTCACATATAACTTGTTAAATCCTAGAACCTGTTTTTTTGCTTAACCAGAAAATATCAGATTTGAGTTCAGATCCATATCACACCTGAATTGCAAAATCCAAACTCATTTATCCTGTTGCATATTTAATGTACACTCTACTGTACCCAAATTATGGTTTTCATTAACAGTCTTCTTTCTTTCTGCTCCAGGTTTGCAACTGGATGTTCTCGTGGGCCTTTGCTCGGATTTAAGTACTTAGAACCTACTTTCTGTATACAGAGGTAGTGCCACACCTGTACTTATAGTTGCCTCTTACTAGTATACCTTATTTGATTTTTTATTCTTTTTATCCAACAGGACTGCTGGTAATGCATCTGAAGAAGTTCTTGACCGGTTGCCTACGTCTGCTACTTGCATGAATCTTCTTAAACTTCCTCCTTACAGAAGGTTCGTACAACTAATTCTTAAACTTTCCCCGTACATAGTTCTTTATGGAGCTAACTTTAAGGCCAAATATTAGTACTTGCGTCATGTTGCAATACAAAGTACTACTTTGCATTGAAGTTGGTATCAAAAACCAGAGGGTTTCGAGTAGTTTAGGACATTCTGCAAACTTCTGAAACTGTTATTTGTGTGATACAGCAAAGAGCTACTGGAGCAGAAATTATTGTACGCTATAAATTCTGATGCTGGTTTTGACTTGAGTTGATGGAGGCGAGATACAGTTAGCAACCAGATTACTTTTCAAGTGTTCATTCCAAAGGAGCATCACAACTACTTGACATAAGACTGCTTCAAAGTTAGGTCTGGAGCAACAGCTCAGCTCGGTGGCTTCAAGTTGAGTTGTTCAGAACACAAGTGGTGCTAAAACTCTCGTATCAAACATTTTTAGTTCCACTAGATACATTTTCAGGTGACTCAAAACTCAACATCAGTTAGCAGATGGGATACAGCACTATAGAGAGAGGCGATGTAGATATTACAACTCGTTATTTTTCTCGAGTAGCTGTATATATATATGCTGTGTATATTATCTTTATCCGGTGAGAAAATTACGGGCGAGGCCTGCGCAAGTGGTCTTGTTTACCAACTGGTTTTCCTTGTAATTAAGCCTGATATTGTAATTCATCTAAATGAACAGTCCAACATTCGTATAATATTTGATGCTTTTTAATCTTGAGATTAATAATATGAGGATTGAAGAATGGATATATATGCAGGAAAAATTAGTGTGTTTTGCTGATGTTGAAGTATTTACATGCTTATTCGGTGGCTACACTAGAAAAGTGAAAAAGACAAAAACTAGAAAATAATCTATATGATCAATACTTGAAAAAGAAAAAAAAAAAAAAAGCATGGCAGCATGGGCTAGGAAGATGCATTTTCCTACAACCTATAATGATAAACAATTTAGAGGTGATTTACAGAATCCAAATGAAGTACATTGTGCAAAAGTATTAAAAATTTTGATTTATGTCCATTATGGTTTTTATACCTGAAATTAAGGTGAAACACTATTTTAAAATAGAATGGTCTCAACTTTTACACTCATGAAATGAAATATTTCAAGAAAAAAACTCCATTATGGTTATTATACTGGAACAAAATCTGGAATTGAGATGAAACACTATTTTAAAATAGAATGGTGTCAACATTTATGAAATAAATGTTTCAGGCACCATTTTGTGAAGCAAAATCCTTAACCAGAGACACAACATTTGTACAAACACCAACAGCCTTCTCACTTAGACTCTTGAAACCAGTTTCAGTTCTTGGTGGTGTAAAGATGTTGTCACAATCCTCAATCTGTTGCAGAGCAGTGGATGCAAGAGAAGGCAACTTGTGATAATCACCAGATTTCAAGAAATCCATGACATTAATAAGACCATTCACTGCTCTTGTATACAAAACTCCACATTGGTTGTACTTATCATGCACAACTGGATCTTTTCTTGTCTGTATTTCTCGAGCTTGAATCTCATCGTATGCTAAGTACAAGAACTTTATGCTCCATTGAATCGTCTCCTCCGCCGCCCCCTCACTAATTGGCGTGGTGGGACCCACGCTGCTGCTGCACACCATTGTTAGGGATGATAATGTCATGAAGATCAGAAAATAAGATGATGGTAACATTGTTAATTGCAAGTCTGATTCACTTTAAACTTATTGTATTTGGTTTTATACTAGTTTTATTTTTTAATAGAAAAACAGATGGAAGATGGTTGTTTTGGAAATAAATTGTAAAGAAATATAAACAGCTATATCTCATAATTATTTTGTTATATATGTATTGATTTGAATCCATTGTATTTAAGGGGAATGCCTAAATTAAGAGAAAGATGTTTTTCTAAATTTGTCAATTGGCAAACAGCCATTATATTTTGATTTATAGCCACTTAATTTTGTGTCAACATGTATGTTACTTTTGGGTTAGCTAAGCGGTTGGAAATGACCAAAACAACCCTACAAAGTGTTTCCACCTTCTCTAAGATGTGTAAACTTGAGCCCCTGTTCACAATGCATCGCCTCGTTCACTGCAGCTGCTGTATGGTTGGCTACATTTGCAAAATCACCACCTTTCCAATAATAAGCTGCATAGTTGAGGTAATATAATGCACTCTCGTAGTTCATTGAACATGATCTGAGTCCTTCTTTCCGTTTACTATCCCTGGTTCGTATAGTTATCTTTTTCTTGGTTGCTCGAGCACCAGATCTGCTCAACTCCATAGAGACTCCACCAAGTTGAAGAAGAGAAGAAGCTTTTCGAGCTTTATCATCTGATCTTAGAACCTTTGAACACAGCTTCGTGTTTCTTGTTTTTTCGCACACCTCTGTGATCAATTCATTTGATGTTTATAAGAGCAGAGTACTGCACTTCCATCTTGAAGCTTTGGTCCATCTTGCTTACATGCCAGTCAATATATAAAATCCCAGATTTCTAACATAGGGAAATAGCCATTATGAAGCTGTACCAAAACTAATTTACATTTATTTTCATGGATCAAATGGGATTTTACTTTAATCTCGTTGTCATTATTATTAATTCCCTAAGTAAGCAACCTGTTCAGACCTTATTGTGAATCATCCATATCCAATCAAAACACATCCACATTAACATCTATGGTTACTTTTGCTAGCATTCCTAATGAAAAATTAATAAAGAAAAGAAACCAACAGAAATAAGTGATACAGAGATTGCACTTTAGCACTAACAAAGATAAAAATTCAAACTGAGGATTGCATGCACTTTCATAGAAAAAAAATTAAAAAAATCCACATATTAGGTGAAATCTCTAGCATGTGAAATATCACTAACTATTGCATATAAGCTCAATGGACATTGCTCATGATGTTATTACTCACACTGTCATGAGAAGAGTTTAACTCCAAGTACAGCAATATTGTATCCCAAATCAAAAGGGATGAAGAAGAAAGGCAAATCTTTGATTAACGACTCGATCAATTTGAGTATGGCTTGAAACAAGAAAAAACATCGCTAAGTTCAGTCTGAAACTCTTGGAAAAATTGACCCAAAAGATCGCATGGCTTGTCTCTACATGTGAATGGGCTTGTCATAGGTGGCCATGGCAGCCTCCTTCAATGCCTCACTCATTGTTGGATGAGCATGGCATGTGCGAGCAATGTCTTCGCTCGATGCTCCATAATGCAAAGCCAAAACAGCCTCATGAATCAGCTCTCCAGCGTTTGGTGCCATGATATGGACACCAAGAATCCTGTCCGTTTCCTTTTCAGCAATTACCTTGACCACTCCCTCAGCATCATCAATAGCCTTTGCTCGACTGTTTGCCAGGAATGGGAACTTGCCTACACGATATTCAACTCCAAGTGTCTTCACCTGTTCCTCAGTTTTCCCCACAGATGCCACCTCAGGATGTGTGTAAACAACCCCCGGAACCAAATCATAGTCGACATGGCCTTCCTTCCCAGCAATGTATTCAACACAAGCAACACCGTCCTCCTCAGCCTTGTGAGCCAACATTGGACCTGGAATAACATCACCAATGGCGTAAACCCCTGGTACATTCGAGGCAAACCGTTCATTCACCAAGATGCGGCCAGCCTTGTCGGTTTCAACCCCTATCTTATCCAACTCAAGTCCAGCAGTGAATGGGATTCTACCAGCAGAAACAAGAACGACATCAGCCTCAAGAGTGGTCTGGTCACCACCAGCTGCTGGTTCCAGGGTTAGCTTCACACCATTTCCAGATGTGTCTACAGAAACGACCTTAGTTTTAAGCATGAATTTCATCTTTTGCTTTTCGAGCGAACGTTGAAATTGTTTCCGGATTTCACCATCCATGGATGGAACAATGTCCGGTGCAAACTCGACAACAGTAACTTCTGACCCTAGGCGACCCCAGACAGATCCCATCTCAAGACCAATATAACCAGCGCCAATGACAATAAGTTTCTTTGGTACCTCTTTCAAGGCTAAAGCCCCAGTAGATGATACAATTCTCTCTTCGTCAATGGTTATCCCAGGCAGGCTTTTGACATCAGAGCCAGTAGCTATAATGATATGCTTCCCTTTCACGACAGTGTTACCACCTTCTGGAGTATCAACTGAAACTTCAGAAGGAGAAAGGAACTTACCATACCCCTTAACATAGTTAACTTTGTTCTTCTTGAATAGACCCTCAATACCCTTAGTCAAATTACCCACAGCCTTATCTTTTTGGGCCAGCATGGCCGGTAGATCAACCTCAACAGAAGAAACCTTTACACCATGAGCAGCAAAAGAATGCTTTGCTTCATGATACATATGGGAAGAGTGAAGCAATGCCTGGAAGAGATGCAAAAGAGTACAAATAAAAACATGGAAGCCTGAGTGACAACTACTATTGTAGCAAAGCATTTAAATAATAAGTTTCACATATAATCATCAAACCATATTTAAACTATTGATTCTTTGATACAATCACAAGACGAAAAATGAGCAGTAGCGATTGATTATTGTAATATCATTGATTTGATTTGGAGTGATTTTCTCCTTTTCCTTATTTTAGTATTAATTCACCTATATAAGAACAATATAACACTAATGGAGCCCCTTGGACATTTTGTCCATAGATGTAGGCCAAAATGAGCGAACTACATAACATTTTGTATTCTTCTTCTTCTCTCTCTCTTCAACGTCTTGTATTTCAATATTCAACATTCAAAAAACAAGAACTACAAACAGTTTCTTTCGTAAAGAGAGTTATCCAAAATTCAACATAACTCTTGAAGTATCATTCTTAAACAAAAAACAAGAACTACAAAAGATTTACGAAATGGTTGAGAAAACAACTTCAGATTTTAGCATCAACATTTCTCAATTGAACAAGCCTTTCCACTAACATTTACAGTCTTAATTTCACTATCCATTTAAGTGAATCACCAGTTAACTCCAGGGCCATTCTAGGCAGCAGAAAAAAGTAGAAAAGATCTCACTTTTTCCACCAATTAAATGTTCATTAACCATAATTTCAATAAGAAGCAGCACAAAATTGGTGAGCAGAGACCAGAGCCCAGCAGCAACTCAGCAATAATAAGTAATGAAATTCAAAATCAACAGATCTAGAGAATTATCGGAGAAGAAGATTCGATCATACCTTGGAAGGGATGCAACCAACATTAAGACATGTGCCGCCGAGGGTCCCGCGCTTCTCGATGCACGTGGTCTTGAGGCCGAGCTGCGCCGCCTTGATTGCGGCGACGTAACCACCAGGCCCACCGCCTATCACCACGACGTCGTTCTCATCGGATCCCGAAGCGAATCCCCTGCTCAAAATCCACGAGTATTTGCTGCCGCTGTACAAATTCTTCGATGATGATGAAAACAGAGTGGTCAATCTTCGCCGGGCGATACTCGCCATCGCCATTTTTCTTCAAAATCAAAGTGAGGAATGGGAATCTTTCTCTGCTCTACTCTGTAGCAACCCGCTTTTGCAAGGAGATGAATGATCGCAAAGGCGTTGCTTAATTTATTAATTTTGTTTTTTATTGTTGAAATTGAGAATTTTGAGAGCCGTTGATCTGGTGGTGAATGAAAATTGATGGCAGCAGCCAATCTTGACCGCTAAAGGTGAAAGTATTAAAGAATTTAAAGGTCAAATCTTTATCATTGAAACATACAATCAATCCCCTTGAAATTAATTTGTCATTGTGATAGTATAGTATGATATTCACGAAACATTTTGTCTTCCAAACATGGTTCACACAAGCAGCATTCAGCTCTATCAAACCAACAAAAAAACAAGAAAAGAATAAAACTTGATCTGAAACAACCTTAAAACATGATCGAGTGGGATTCAAGAATCTAACTTTGAAGACTAACAAAACATTATCATCCCATCTAGTCTTGATGATAGAAACAGTTGACCTAGAATGAAATTTCAAAGTGAATGAAAAGGTGTTCTGAGGTTGGGAAGATTACAGATATATGCTTACTACATGGGCACTGACTTAGCTTGTTAAACCGAATAATCATTTTTTCGTAAGATAATCACAAAGCCCATAGGGCATAGGGTGGGCGATTCATTATTTATCACACAACTATCTATCAGAAATAAATGTGTGCCTGTTGTTGGGTTATCGAGTCTGATTGTCCATCCGATGACCACAATTTTTCCTAGTTTGATAGACTCTAGATTCCTAATTAGATAAACATTAGACTATCTTTATCAACAACCCAACCCAACTCAACCCAACCTTTTAATTAAATATTTATTTCTCTCTCATCCACATACACAACCTACAACACAACCAAATTTCAAACTTTTTATACTTTATCAACAACCCAACTTAACCCAACATTTTAATAAAATATTCTTTTCTCTTTCATCCACATACACAACTTACCACTCAATTCAACCCCAATTTTTTTGTATGTTTTACCAACCCAACTTTTAAAATTCTTTTTTCTCATTATATAATAATTACATATTATTTTAGGAACCTTTTTATTATATTTAAAAGATGTAAGAAATAGATAAAAAAAAATTGATATTTCAATTCTGCAATTATAATAAGGAATTTTTTTACCATACACTTAAAATAATTTACTAACATAATAAATACATTAAAATTACAATAGTTGGAATATGAAATTGAATAAAAAAATCAAGCTACAAATAATTTGGATTCATAATAAGAAATGATAGAAATTATGTGAAAAAAGAGAGAAAGAAAATATATAGAGAGCTTCCAATTATACTTTAAAATATGTCAATATTAGACTCTATTTATAGAGGAAAAATATATACGAATTTCTATAATTTCTTATTTTTTCTAAATAAAAATTATATTTAATATCATTAATCTAAATTATATCTATAAAAAATTTATACAACCAATAAAAAAATTACACATAACATAAAATGGGTAAAGTAGAGATGATAGATTAGGTTGTGACATGGGTTGGTTGACCAACCCAACATATAACCGGTCGTGCTTTTTCCTTTCTTTTTACTTTTTTTTTAATTAAATATTTTGTCTTTTTCCTACGACCTCAACCTCTGGGTCGCCAATGAAAATGGTCTTAGGAGTACAATCCAGTTTTGCCTGTAAATAACTAACTAATTTTGTATGTAAATATCAATTTATGCATTATGAATCACTTTAAGCAAAAAGTATTCACTTCATTCAAATTTTATTAAATGCAATATTTTACTCGATTTTGTCAAATCGTTGTTGAATAAACGATAACCTGAACATGAAACGGATTTATGTACTGTACTTTTTTCGATTTTTACTTTTCCTATTTTGGAATAAAATATAATTAAATGTGTATCTTTAACAAAATTTATTTTATATATATATATATATATATATATATATATCTCACAATGCCAGCTCATTTAAATTAATCTTCATAAATATATTTTAAATACTTTAATCTATAATTATGAGATTTTATGTAATGCTGGTGTGATCAATTAAATGTGAAAATGAAGATATTTGTCTGTCCATTTCAACTTCGGATTTATATAATTGATAAATTATAGATTACAAAAGATATTGAATGTTTCATAATTTGTGTATATAAATAGTATGAAAATCATTTTGTATAAACATGAAAATTGAGATTTTTTAATCATATAACATGTCTTATAAATTTAGCATGATTTGTGTATATATATGATATTAAAATCATGCTAATAACAATTGTTATCTTATATTTATTATGTTTTGTTTGTAATATTTAATGCAAAAATCTAAATCATTTATATATTCATAAAAAAATTTAGCAAAAAAATAAGCGATGACATTATTTCTTTTAGGCGACTCTCGTGTGCACCGGGGGCACGGATCCTAGGATCCGTGCCCCCAACCCGATTTGACCCATCTGACTTGCATATATATATATATATATTTTTTTTTTCTTCCCTGTTAACATCTCTGTTCTTCTTCTCTCTTCTCCTTCTCATTTCTTCACAGCCCTTCTTCTTCAATTCAGGATGGCCTTCTCCGGGTTTCTTTTCATGTGAGTTTTATATTCTTTATGGTGGCGGCGTCGCTGGTCGTCGGTGGACGACCGCCATGGAAAATTTCAATTGGAGGATTTGAATCAGCCTCTGGAAGAAAAAATAATTAGAGAGAGAGGTGAGTCTAGTGATGGTGGTGGGGTTGGATTTGTAGGATTTCTTTCTCCGAGCTAGGGTTTTTAAACTCTACAGACAAGCTCTTAGAATTTCACGGTAGAGTCTCTGCCCATTCCAAAGATTAGGGATAACCCCTTTAATTCTGTGTGTGAAAGAGGATTAAGTTTGGTGAAGGGAGTTGGACAGAGTCATGACGAGTAGGAAAAATATAGTGGCGATAGCTGCCCACTTTTCCTTTCTTTTCTCCTTTGTTTTTTGTGAAAAAGGAAATGATTGCCCACCAAGTGTTTGTTGTTTTGCGTGGGAGAGATATTAACATGGCATTGATTAAGATTAAGAAAGACTTGAGTTTTATGGAGAAAGTTCCATATTCCAAAGAATTAATTTACCTAATATCTTATACTATAAGTATTAATACCTTAAAGATAAGCATGTAATACATTTTATATGTAATATCTTATTAATACCTTAAAGGTAAGAATGTAATACCTTAAAAGGTGCATATGTAATACCTTATATTATAAGCATTAATACCTTAAAAGTAAGCATGTAATACCTTAAAAGGTGCATGTGTAATACCTTATATCATGAGCATTAATACATTAAAGGTAATATGTGATACCTAAGAGTATATAATTGATAAGAGTATACAATTGATATCTTAAGAACATACAATTGATACTTTAAGAATTGTCTTATGATATAAGCATTAATACCTTAAAAGTAAATATTTTATCTTACAATTGGGTGAATTTGACTTTTAATACTTTATCTTACAATTGGGTGAATTTGACTTTTAATACTTTATCTTACATAGTCTAATACTTTAACAGAAACATGTTAATACATTATGTTATTATCAGTCAAAAGTACTCAATTGATACTTGAAAATTATTCAACAGATATCTTAAAAGGTATACATATGATACCTGAAAGGTATTCGACTGATACCTAAAATATATTCAACATATATCTTGAACATATATGTGTGATACCTTATGTTATAATGGGATAAACTTGGTGTTTGGTAATTACTGATACCTAAGCCAAATAGATGAAATACCTCAAATGATAATTACTGATACCTTATGTGGGATTGTATGTAGGTCTTTCCAACAATATCATTATCTGGTTAAATATGTGATATTTTAAAGGTATTTAGATAATATCTTAAAGGTAAGTATATAATACCCTAATAATATTATAATATCTTAAATATTAATATGCAATACCTTAAATGTATGCATGTAATACCTTAAAGGCAAGTATGTAATACTTTATATTATATTCATAATAACATATGCATGCTTGCATTCAAGTACTAACTTCCAGTAATAACCTGTATAAAAAATAGTAATATTTGATTTGTGTAAACATTAATTTATTTATTTTAATATTATTAAGAGACAAAATAGATATCTTAAACAATTTCATCTAATACTTTTTTTATTATTGAATAATACTTGTAAAAGAAACAACTTTATAATGTTTTCAACTCAATTACCAAAACATTTAAAACAAGATCATTGTTTGTAACCAAATTCCTAAACATTATAAAACTTAAAAATCATTGTATCAAATTACATCACTTTCAAACAATAATCATTGTTTGCAAGATCATTTTTCCGCTTTTTTTGGTCTATGGCCTGTATGACTTTTGAGTCACCATTCTTTTCTTTTTGAAATCTGCAATTTTGTATGTTGTTTCTTTTTTCTTGTAGCAAAAGGCGAAACCCTTGCCCCCAGGGCCCCCACCCCCCGACCCGACAGGGATTGGTGGAGGATGTAAATCATGGTGACTTAGCGGCCCATTAGGTGGGAGGACCAGTGCCTGGTGCTCACAAGGAGCTATCCCCCAAATTGAGGAATAAAACTCCCACACTGCGGCTGCCAGGACTCGATCCTGCGTCCTTGTAGCAATCTGCCACCCAGGAACCGACTAAGCTATGCCCATGCGTCCTTGTTTCTTTTTTCTTTACTGCTGCTAACTTCACTTTCTTTAACCTTAGGCTTGCTTTGATAAAATTGAATACTTTTTGCAATACAATTTCCCTCAACTCATTCTTTTGTGACAACACAATTTTTGCACAAATTTCAGCTATGAACACTTGTCTTATTGCTGCCTGACAAAAGTAAAATCATTGTAAACCACAATATAATGTTGAAAATTGATTAAACCACAACTGATACCTTTAAAATATACATGTGATACCTGAAAGGTACTCAACGGATACCTAAAAGGTATTCGGTAGATACCTTGAAGGTACACGTGGTACCTGAAATATACATACCTAATACCTGAAAGGTATTTAGCAAATACCTTAGAGTTATATATGTGATACCTGAAAGATACTCAATTGATACCTTAAAAGAAGTCAAAAAAGAAGCATACAAGTAGTCATTAAAAGAACATGCCTTCCACATTCTTCACAATGGCAAATTGAGCTTCTCAAAACAAAACACAACAATAACAGGCCCTGCCAAGGATGAAAATATCGATATCGCAACCTTAATTTTACGGATATATCGATGGATATATCGATATCGCATATCGATATCGCAAAAAAATTAAAAAAGTGACGGATATCTTATTAAATTTTTGGAAATTTAATATGAAATTTTAGGGATTATTTTAACACATCATTACACATATATTCCACCCAAAATCACAATAAAATAATATATTTAAAACTAACATATAGATAATAAACTTTATAAATATTGTACTGAATAGTAAAAAAACTGACAATATATTACATAATACAATACAAAATTACTAAAATTACATGATACAATACACTAGAACAAAAAAGATGACCTATGAGGTTCAAACATAGTAGATGGAATGTCATATTTTTCAAGACAGTACTGATACCAACTCATCACATTAGAGTACTCATGAATATAGTTATGCACATGTCATTCATAAGTTTCTTGATCTCTTTGATTTTTAAAATTTGAAATCTCAAATTACAACATTTTGATTAATGTTGGAACAAACATATATAAACATTTCTTCACATCTCAGAATTTTCTAATTGTAGCCTCAATGTAAAACTTAATTGGAAGTAATTAAGCCACAATTTATAAAATTTAATTCAAAGTAAGCCCAAATTATTGTCCATAACTAGTGTTATATTTGTGCAGTGTCTATGAGTGATTGCAAATTACCTAAATACTGTATATTTCCAATTTTATATGATGTTGGATTATACTAAGATGCATGTTTCCTATTATATTTTAATTCAATGTTTTAAGTCTTATTATATAAAAGTCATGTTTTCAATTGTAGTTTCAATGTAAGATTTAATTGGAAGTAATTAAGCCACAATTTATAAAATTTAATTAAAATTAGTAAGCCCCAAATTGTAGTCTCTAGCTAATGTTATATTTGTGTAGCACCAAATATATTTTCAATTTTATAAGATGTTGGTTAAATTTATATATGCTAAGATGCATGTTTTGAATTATATTTTAATTCAATATTTTATGTCCTGATATATAAAAGTCATGTTTTCAATTATAAAACAATTTTTTTTTCAGATTTTCAATTACCCAATGACGTGTGTTGTCAACTTTCTTATATTTTCTAAATTCAAAGATACCAAGACAAGATATATATATATATATATATATATATATATATATATATTTTAATATGGTCAGGGTTGTAAAGATTTTCTTTTTATCAATATAGTTTCAAAAAAAATTGTTAACAATAATTTTAACATAAGGAAATTTTTACAAAAACCTTTTTAAATTAAGGAAAATGCAAAACATTTTTCTAAAATTTTAAATAATTTTTTTGAATAAGTACACTTATTTAAAAAGCGTCCTTATGACCTTAACATAATTAATTGTGAAATTATTATTTTATAATAAACTTCTAAAAGTTAACTATTAATGCTTCACCCAACATATACATGATTAGCCCAATTAAGCATATCAATTTACAATATACCAATAAAATGTTATTTTTATCAACTAAAATAAAAAAAAGAAAGATTGATGTGATAAGAGAATATATTCTTTCTACTATCAAACAAAATACATAATACAAAGTAAAAAAAATCACATGTTTCAATTTTTTTGAATCAAAATCGCGAATTTTGATATATATACGATAATTTGCGATGTATCCGCGATATTTCCCGATTTCCATCCAATTTTGTACTACACTGAACCGATATCGATACCGATAGCGATATATCCGCGATACTCAGGAAGAAATACATTAACACCCAATATCCATATTGCAATATTCGTATCCGCGATATATCCGCGATATTTTCATCCTTGAGCCCTGCTAAATCCCCTAATGCACACTTGTACAATATGGAACTCATTGAATTAGATCACAAACAAACCTTAAACCACACAAATTATTACCATTCAAGTCACATATTTGTCCACTGTCGGTTGAAGGACGAACTAGAGACTAGCCAATCTTACTTCCAACAGATGCAAAAACTTTCTTTATATATATTACTTTCAGGTATTACACAAGTATCTTTTTAATATCACATATTACTTTCAAGTATTACATAAATACCTTATAGGTATTTGTATATGTTACTATAACGTATTATGTAAATACTTTTAAGGTATTACACAAAATATCTTTTAAGTATCACACATATTACTTTCAGGTATTATATAAATACCTTATAGATTTTTATATATGTTATTCTTAGGTATTATATAAACACCTTTTAGGTATTATACAAAGTATCTTTTAAGTATCACACATTTTACTTTCAGGTATTATATAAATACCTCTCAGGTATTACACAAATAACTTATAGTATTATACATATTTCTTTCAGGTAATAAGTATTTGTATATGTTACCCTCAGGTATTACATGCCTATGATAAGAGTTTGATATCCTATCTATACCTATGAATCAAATGAAGCATAAATGATATGATTTTATTTCCAGTTACACCATTAATTCAAATATTTTTACCAAAACCAACTATATAAATTATAATCACTATCAGAGTCAAGAAGCAACTCAGTGTACGTGCCAAGAGATGAAGCATTTTCAGAAATGAAGAATAAGACATTCTCAGCAAAAACAGTGTACTCAGTGCTCCATGCCTTCACCGCACTTCACCACCATTAACACTCTCTTTGATGAAGGAATTGAGCTTCCTGATCTTTCCAACAATTCCCCTTTACAGAATATTATACCCAGGCTTGTCAAAGTTATCACCGATGTTAGGGAAAGTGTTCTCCGCTGTGAGGCCCCTCAGTTTATCAACAGTACGAAGCATGTGGGGGCTTGACATGAGATGCCCATCTCGTTTTAATACTTGCATTTCATTAACCATCATTCTTCATCTTCTACCTCATATAATTTTACAATCAAAACATATTTCTCAAATTTGTTTCACTATGGCTGAATCTGCTTTGTGTCAAGTTGCTCTTCAAAATCTGGTTTCCCTCATGAAAGATGAGATCAGATTGATTATTGGGCATCGACAAGGAGATGAAGAGGCGGCGATTGCGGTGGTGGCAATGCTCTGAATTTAGAAGAGGAGGGGGATGAGGGGGATGAGCGTATTGAAGAAGATAGGGGAGAAAGTAGGGCTAAAAAATATATATACATACATGGCCGGGTCGGGTTGGGGGTGCCCCTGGGGCATACAATTTTTTGCCATTTCTTCTCCATGATTAAGAAGCAAAATCATATCTGAGATTCCATTGTTGTGGTAGCACAATTTACACGACTCATTTGAAGAAATATAAAATTGTATCACCATTTTAGACTCATTATGAATATGTTATCATCCTATATTTGCATAAATTTTTCAAGACCAATTATAACAAATGCAATTAATAAAATAATCAAACAATGTATGATGAATTTAAGAAATATTTAAAATTCATAAATTATATGGATAATAGATTAAATTAAAATAACTCTAAAGAACATCAATATTTTTATATTAAAAAATTGTACACTTACAATTTATATGTTCATGCATCACACGAGTATTAAATGAAATTGAAATATTATGAAGAACTTGATGTTTTCATAAATTAATATTTTCATATTAAACTTGAAATATTTAAATTATATCATATATCACTCAAGTAACAAATTAGATTGAACTTATTGTTAGAAACTTATTATTTTTCGTATTCAACATTTTCATATCAAAATATTAAAATTATAAAATTTGTATACCCATGCATCCCAAGGGACTTGTACTAGTTACAAGAGATAGCAGGAGGTATGCATTTCATTTTACTGTGACAGATAGAGTGAGAGAGAAACAAAATGGATACATTATATTTATATATACAGTGAATGTTGAATAATATGTATGTACAGCAAGATTATTTAATAGTAAAATATGAAAACCAGTGAGAGCCACAACTTAGTAGAGGCTCTTCAGAATAGAGATTGAATATAAAGATATATTTATTCTACTACCCTCATCTCAGGAAGAGCCACACTACACTACACTACACTAGAATTGCTGCATCATTTCAACCTTCTAAGCTGCTTCCAAAATCAATCAATCTGTGTTGAGAGCTCCAAGTGTTGAATTTAGGGATGAAACTGATGAAGGCATCTGTTGTTGGGGTGACAACATGTTGTACCCTCCTTTTGGAATCACAACATCTATCATCGGAACATACGGTCTCGTCACTTTGCTCTTCATTGACACCTGCCACAAACATCTAAATGTAAGCAATACAACATCGATAATTGGAAAGAGAGATGATCTCAGAAATGAAATCATACCATTGACTGAGTTGGGCCGTAGGTAGATCTTGCTTGCTCAATTGCAGAATAAACCTCAAACGCTTGATTGGAATCACGGGTGCACTTCACAATGCGATGTTGATCCTTGGCATCTAAAGATTTGCTCTGTAGATATATAAGAACCCGTGAAGGTGGAGAAATAGGATGATCTTTCTTTCCATGCATCAGTTCCATGGTGACCAAGTCATCCCACACCACGTCCCAGATCACCGAACATGGATCTCTCGCGGGGTTGAATTTTTTCTGAGCAATCAGGTTGGATGGTTGTTGCAGCAGTATAACTCTTCGATGAGTAACCAGAATGATTCTTCCTTTAGGAAGGGCAAAATGGTCCTCATACGCATCTGTTAAGGCGAACTTGCCACGCACTTTGAAGAGATCGACCAAAAAGGACCCAGATTCTGCTAATTGCAGAATCACCTGCCCCTTTGCTTTGTACTCATCGTATGGCCTAAGCAGATTATCACCCCCAATAACGCGGGGTAGCCTTTGACGGAGGAGCTGATCTTCAGAAGCAATGGCGGATGCTATCTTCATTCTCATTGCATTTGCCCCTTCTGTGGTTTTCGATAAGAGATCTAAGACGCCACTCACAGGTTGCGCGGCTGCACCTAACAATCCCTTTCCAACGCCCTGCACAAACCCCTCGACACCAGATGCTTTTGCACCTTCAAGAGGCTTCGTTAATATGCCTGTCACTCCACGGAATATGCCTTTGGCTAATGCCCCACCGCCTTCTCTAATCACATCACCAAAGTCCTCTACGCCTTTGTTATCCTGTCTTTGCCGACTTTGTATGAATTTCTTGTCCATTGATAAAGCAGCAACACCTTTGCTCATATGTCCAAGTGCGCTGCTTGCATTTCCCAATATGTCAACCCCTGAAAGAAGCTGCAGTGGCTGACTCAGAATGTCCTTTTTTATGTTTGAAATTGCGTTACTCACTAGAACACTATGCCTCATACACACATTTTCCTGAAATCTCTGATTGATTCGGACCTGTTCAAACCAAATGAAAAATGTTACTTTTTCTCTATCACTGATCAAGTCTTATGTAAATTATCAAGGAGCTCATGCTTACTGGCATATTTTCAGTATTTCCAAGGGCAGTCATTAAACTAGCCCAAAATCCAAGGACACCCACTGGCCGTTGAGTCGGGGACATAGCCATGGTTACCTTGAAACGAACTTCTGATATATTGAGAACACTATCAATAGAGAACACTAGTATTAGTCCTTAGAAGCCAAAAAATACAATATATGTGTTGCAAAAGATAAGGCTAGATATTTTACCCAATTTGAATGATCGGATCAACTGACACAGAAGTGGTCTCAGTATTGAATATCCTGGTGATATTAGCCTGCTGGATCAGCCCATGAATGCGCCAAATAATTGGCTCGTGAATATTGATCAAAAAGGCAGTATTTTCAGTCCCCTGGCAGAATATTTTCAAGAATCTCTTAGCAATGGAAACCCAGGACATATGCAATAAATTATACTTGATATACTCACCTGCAAACCTATATAAGGATATATGCACAAATCTAGGGATCCACTTGACTGTTGAGTCACGGAAAGCTTCAAAACATAATCAGCGTCCTCTCCAACTCTTTGAGGTCGGAAGAGAACTGGCATTGGAGTTAAAGGCAACTGATTATCTATCTGAATTCCCCCCATTCTTATTTTTAACCTGAGTTATAAAATCCAGAATTAGCACAAACATATATGTACTCTAACATGCTAATTATCAGAAATGATCTAATAAACCAAAAAAAAATAAAAAATTACCGGTTGATTCCAGAGCCTAGCCCAGTGGAATATGACACAAGAAAATTTTGCAGGGACAAATATAATATCTCTTCAGGAGTATGATCAACAATGGACAGCCCAAGCTCCGCGACCTCAAGGATGAAATGGAATTCTTGATCGGAGACAAATGTTGATGGCTGAGGCTGAGGCTTACTATCAGAGTTTTGTTGTACAGATGAAAAACTTCGACTCAAAAGTGTTGTTGCTTCATTTTCTGGCATCCAATCACTGATTTTAACAACATTTACTTTCTCTTCCCTAGTGATGGTGACACGTAGACATCTCTTAGGTCCTCCGGCAGCCATGATGGGCTGATGATCTTTAATCTCATCAATATCGTACTTCTGTGATGTCGTGGGATCATCTCCATCTATCAGTACTTCCAAATATCGTTCTCTGCCAAGATCATCCCATGAAAAAGCAGCAGCAGCATTAGGAAGTAGAGATTTCCAGGATTCCTTGGAACCATTGACTTGCCGGAATTGTATTGGTAGAAAGAACGAGTGGTTTTCAATCCTGTGAATGACTTGCATCAGAAAAAAGGCAGCAGAATAACAGCAAGGAATGTTCAAATCACTACTCAAACAACTATCAAATGCCAGCAGACAATTATATATGACGATAAACAGACATTTTGTCTACCAGGGTTAACATGAACAACTTTAAAAGATAACTAAATTTGCACATCTCATGTCACTTGCTGCTGTTCCTTTTTGCTGGCAATACAAGTCATCAATTTAGTGTATCACTATCAATGAACAATTTTTATGTTTATAATGTCATAATCTTACTCAAATAGTTAAAGTAGATTTTCAAAAAAATTCAGTATCTGCAACATGCATGCGCACACTAGTGTTGCAAGGTGTTCATTTAGAGAGGTTGTTATAATGAACTACATAGAGAAGTCAAAGATAGCATAGGGATAAACTCTAGTCTTGAAGCCCTCTAATCTTTAGAATGCGGTCTGGACTGTAGAGTACATTAGAAGTATACTGTTTTCCCCAATCTGTAAATACTGCGTGTTTGCTTCCATCTCATAAATCATTTTCGTCTAAATAAGAATGCTATTTCTGATTGTTCATATAGTATTATGATATGAAAATATCATATCAATTCATTATGTATAGAGCATAAAATACATAACTAAATCATACTCAGTGGTTTGCACAATAATCAGAAAAGAGAGAGAGAGAGAGAGAGAGAGAGAGAGAGAGAGATAATAAACAAGATAAGTAGGCATAAGCAGCAAGTTCAGTAGATAATAAACCTTGCTTCTCCATTAAAGAAGTAAATGGAGCTATGACATACTCGCATTTGATTGGCATCATAAATCCAAGTGAGATAATTGATTTACTCCAAGGAACAAGACAGGGGGGGGGGGGGGGGGGGGACGACTTGGTTTTAAGAAGTATGAATGAAGAATCACCTGTAAGGACTTGAAAAGGATTGGGGACGGAATATAACCTCATAGCGTGAGGTCTTCATCCCACCTCTCACTTCAATTGAAAGATTCTTGTGATCACTTCCTAGCTCACTTCTCAAGAAAATAGACATCATACCTTCAGAGCCAACAGTGAACGGCGCACTCCACTGGTATCCGTCCATCCACAGCTTAAAAAGTAAATAAATAAAGTCAGTCAAGTATGAAATAGTTATGGACGAAATTCCATACACAAAAGGGTATGGAAAATTATAGACCTTAAGGGACTCGGGTTTTCCGCACTTCCATCCACAATGTTTCGGGGGTTCAGTAGGATGAAGCCATTCTAGTGATTGAGTATCAGATTGCTGCAAACATATGCTACACCCAACTCTGTTAATGAACACTGTATGTGGCTGAAAATGTATAACCTGCATATTTAAAGAAATTGTCACATGAAATTTACACTATACAACTCAAATGAAGATTATTAAATGACAATTCTCTTAACAGCTTAAGCTTCAGACCATAGGAAATCTTTAGGTTAGAATCTCACAAAAAAAAAAAAATCACAAGAAAGACATCAAAAAATAAAAATATTTCACCTGCACCTGAGGGGGGTGTCTTTTTTTTTTTTTAATAAGAAAAAAAGGTTTTATTGTTGAATAAAAGGTAAAAAATACAAGAGTAGTTTATGGGACAAGAAGTCCCCACTAAAGGAATGATAATCATTAACAATATCACTCACAAAGAAATCTTTAATATCACTGGTCATGCAAACCAACATAGCTACTTTCTTCCCCTCCCCCATATAAACACATACAGAATGGAATCCTTAGATCTGCTAGAAAAACTAAATGAATAGATTAATAAATTATATTCCATTAATAAAACAGATAGCCAATTACTGTTTAACCGAAAAATCAATGCCATGAATGAATGAAAGTCATGGCATGGGAAACGTCGTGGATCATCATTTTTCCGAATCATTATAGAAATCATGGTCAAAGGTAATAGAGAATATGTAAAAAAATTCACGTGGGCATATCAAGGATATATACAAGTGCTTCCTAACAGTGAAAAATCAAAAGAACAAAACTCATGGGTTATCTTAATTGTATGGTGACTATTTATGTAATAATGGTATGATAAAATCTTTCTACCTTTGTTCTATCTGAAGTCATGTGCAGCACAGCCGAAAGTCTGTAGTATGTTTCATCAGAATCAACTGCCTTCACATCGACTCTTTGCTGAAGAGTTCCCATTAGCAAATGTAAGAATTAAAAAAAAAAATTGGGGGGGGGGGGGGGTGTGTCTCAAAATTTTAATGAAGAAAAAACAATAATATGCAGATCACCTTCTTTTCCAGCTCAAGAAGTGATACCCCAGGACAGAAATTATCAGAGTTTCCGACACCAACAGCTATTCCCACCCTTGGGGACAGATACATATCATTTCGCGATGAAAATAACATGACACCACCACGACCAATATAATCTTGTGGAGAAAGCATACTTGGTGTCGGACTGGTATCCTCAATAACTTCCAACACTTGGATGTTTTTCCTCATGGCAACCTGTCCCCTAACCACCGAGGTTGAAGGATGTTTTGACGCAGATTTTGCAGATTTAACAGCATTGGATATGACAAGAGAATCCACATCTGCACTTTCAAGAGGTTCAATTTCCACCACTCTATATGCCAATGAGAGGGAGGAATCATTATTTATCCAATATGGAACAAAAAATCTTATTGTTTTTGGGGCAGCTGCAGTTCCTCCTAAATCACGCTCAATGCTGACTCGTAATCTCCTGTACAGAAGGAATCATGAAGAAATGAGACCAAAGAAAAATCAATTTCTAATTAAATCACCTAATTTAAAATTGTATGGGTAGACTACTTTCCCTTGGGATTTTCTTGAGGAAACAATATTTGTAGCACAATAAAGACTGACAGGCATTAATGTTAATGTTAACCATCTTAGGATCACTTGTAGCATAACATTAGGGGAAATGAGTCAGATCATAACTTCCAAAATCAAGATATATGTGGAAACAGACAACTTGCTGCAAATCAATGGGATCCTTCAATTTCACACAGGACTGCTGGATTCATGTATCATTACTAGCTCCACGGATCCTGCCATGAATACACTTCGCCTTGCTAAGAATCAATCCACATACTTCATGAGAACAGCAGCAGCCCAACTGGGAAGTTGTGACATTTCATCTTGTTTCCTTCAATCAGCCAAGTGAAAATACCTCTAAACCTATTTAGCATCTTGTCCCTAGCACCCACCCCCAACACATACACAAAAAGGAAAAAAGATGACAGGATGGCATTATTTTAAAAAAAATTGGGCACCATATCCAAAAGATAACAATCCTCTTTCAGATGCTAATCAAAATCACATACCGATTTTATACTATTCAACCCTGCTCTGAACATAGAAATTAGAGGTCCCTTCACTGACCCATGCGACGTGCTGAACTAATTAATTAAGAATATAACATGCAATAGGTAGAAAAAATATCCATACACCATCCCATTCTTCACGTCAAATTCTTGATAAATAAATAAATATTAAAAAAAAGGCCAACTCCATGAGGTCCCAAAACTAAGAGTAGAACGCAGAAAAAGGGACAGAACATAAGTGGAGAATATATTGGAAAAGGATATGTAAAGCTTCAAAGACTGTACCTTTTTCTCTGCTGGTGAAGCATCCAAAATGAGGAAACATGATTACCACATGCCATATCCAAGATAAGAATAGGGTCCTAATTACCAAGAGACAAGAAAGATGACATCATCAATATTTCGGGGAGAAACAATAGTAACATGTGAATCCATATGCCAACATGCATGCACATGCATACACAGACAAGAAGAGGTTACCTTTTCCATAACCCAGCCACCCTGAGCAAATAACATTACATATATTGGGTTCCGTATATCAGCAGAATATATGTGTACAGTCCCCCGTGATGATACAAAACCATGTTGTCTTTCTATGCTTTTACCATCTCTCAGTCTTTCCCAGATTCTGAATTCTGCCGAACAAGGCAGTCTGTTCTCCAATCTCAGTGGGGAGCTGGCTGATATTTTCCAATCATAAACAGGAGTGCTGAGGTCTGTTTGAAGAACTGATGCATCTGTGCCAACGGAGAGCCAAAATAATCTCCCATTAGATCCTGGGCAACACCAAAGAAGATCCTTCTTCTCAAGATGATCCAGCTTAAGTGGAGATACTGGGGATTTATTTTCATTCTTGAAGGTACTTTGACGAGAAAGTGATGCTTGGTCAACAGCTGATGAATCCTTCTCAACAGAAACTGGACGACCCCAAGCGTAGCAAGTTTCAAAAAGATCGCTGGACGGACGAATTCGTAGACATTGGTTAGAATCTTTTGACATGCTTCTCCAGGGTAAAACTGAAGAGCATCCCGCACACACAGTAATATCCAGAAAATTTTGGTTCGTTGTGGCTGATTCATCAGTTTCTTGCCTTGTACGAGTCCAGCGCCTTCGACGGACAGCATCACGAGCTGATTTGGTTCCTGACTTGGGAGAATTTGGAGGCCATTTTAAACTTTGATAATCAGGCCCATAAGCCCAACCATCGGAATCAACAAACTGAGATTTGTCAATAGTCCATGTTGATGCCCATTTCCATCCAGGGGGCAGAGGAGGTTCGAAGAATTCCTTCAAGGGAAGCAAGAATATAATTACAAAGAATTATCAAGTTAAGACACAAGTTTGATACCAAGATCTTTACAATATTCAAAAAGAACTCACTCTTGATGAGGATGAGAAATCTCTGCTACTCCAACGCCTTGGATCATTATCACGGAACCTATATTCATTGTTAATCCAACCAGATACTGGATGATATTGTTGATTTTCGAATATCTCTTCAACGACAATATTATTACTGCTCGTCTTAGAAGAAATATCATGACCATTAATCACTGAGACGTGGCAAGTTGAAATATTCAGCTCGATATCTGAATCATTTGCCACCTTAACAAGACCCCTAAAAACAGCATGCTTCTTGCCATTTTTCATGGACACCTCTACAGCCACAAAATCATCTTTCAAATTCCTGGCAATAACTGATAGAGGAAGTGATGAACGAAAACCTTCCCATGGACCTTCTTGGCCAAGCGCAACCCAGAAACCAATATCCTCATCTAAATCATTTCCATCTCCCGGTTTCACGTCAAAATCTGTAACCATGCCCTTCTCAATGAAAGAAGTGGAAACCAGAAGGCAACAACCAGAATGCGTTTCATCAATTTGTTGGCCCTGAGAAAAGTAAAGGACCAGAAGACAGCTGAGATATTAGGCACATGAACCAAAAGAAAGCCATAAATTAACCTTCCCACCTACCCTTCTTTTAAGTGGATACGAAGTGATACTTTGAATATTACTTGTTTGATGGAGCATTTTAACAGAAGCAACCTTTTTCAATTTACCAACACCATGTCCAACAGAAAATGAACAAGCACCTACAACCTCGCCTGCATTGACCACACAACAAGTGTTAGAGAGTCAGACCACCACAGAATAAATTAAACAACATATCCCCATATGTGATCTAGTGATCAATGCATGGAAGAAAAATTAAATCTCAGTAGGCTAAGTTATCTGTAATAAGTTATATGTCCTGAACAAGAGATTGTTGTTAATTTCTAGATTAATAAAGAAAAGCTGAAGTTTGACTACTTAAACCAAGCCCCTTTTTATGCACATTTTAATGGGCAACAACCAATTGTAGGATATTTTAGTTTTCTGTATGAGAAAAGGAATTACACTTGGCGAGCTATGTTAAGTGCAACCTTGAAAATCAAAACCATAGGCATCACTATGTATGAGAGACAGTCATCCGGAAATAGAAAGAAATAAGAAAGCAGTCCTTGAGAGTTGCCAGAACAAGTGCTTGATACCTTTACCGGCCTTTGCAGCAAGGTTAGTTACTTCCACCTCCAACTTAGCCATTCCCTATGACAAAATATACGTAAATCATTCTCACATTAGCCAGACTATTGGGCCATAGAGTATAACAGAAAAAGAAAAAAAACACTATATTAGCAGATTGTGTGAGGTCAGCAGAGTTGTAAGGAAATTGATACATGGTCAAAATGCTTAGAATCTGCTCTAAATTGCTGAAGGAGTGAAAAAAAACATATAGTACAAGAGAGAGTGACTGAGAGTGAACTATAACGAGGAAACATCATGACCCATACACTTATTCTCATACTTCATATTTAGTAATTGACAATTTGGCTTCTCCCTTTTCCTTTTAGAGTTACAGTTCACCAAGGGGATCTCAGCATTTGTACCTTTCTAGGAACTTCAAAGATGAAGAGTTCATTCCATTTAGCTGTGCCTTCAACAAAATCATTCACTTTTTTAGTTAATGGTTTCACACACTTAGTTCTTGCACTTTGAGGAAAAAGCTTCTGTGGATTAGCTTCCTGATTCTCTACAAGCAAGCGCAAAGCACAGAAAAATCGATGACTATTTCCATCATCAATAAGAGGCAAACCCTGCAGAGAATGGAAACAGAAATTTAAACATCAAGTTCACTTATCATAAGAAAATAGAGTGATGGGTTAAGAATAATCTAGCTGAAATAACAACCTTTGCTTCAACTATTTGCACTCCAACATAACATCGAGGCTCCCTTGATTCATCAGAAACATTTAATCTGTCAGAATATCGTGGAGGTGGCATCCATAAAGTGGCACAATCATCGCAAGGCAATAAATTGACGATATCAGAATTTTGCTCCTTTGCTTTTAGGTATATATCACACCCAAGTTTATTTTCCACCGTCACAGTCTGAAAATCATCTTCATCCAAAGCCAGATGGGTTGATTTTTGGTCAGATTCATCAGGACCAGCAGCTTCCTGTGGAAGTTGATAAGCAGTGAAGTACATGAACAAGAAACTCAAAGAGAGTCTGAAGGTAATAAGAGGATTCATCTAACCTCATACAATCTCATTGCTTTCTCTTCAAATTCCCTATGTTTTCGCCATGAATCTGTGGCCTGTGCTAAGGTATCAAAATTTGCAGTACTCAGATTAACATTCAAAATACTGGTAGCAGCAACTCGCATTCTTTTGGCTACTCTTATTGGTTGGCCCAAATTGGTATCATATGTTTCAAGCCTTCCAAGTAAAAGGATGGTTATTAGTCAGATTGCCAATGGATCTACTATCATTATTTCTTTACATGAAAGGACAAAAAAATTGGAGAGTATCTTACTTAAAGATTCCATCAAATGGCTCAACTAGTGGTTCCCATGCTTCTAAATTTATGTTAAAAGTTGATGCAGCAAAAGAAGAAATCAACACTGCATTCATTGCGTCAGGGTTACCATGACTTGTTAGCTTGATGTTAGTAATTGTGGCATCAAAAAGTGGAGTCATCTGGAAAGAAAACAAAGACAAAAGATGAAATAGCAAAACAAGGTCAGGAAATACTGAATATTGCAAAGCGAAATGTTAATCAGTGAGGTATAAACCATTCCACAGAAGCTATCCAAAATGGTCAGGGAGAAGCATCTTATTTTCATGTCAGCTGTTATGTTATCTCTCGTCTTCGGCTTCACTGAATCACCAATAGAATATGCTAATGTGATTGATGGCTTTTTAAGGTCAGAGCGAGCAAGAAATGTGCAGGCCTACAGAAGCAAACAAGTATTCAAAGATCAATGGGAGAGTGGTGCTTTTATTGAATACACTTGATGCGCAGAAATGCTGAATTTAAGTACTATAACCTATTTTGATTTTTTAACAGAAATTAACCTGATTCTCAACTTTCCAAATACTCCAGCACTGAGAAGCTTTGGAACTTGATGATCTTGAGATAGGCATCTCACTTATGTTAGCTTGATTAACTAAATCCATTCTTGGGCAGCATATATATTCCAAAGAAGGTGCTTCATCGTGTAGTGTTGCAATGCATCCCACAGAAGCATAACCAGGGGGGGCGAGAGGGTACCAGAAGAAAGCTTCCTCTGGGTCTTTCTTCCCAATATGAGCAACTTTTGAAAATTGGAGAGGTTTTGCAGAAATTTTAGCGTCATCAGCTTTAAAAATGATTCCCAATGGAGGAGGTTCCAAGCTGGGGAGTAGCATTATCAAAAGAGAAATATATAAGTAACTACAAAACGCATCAGCTGATACAGCCACTATAAAATACATGCAGTGACAAAGATTATATAAACGGATCTAACCCTTCAGTTATGCAGTCACCCAGTACGGCATATCCAGGGCGAGGAATAGGTCTCCATATTGAAAATGGTCGGCGAAGATCACCACCCCTGTCCCACCAGATTCGCTCAAAGTTTGGGGTTGACATGTAAAATGAGCTTGGTTTAGAAATTGATCTTACAACATCCCAGCCACATGAAGTTGCATTCTGGTTACTTGTCTCAAGGCTCACCTTTTCCTTTTCACTATTTAAATCCACAAGAGATTCATTTGTTGAAGATTGCCGCTGGCTAGAGTTCCAGAGAAGAAGATGATTCAGGTCAAAGCAACAGTCCTTGGAAGGGCAACCAGTAGATGGATGAGCATAAAATGATCCAAGACAGTTGTCTAGTCGCCATATGCTAAATCCCGATTCAAATATACGATTAGAAGAAGAATTGACTAGACATTCTAAGAATGTTGTTGAGGTCACCAGATCAGAACGAATACAATGAACAATGTGATTTGGAGGTGGTTGACTTCCAACATGAGCAACACACCCTAATGCCAAGTAACCAGGAGGTGCAACAGGTAGCCAAAGCGAACAGTCACTATCAATGTCTGAAAGGACTTCATCAGTCTGTTCGCCCAAAATAGTTGAAAACGAACAGATGAGCTTAAAACCAAGGGGCTTCCGCACACGACCATAAGCATTACTCACAGCCAGGACTGACTGTGAAGGCGGATTTGGCCTGTGTCATGTAAAAACAAATGAACAAATGCATACATTAAGATTAACTGGAGAAGGTAGGACCTAAGAAATTTAAAATTATACATTAAATCATTGATCAGATTAATGCAGGATGCACTGGAAAAGAATTTGCACAGGCAAAAAAATGCATGTCAGAACCAAAAGAAAAGGAAAAAAATTACACAGAGAACCAATATTTGGTATACCTTAACATTGACAACTTTCATAGATTAAGATGATTAGTTATTGTTTAATAAAAATATTATATGCTCCACGATCAAAGCTCATGCCAACTGTGCGAGAGTGATCCAAAATAGAACATGACAAAAATCAATACTTATTCCAGATGTTTCTAGATGTTTCAACCAAACTCATGCACCTGGAACAGCTAGATTACTCCCATTTGGGCCAACACAACGTTTTAGATGAGTACAGAAAAAGCTGAGAATTTTGTGCATCTTGTAATATTGACCACTGGTGGTTGAGAGTAGGATAACAAATCATTACTTTATTTAGAGGACGCTTTGTGCGAGAAAGACTTTCATTATAAGAAATAAGGCTGACACCACTAGTGTGTCTATTGTTGGGGTGGAGGGGGATAACATGGTAAGGGAACTCGTATGGGAGGATAAACTGTACGTCACCCATAAACAGAATCTGAGTGCAACACCAAAGGTTTAAAGTAGAAATGTGCATCCATATAACTATATTCGCCACTTTTTTTTATAAGAAACGATAAATTTATTAACAGGTAAAAAAGGTATAAGGGATAAGAAATCCCCGTACTCATTTACAAACGACAATTACCCCAATTTCTAACTAAGTCCGTTATGTGAAAAGCCTTAAAATTCCTATGACTTGATAACTAATAAACAACTCTATATTTAATCCTACCCCATAACTATACTCACCAATTACGGATACAGTTTAAGTATTAGCAGCAAATCAAATGCAACATAAAGACTGGAAGTCTGCTGCTCTAGCAAACTTAAGATTCATCAAGACAGAAAACCAAAGATTTTTTATTTATCATTCATCATGATTAACACAGAAAGGAAATACTGTAAGAGGAAGCTCAGAGAGAAAGATGGTGGAGAGACTGGTCTCCGATGTTTTCCAGTATGACAAAACTTAATTTGTCAAAATAAATGCAGGTCATAAGTAAAATAAATATTTCACAAGTACCTTGATGTCACACAATCACCCAATACAACATAGTTAGATGGAGCTCGAGGCCTCCAAAATGTCAGGTTGCTGACACGCCCATTCTCTGTGAATGAACAAGTATAATATGTAACATTTAGTAAAGATATTTGCAGAAGGGGCAAAACATTTTATGATAGGAAATTAAAAATTCGTTCTAATTAAAAACAGGAGACTGGGGGATGTGTCATCCCTTGTTTGACAGTACAAAATAGAAACAAAACTATAGCACAACTCCTTTCTCTAGCAACATCTGACCCAAAGAAAGCATTTAAATCTTTTTAACTTAAAATCCACAAAGCAGCTCTAAACTTAACCTATCCCACACCTCTGCTAAAGGTTCTTAATATCCTCAATTACTCTCCTATTTCTTTCTAGCCAGATAAACCAACACCAAGCTGAAACAATTACTTTCCAAAACACTAGACCCTAGGGTTTAGCACAACAAGTCCAGAACTGACTGTGTAATACTCCAGATTAAATTCAACTCCTTTATCGCCAGTTCCACAGGTTGTGAGAGAAAAGACATAAAAGGAAAACATGGTTGAGGTCCTTGCCGAGACTCAGTAATTTGGGGACAAGAGGATGTGAGAAAACGGCTTTCTAAGCACAGCACAAATGAACACCTTCCCAAGGTTACAACCATGAAAAAGGATGAACTGTCTAAGGTGCAGGAGACTTCAACAGATTGCAAATAGATACAAGGAAGAAAAGAATCTTAGGAATTCATGAAGAAAGATTTACAGGAGAATACTCCAGAGGGTTCAACACCATCCACAAACATACTCTCCATTTTCAATCAAGCAACTCCATCCAACTTTTCCTTGATTACGAAAAAAAAATGAAAATTGCAGGACAAGAAAGCAAGGATTGATTAAAAAAATATTCTGTAAACTAAGGTGGAAATTCCAGTTTTTAATAGTGTTGTTGTTATCATCATCATATTATTACTATTATTGTCATTAAGTTATACAAAGGGATGACAAATCCCTAGGAACAACTAAGCTAGCTTGAGTAAACTATTCCAATTTCTCATCATATCATTCGCAAGGAAAGCTTTGAAATCTATATTATTATTATTATTATTATTATTATTATTATTATTATCAAAATAAATCCCAGAAATAAATGAAGAAAAATGACAAAACCTTTTGGAGACACCCATATTCGATCAAAATTTGTACAGGGGGACAGGGGATCAGCCTTTCCAAATTGCAGTGCTGTAGATGCTTGACTATGGAGATTAAGTAAAAGGGATATTACACCCAATGAGAGATGAGCATATATATCGGTCGACATTACAGATATGTTTGTTTTATCTTTCGCAGAAGTGTATCCCCCAGACACATCTACTGGGTCTAGAACAACAAGACCAGAACCAGCCTCCACCGTTAAATCTTTGACAAGGCTCCTTATCCATCTACCTTCTTCTTTTGATGCATACCTATTAAAAATAAGGGGAAAAAAACAAGAAATATACGTTATATTATTGCATCAAATACAAGAAAAGAAACACGATGACTTATTTTCGCAGTTGTCAGTGAGGTGAAAGACCTCTCAATAAGAAGATTTTATGGTTTCCCCAGTAAACAAGGATGACAATTCAAACCAAAATAAATCCAGTAGCATACTTATTATTGTAAAAGAATTTGTCATCCACGATCAAAAACAAATTTTGAAATGCAGAAAACTAATTCAGAGACATGAACCTATATCCTAAAAATGTGATCCATCAAGTATTACCCATCATATGATTCCTTGATCACATGGATTCCATCCTATCAGCAGTCCTCTAGAGGGAATGCAAATGAAGGTCATGCTAAATAGAAGCTAAGACTCACATGAAGCTAACATCTGTTTTTGCACGAAGAAACTTTTCACCATGTGTAGAATCATCCAGGAATGATTTGCTGCTGTCATAGAAAGTGAATTCAGGAGAAACAACCTGATATGACAAGAAATAAACCGAAGTAAAACTACAGATGGAGACAATATCTTATCAAATCATGAGATGAGTTAACTGCAATAAAAAGATCCCAAAACTTCTCATTCCCAACAGCAAAAACATCAGCTAATACAAGAAGTTAAACGGAAAGCTTAAGAAAAAATGTGCTTTCTTTTCTGTAACATGAAACTTTATTCTCTCTGTAAATAACAACTGAATATACGACAAACTCCAAGAAAAGTATGCATGAATTTAAGCAAGTTAACAAAACAAAAGATTGACAGACCAAGTATCAAACAGTAACTCCCAGAGATTAGTATAATCAACCTGGGCCTCAAGACTGAAACTTGGAATTGTGCTTGATTCATTTTGAACTGTTCCAGAAGTGTATGAACCATGTGACAGTTCTTCTGGGTGATCTGAGTCTTTACAATTTCTTTTCAGTGAACTATCATCCAGAAAACAGATTTCAACTCCATCTTCTGGGGATATTGAATAGCAGCTATCATTGCTCAAATATGTATACTTCCCCAAAAGCAAGCCATTCTAAAAGATAAGCAGACAGAATAAATATGGTCAGTTCATAGAAAAGGGGTCTTATTTGCATTTTGGTCTGCATTTGACAGGCCAAAGGACTTCAATCACATCAACCATGAAAAGAAAACTCGCTTTACTATATCTGTGTGTGTGTGTAATAGTTGTAGTAGTGGTGGTGGTGGTGGTGGTGGTGTCGGTGGCGCACATCTAGTAGTTGTAATTATCTTTGACAGAGGTCGAAAACATGTAGCTGAGACATTGAAACAAACAGGCTGCCAAAGTACAATTACTGAGGAGTTGTCATTCAGATCTCATTGAAACAAGGAATGGAAAGTTCATAACCACTAAAAGAACTGCTTATGTAGCAAAAGAAATGATACTGAAAGAAGAAAATGATAATTTTGCTTTCGGTGTCTATGTCAATCAACTATGTATTCCAAATAAAGATTGCTCAAACCTAGAAACATTAAGACAACAGCTCTATTTTTTTTAAAATTAGAATAAATTTGGTCAAGCAGGATTAGTTTAGACAACTTCTACTACTTCAATTAGTTGTGATTGCTTATATTAATTTCCAGATTTTGCAGTTGTGGAACTAAGGTTTTGTTTTCTTTTTTGATATGTTTCCCAACTTAGTTCATTCACATTCAAATATATTTCCTCGTCTAGTCTAGTCAATTTTTCCGATCTGTGCCTAAAACAAGGAAAGGTCTATCCTGCATATTATTATATTATCTTATTCATGAAAATCAATGAAGAGATTTCTACTCTTTTCCATGGTACCAGAGCCTGTGCCAATGGCCAGAATAATTCTTCCAATGATTTATCATCGTTCTCATGCCTAGAGTACAACTATTGTCAATATGAAAGCCTCATTATCAGCCTAAGAACTTTCACTATTATCTCATTACAGGAGAAAAATATATAAAACAAACAATTGTCAATCCAGAGACACAGTAGATCAAAAAAAAGTAATATTACCTCAATTTTTACATTCATGAACCTCAACCGCTTACCACGCCCTATGATTATAATGGGTTGAGTGACACACATATGCAACTCTTTCTCCTCTTTTCCATTAGCAAGACAGATTGTCTTACCGCAGCCATCATACGTGTATTCATCAATGCCAACAGCATCCACTACAAGTTGACGACTTGGAGATAAGTGAACCACATCTTCGGTTTGTTTACATAGAGGTGCAGAAAGAACTATGCTGTTCTTCTTAGAAATTGGATCGTTCTTGGGATCCAACATCTCATCCCTGCCAGTTATGGTCCCCAATGCTGGCACAAAAAACTCACATACGGCCAGAAGAAAGTCCGGGACAACAAGAACACGAGGTTGCTGCAGACGAATTACAAATGACCGCGATGACAGTCGCCATCTTCCATCCATTAAAAACATTGTTGAATTTGGTAAATCAGCATTAAGTTCGGAAGACATCTGCTTCGGGACATCAGCACACGAACCAAGCATCAGTCGCATTTCAGCCTTGGTATTGGGACGAATATCTAAAACTGAAAACTTAGGTAATGTAATATAAAGGTCAAATTCTGATAATGATGTCATCCGGTACGATACCCAAAGACCTTCAAGCTGCAGAATAACAAAATGAATTTAGAAAGAAGCATAACTTTCTGAGCTGATGAAATCACAGAAATAAACACATAGTACACAGAGAACATCACAGATTATACTCACAATAACATGAGCCAATGGTGACTCCTTATCAGCCCCATAGCACAGCTCTAGCAATGCATAGTCAACTTCAACAGCCAATATAGTAACAGTACGCGACAAAAGAACCTGACTATTCATGTTAACCTTATCAGCCAGCAATTTTATTGTGTCCTTTGCAGAAGAGTTGCTGCGGAAACTAGGAGGAAGTCTTGGTGGTTCAGACAAGTTCATGACAAAACAATGAAGAATAATGTTATATTCCTTATCAGACATTACAGCATGCAATGAACCAACCTGTTCCACAAGAAAATAAAAGATATCAAAGTAAGAAGATTTCATTGAACATATATACAGTGATAAGATCTCACTGTTAAGAAGGATACAGCCACTACAAAAAAAAAAAGGCATATATGTAGTAACTGGTTCACGAAAAAGTCCAAAAAAAATTCTCTAATTGTTTTTAGTTTTTATTTTTTTTAATTTTTTAATTAATAAACAATGGTGTACAATGTAGGGGTCCCAGGGACAAGGCATCCCAGCAGCAACATAATAATCAGGATCCAAAAAAAAATAATCCTTACTTTATTTTGGCATTCAAACAACCCCCACCCTTCTACCCAAAGGAAGAACTTATAATTCACCACCTCCCCGGGATCCTTCATATTCTCCATAGAATAAGAACAAATGAATCCCTTCAACTTCTAGAGTTTAAAAGCACATCTTATAAACTAACCCTAAACTGTCCAATTAATCAGCCTCTGCCAGTTAGACTATGTTTAGATCTAGAGATCTGGTGGAGATATAAAGCTAATTATTTGACTCTGAAGGATCACGTGTAAAAAGCAACAGACCACACAGGATATGCTGTAAAGAAGAGCCCTGAAATTGAATAAGGATGTAAAAGAACCATACACAGAAAGCTTACTCGAGACCAATGCCAAAGAAAATACGAGTTGTTTACAATTGTCAGATGTATATGTTCAACATATTTAAGATAAAAGTTCCTCAATAGTGAATTTTCTCAGCAGTCAATAAGAACACTAAAAGGATAATTATATTTTGATTGAATACATGAATAAGCAACGTACACAAATATCACCAATGTCCATAAAAGTGAACAGAATGAGAAAGCTAAAGTGAAAATAGACTCTTCCAGCATGTTTTGGTGTATAGTTGAATACTTGAATAAGCAACACACACAAACTCAGCAGCCAAAGTTCAAGGTTTATTATTAAACTAACTTGTAAGTAACCAACAAGCTGTTTAAAATTGCATGATTTCACCAATATCGGGAAAGTGAAACAAACTAAGAAAGCTAAAGTGCACACAGCCTCTTACAGAATGTTTTGGTGTTAACTAAAAGGAATTGGGAGAGCAGGATAATTAGAATAGAAGTCCTTATTCGTTTAACTTCCAACAGAAACAACAAAGGAAACAAAATGACCACCAAAAAGTCGGATGATATGAAGTTGTCACAGATGAAATACCTTAACTTCCAAACAAAAATTCGGGATTTTGCGAAAGAGATCCCTTAAACTGCGCCTAACATAAATATGAACATCTCTTCCTTCTCGTACCATTGGTTTGCCAACAGAGCCATTAATTCCAACAGCCATATTGATTCCTAAAATCTGTATTCATACAGATGAAGTCAGATTAAGGACTGATTCTTAGAAAACATTATATCACTTTGAATGAAAATAACAACCTCTGCATCAAGAACATCAAGATGGACAGCAGAAGGATCTTTCTCAGGATATCCATGCCAACTGCACACGTTTTTGATCCGTAGGTGGCCAAGATCAAGTTGCATGAAACTGTAAAATGGATAAAGTAACATAACATTTCCATTTAAGAAACAAGAGTGCTGAAAATATTGATTATCAACTAGACACTTTAATTATATCAAGGAAAGAATAAAACAAGTTCGGCTTATTCAAATATTACAACTATTTAAAAATAAATAGACAACATGTTATGCAGATGTCAGGCAAGAATGACAAGCTGATAGCATCAGAACTCACAGCATTAGATTCTCATGGTATTTGAATGTAAACAAAAATCAGATACATGAGATGTATACAAGAATAGACTCAAATTCAATAGTCATTCTTCAGACTCCCAAAAAGGAAACCAAGAGATCTCCAGATATTTGAATGTCCTAAACACCTGGGAAAACTGAAATGGTCAATCCACAGAGATTTGCTATGTTTGTTATCATAAAGTGGACCTACACAACAAAAAGTATTATCCCTACCAAGTAAAGAAGAAATAAGAAAGGTGGTCACTAATTCTCAACCACATATCTCAAAGGAAGGTTACTTCCAAAGAAAATATTAGAATTCCATTAGAGAATAAAGATGAGCACCTAAGAAGAAGGGTATAGAAGAAAAAAGTGAGAATCAAAACTCAAAGACTAGGAGAGAGAAATGAGTTTTTATAGTTGACTCATAAAAGGGTTAGATCACTTTACTGTGAAATATGTCAATATTATAAGAATGTCGGGCTGAAGAAGTAATAGGAAACCAAAATCTCAAGGTACTAAATAAGTATACCGATAACCACACTAGATCAAAGTGCCAGTAGAACTTGATACAAACAACAATATATTATGGCAAGAACCATGGCTGCTCATAATGGTGTTCAACCTTTTACAAAAATAGAAGCATCAAATCACTGTGTTAGAAATTCAAAGAAAAAACACTACCATGAATAGCTATCATCCAATTTGTTTTCAATCAATTGAAATGTAACAACAGTCCAACAGACAAAAAAGAGAACAGTTGGAAAACTAACTCTTTGCTCAGTGAATTTTGCGGAACGACTATAATGGGATTGTCCAATGAAAGGTCCAATTTCATAGCAGGTGCTCCGTCGACCTCATATTTCTGAATCAGCCACTCTATTCCTCCGACTTTATCAACAAGTTTTATTACTTCTTCGGTATGAGGAGTGGCAAGCTCCATGAAATAAGCAGTTATCTGCAGATGCGCATTTACAAGACCTATTATAATCACAGAAGCAACAAAAACTTTTGACTATTCTTTTTTTTTTTTTAGAAGAAACAGCAAAGCAGAAATTTTTTTTTAAAATGCAATACAAGGGATGGATCGGTCCTTCTGAACATATACAGAAGTACAGCTAAAGGACAGCTCCAATTTCTATCAATATCAGAAACAATAACCTTGAATTCTTTGTGATTGGACACCCACCAAGAAACCCTAAACTTAACCTTATCCTACACTTTCTTTCAACATTCCTCTCGACCTTAAAAATTCTATTGTTCCCTTCTAACCACAAGAGACGTGAGAGAGAAAGGTACATCCTCTCTTTGTTAAGCAGACAATTCATGCAAGAAAGGGATTTAAATTTCTTTACCCAACAAGCTTGAGAAATAAGCAACATCTATCATTGGTTTTAACTATGTATAGAACTTACATCAGTTACAGCTAAGCATATGTTACTTTCTCTACAAATATTAAGCATAAATATTCAAAAACTTAGCAGATTAGGCTTTTAAATATACTTATTTTTTTATGGACAGAGACCTCAGCAGAAATTGAACGATAAAACTCAATACATAAGACATGAAATCAGACATGTTTTATAATGTGTAAACAAGGGGGAGGATATTAGGTCAAAAGAGTACCTCCTGGACAAATCTGTAAAGGAAAACAATGCGGACAGCAGAAAGGTGGCCACTCAAACTGTAGTTATATCCTTCAAAATCATCATCTCCAACACTGTAAGACTTGAAGGTAAACTGGAAAGAAGCCAAAGGTAGAATGCAAATGACTTTAGTTGAAAACAGAATAACAGAAAAAGGTTAAAGGTTCTTCTTTTGCCAAACTTTTTAAGTACCTGTATAAGGGATTCAGCTTCCTGGTTACGCAGATCACAAAGCCAACTCCAACAGTTATCAGACCCAAGAGATAGATCGCACAATCTGAAGTTTCCTAAAGTGCCCTCTATAGAATTCGAACTTGGATGAACCTTAATCAAAGAAAATATTGCTTATGATGATTAACCATGTGCCAGAAAGTACATAACGGATAAGGAAGATAGCTCAAACAAATAATGCATTACTATAACCCGTTTAAAAACAAAGATATATCTATAAATGTAAAAAAAAGGATATGTACAGTCTAAGTACCTTGATATCCAAAAGAAAACTTTCTTGCACGAACATAGCCAGTTGAGAACCATCCTCTTTATTAAGAAACATTGTAACACTATCAACATTCATGTTCAAATAGAAAACAACCCGACCTTTCCCATAACCTAGCAATCCCTTAATTGATGATGCATGTCCATGTTCCTCTGTCTTGTCTTTGTTTCTCAAAGGTTCGTTAGCATGATTTCCAACTTTAGTACCACTCGCCCCACGATTTGCTGAGCTTAGATCAAAGCCGAAGCTCATCAAAGCAACAAGAGTGGGTCGGTTGCAGTAGAACTCCAGCTTTGACATTTGAATACTCATCTGAAAGGTTCACATCATAATTCAGAAACAAGAATACAGGGGACTTAATTACAAAATATCTAATTCTCTTTATTTCATCTGTATCAAAAGATTACCTGTGTATCTATACCATCGTAATCAGGAGAATCAGGAGTCCTCGTCATGAATGTCACAGACACAAAATCAGAATCATCAGAACCTATTGCCTCATAAAAAACATCACCGGGGACAAAGTTCCCCTTAGACAGATCCTTTCCATGGATGCTAGTTTCAGAAGAGTCATGAGAAATCTGGAAATCTGACAGTGCATCTCTGAAGATTTCGTCCTCTTCAGCAGTCATTGAAAGCACATCCTTCTCCTGAGGTTCTAAATCAGGTTTGCTATTCGGGCTTTGATCTGTGATAACTGAACAGGCTAAATACTGTAAATGTGTATGCAGAGAACCCTGAAGTTCATCCATAATTTTCAAAGAATTCAGCTTGGCTTTTACAGTCAAATCACTTCTACAACTCGAGATGTGCACCTATAGAAAATCAGATTTTACAATATCAAGACATTTTCTAAAGTATCCCATAAGAATAAAAGGCACATCCAAAGAATTAGCAAATTTGTAAATAATTAAGTGGATGACATATCCAACAACTTATAGTAATCCTGGTACAAATGAAGAAAAAGTTTGTTTCACACATATTTAAAAAAAAAAAGTTAAAAAAAAAAACTTATGTATCGTAATCAGAGATTAGGGGTGCAGCTTAAGCTACATGTAAAACTGAAGCTCTGTAATGCTACGGATAACTCATCCCTTATTTAAAACTCATCATTTCTTATTTAAAGAAAATAAGTCAAATTATAATACACAACTCTGGATGATTTTCAGGAAACAAATTATTTACAGACCTTTCCTCCACCAGCAAGAATTTCAATGAGGAGCCTCTCTTGTACTCTCTCATGCTCCTCATTTCCAAACTGAAAATAGAGAGAGAATTTGATGAATCTTACAAGGCCAAATAAGAAAAATTAAAAATAAAAATCAAATCGGAGGAAACACAGAGGTAAAAGTAACAATTATGAACAAGCAATTCTGGTATCCCTAAATTCTGACCTTTCCGTATAATGAAAATTTCAGCTCTATTACTGTTCCACTGATAACAAGGTCAGCTGCCTTTGCATTGCTAGTACGAGATTCAGCAAAGTCTACCGGATCATCTCTTAGGTCATCAAGTATATCAACAGATGGAGGAGCCTTTATCCAGATAGATAGGTAAGACCACATGATGAGTAATTCAGAGAGAAAAAAATTGCATTGAACAGGGTAAAAGATTTTGTATCTTACAGAAGCTTGGTATGTACGTTGCACAATTCCTCTCAACCAGGTTGACTTCTCCTCTTCATTCGGAAACTCTACTATCAGAGTACTAAAAGATTCCAGAGCCTTGTTTGTACAAGGAAAGAAACAGAAGAAGAAAGCACATATTATTTGCTGGAGTAGTTTTACCATAAGAGAGTGCATATAAAGATGACATAAAATTCAATAAAGCATACAATAAATTGACAATCCATGCTTAAGATGTTAAAAAGTACCGTAATCAAAATCTCACAGAAAACATAACCAACCTTTTGAACGTCCATGCCTCTAGTGCTCACAGCAATACAAAAGGTTGAACCACCAACACTTGTTGGAGGAACATCGTATACTTGCTTACCAGCCATGCTGCAGTCAAAGAAGTGGACAGGATAAAAACTCAATGCTTGGAATGAAGCCAAAATGTTACTAAACTTCAGCTATGCCAGTGAATTTCACCCCAAATCTTTTACAACAACAACTGAGCCTTTATCCCACTATGTATTTATATTATTCCGACATCGTGGTTGGTTGAAACACATGTTCTCACATTTATATAATTATATAACATGTCTTTTTTAATAGTGTATTTACATGTCATCACCTCCCCTTTTAATTTCCCCTTTCAATTTGAGATAAAATTCTCAATTTTCAACAAGCCGTACTGGTTGGTCTTCTAGGCACATGTCTTAACCATTTTACATGTGTCTCTCTCATTTTCTCATTGTTGTAGCTAAACTCGGTTTCTTTCTAATGAATTCATTATTTACTCTATCTAACATTCTCATTTCTATAGCTGTAATTTTTGTTCATGATCATACTGACATGTCCCACCACTTTACGCAAATCTTTTATCAAGAAAATAAATGAAATTAACAGAAGAACAGGGAAATTAAATGGTAGACCTTGAACAGCGTTGATAGCTTTGGGAAGTTTCAGATTCTAATACATAGAGGTGTAATCCAGATAACACAAGAAAACAGGGTTGCCAAGCAGCAACTGAGTAGCCAATTCCCTGCACAAGAATAAAGTGATACACTGATTTACAACTCTAGCAACTAACTTGCAGGGCAAACAGCATTTCAAGTTTAAACATACCTTCCAAACAAGAATTCTTGCCTCAGTTGCCAGATCTGGTGGATTCCAGGGTACAAGCCCATTTTGGAGTTGTTCTACTCTATGCTGCTCATCATTAGGCATAGCACCATTGAAAATTTTCAATAATTGATTGAGCCTCGAATATCTGTCTGGCGAGAAGTGTACGCCAATGCTTGGAATCTGAACAGATATGCGTGTTGATGGATGATTCGGACGAGGTACCTTGATCTTATTGGACAAAGAGTTTACATTAATAAGTCAATTTAACGAAATAATACACTAAATATTGATTAACCCACATCAGGAAAATACCTGCTCAACAATTACAGCCATTCCACACCTATCAATTAGAGAATAAAATTTGTTGGCATCTTCTGAACTGGCAGATGTTGGAGATTGGGATCCCCAACTGAAAGGCTGACTATTGGAACCACAATCGGTAAAGAAAGCCGCGATATCCCTTCCAGATATATGAAAACGAGAATATAGATTGTGCCCATAATCATGGAGCTGACCATCCTCCTGTAATAAAGTTAATATAATTCTGCAGAATCGACCGCTACAAAAAAGCAAATCCACTACCAGATAGAAATTACATACCTTTGTTTGTAAAGTGAAATGACCAAAATCCAATAGAAGATAACTGTCAAATTCAGTGGAGCTGCAAGACTTCATAGGAACACTAACTTTGGGAGCATCAAGATCAATGTCAAGAGCAAATCTGACAATGTCAAAAGGCAAAGCATTTAAGGTCCTCCACTCTTCCTAGTGGCCACACCATCTTGAGATTAAAAATATCCACCATGTTGTGTCTGATGCAAACAAAATCTAACTAAAGCATGATGAAGAATGTACTTTTTTTTCAGGTCAATTGACCACTTCCTCACCTTGAATAGTTGTTTTGTTAACTATATTGTGCTCAATAAAAGTAGATTGTTTATATTTTGCGTGTTTGGATGGAAGTATTTTTGGGGAGTTATTATGGGGAAATGATGAAATATACAGCGGAAAGTAAGGTTTAGTTCATATTTCAAAAATGTGTTTTAGTGTAAATAATAAGAATGTTTCAAATATTATGGCAGATGAGAAGATTGTTTCAAAGGGAAACGTACTGGAATAAGACTTTTGGTGTTTGGTTTTATTTCAGGATAATGCAAATGGAAAATAAAAGTGAAACCATATGTATCCAGAGGTATCAAGTGAGTCTTCCAATTAATAAAGATGCAAGAAATTTCACCTGCTCTGCTCTTCCAATACCATTTGAAGCTGCTCTTGAGCTCTCCGAGTTACTTCTTCAATTTTATGCTGTCCAATACATTAATAAAATTAAGTTATCATGATACATTAGGTTATCAGACTAAAATGCTAGGCTTCTCACAGCAAGATGTAATGAATTATAAAGTATTACCTGCAAAGCAGTTGCAGTTTCCAATGCAACAGTAGGACTAACAGCAGTACTCCTTTTCACAAAACGTACAAAGCGATCATAACTTTCCATAAGCACCTATTAATTACAGCCACACCAAAAACAAATATATCACAATAACATTCAGAAGAATTTATGCAGTTGAGAATGATGAAGGTATCTCTGCGATAAGACTTTAGCAGTTACTAAAATATAAAATGCATAATATTAGCAAAAAGTTCGTCCTTCGTTTATATCTTATGATGGAACAACAATTTCTAACAGCAGTCAATAAAGAATTGTCATCTGGAAGAACTTTAAAAAATTTGTTCTGCATGGTCAAAAAATTCGAAGGATGGAATGTGACCAAACCGAACTGATAAGAGTCGTCAGTATTAATTATATAAAAACAAAAACTATGGGAAATCACCGTCACGTGACAAGGAGAAATTGTCGCAGTAAGCCTCCAATCTATACTTTCACCAGCTGGAGTATGCACAAAAGTAGCTTGCAAAGCATTCACCTTCTGCTCATTGGAGACACTCTATGGACAAAAGCAAGTCAAACGAGTCACAAACAAAATTGAATAAGCTACAATCAGAATCCCATGGATAAAAAATGAAAGAAAAAAGATAAAGATAAAGATGAGAGATACTTCAAGAGCTCAATGATAAAAAATGCAATTCGGAAAGAAGACAGACCTGGGCAAGAGATCCTTCAGGTGAAGAGAATCCATAATATTGCAATTTTACATCACAATGTGTGCTCCGGTGTTTAAACTTAGTAGATACATTAAGATTCTCGAATCTACCACAAACAATCTCAGTGTTGTCAATATTGATGATCCTGGCTGCTGCTTTACTGATAGAAACAACTATCATATAGTGTATCATGTTCGGCATATCCTTCCCAACATGAGCCAAATCCTCTTCCGGCTGGTAACTAAGCAGTTTATTGACTGCTTCCCATTCTTCTTTGGTCAATCTATCTTCCACTGATCGAGATACACCTGAATCGTCGATTGCAGAGTCATCTGCAGTAGTGCTTCTCCTGCTTGACAAAAACACAGTTATAATAGAAAGAGCATCTACTGACACAAATATAAGAAGTGTATAAACAAGGAAATAGCAATGCAGATAAAAATTACATCCAACATATTTGTGATAGTTTTCCAGTATACAGTTATCAATATTGGTATATGGCCATCAAAGTCTCACACAACATAAAGAAGACAAGGAAATAATCGAACCAATTTAACAACGAAAGGTGAAAGAATGAGCCGATACTGCAGAGAATAGAAAATGATGTAAACAAACCATCTTAAGGAAAACCAGCTTCGTTTCCTAAGCATCCTCTGCTCAGCAGCTTCCTTTGATTTTACAGATTCAACCTTTGCATGGGCAAGAAACCTAAATAATAATCAGGAAAAGAGATCACCACTGTATATAATGCTGATAACTAAAGAGAGGAGCATTAAGAAAAAAAACCGGTCAAGGAGACCCAACTAAAGTTCAAACAATACTCAGCATCTGAATCCACTGAAACATCATTTATTCAAACTATTAAAACATTCATAAGATAAATTAAGTTCGTCCAGTTCGTGTATTGTAGTAGGCGTTTATCTGTATCCATACTTTAATTGTGTGTATCAGCCATTATATCATGATTTAGACAACCAGATATAAAAATTATACACATTTGTTTCCATACACTTCTGAACACATTTATGTGGTTAAATCAATAGACATAGCAAACTTCACGTGCATACCTCCATAACAGAATAACTTTTGGATCGAGGTCTTTTTCAATGTCTCTTATTTCGGAACAATCCATGTTCAATCGCTGCAGTGACTCAGCATATAATTGCACATATCGTCGACGAAGATGACATAGATTCTGGATTTGCTCCCAAGAAAATCGGTAACTGTCAGAAACGATATTAAGATGACTTAGTTTTGAGAAACAGAATATTGAAAATATACAGCAGTAGATGAAACGACAACATGAATGTAGGAAACTGAATCCAGTATCTCCAATAAATATGTGACAGTAAGAATAAGATGAAATGTGGAAGATCACAAATTAAATTGCTTAAAACTTTATACAGCTTCCGATGATACTGAAATTTGTGGACATAAAGCCAAATTATGAATTATTGAGAGCTAATCTATCAACCATTAACTCTTCAAAAAAATGTATATATATAAATATACCATTCAATGTACTTACAAATAATATACTACTGGCATGATGACAACATTATTACCTATTGTATCATGAAATATTTATTTTAATAGAGAAACATCTAATTAATACTTTCAGTCAGTATTGAACTCTATATTGTTATTCTTATCTTATTACACATTTTACTAATTACATAACTTAACAACGCTGCATTTATCCTAGCACATAATAATGTAAATATAAATGCATTTCCCAACCTAGTAATGTTTCATTTACCCTAGCACATAAAAATGTATGTATATATGCATTCATATACATCTGTAAATCAATGGACTTCCTAAGTATAGTCCCAATTGCAGTAAATTCAAAATAGTTCCTTAAAGATCTTTTTACTGGCACCATATCCTAGTCTGTTTTAAAGTAATTTCTCCTAAATGTTACCAGCAATGTAGCACTCATAAACACTGCATATGTTCAGTTTTAAGTGTTGAATATCACTGTTAGATAGCTATATATTATAACTCATAGATCAAAAATCAAAATTACCACATTTTCTTCTGCTGCAATGACGCTTGAGCAGCATAACGCCACCATAAGGCTACCCCCTCTGAAACTGGCACCAAGGGTCTTAAATGAGAAACTTCGACATGTGTTCTATAAGTAGATATGACCTCCATAAGTTTGATCCAGTCATGATACTGAGCCTGAAATGAGGAACAGGTCAAGGTTAATGGTTGTTCCATATTCAAACAGACAACATTAAGATAAGTCATCCAAAAGATCTTAAGTATTTGATATTTTACTTCATTTTAAAGAGTGAATATGGGGGAAAATGTAAAGATGCTAAAATAGCCTTCAAGCAGAAAAACATTGAAAATGTTAGAGTGTGATATTTATGGTAAACAGAACAATTGATCCAGGTAGTGGTAATGACATGTATGGTTGATAAAGTACCCTGAGAAAAAAAATTACTTTGAATAGGTTCACAACAATTATACATCTGTGGAAAACTACTAATGATATATATGTTTATTTTCAATTTAGTTTACCATCACAAATATGTTTCAGCATATTTCGATGTATGGGCTACTCAGGACATAACATTGTCAGGTAAACAACAAGTTCATGGACAATACTTTCAAATCAAGATTCACACCTCTGTAATTGTCAAAGAAACATCAGTGATGACAAAAGAAGCTTTTTCGAAAGGAACATTTGAATCATCTCTTTCCTGGTTTCCTAGACGATGATACTTAAGAACTCCATTGATTGGTGAAACTAAATAGTTTCGTTCTTGAGCCCATGGCGACACTGAAGTGCTGCTTTTTGAAGATTCATAGATACCATCTTCAAAAATCTAAGAACACAAACAAAGATATATGAAATAAATAAATAAATTGAGATGCTCTGAGAAATAGATCATTAAGTTAATAAGCGTGTGGGGGCTGATTTGAAGACAGAAAAAGACCAGCTATACCTAAAATTAGGAACATACCTCAATCCATTCCTGAGGGCTAAGATCCTCCCATCTCTTGTCCAACTTCCAAGGATCACGATTGCAATCATGATACATGGCAAGCCTTTCAAGTTGCAATGACTATAACAGAACCATAATGATTAAAACAGCAATCAGCCAAATTATTTCTGCACCAGTGATACTCAACGCACAGATTTATGTATGTATGATTGGACAAAGTGAGCTTGAGACATGCTCCAGTGTTGTTGTAGCAATTCAAAACCCCTAAGATATATGGTTATTTCACTGAGACATTCACAAACTTTTCAAAAATATCATCTACCTTTATAAAAAGAATCACTCAACAAAAAAATATATATATTCTTTAAACCAGACTAAAGTCAAACGAAGCAGCCATTAGAAAGCAAAGCATGAAAAATACCTTTCGCAATTTATCTAAAGCACCACTTGTGTCGAAGGTTTCATTGCCATGCTCATCCATTGTGACGGCAGCAAGCTTTGCAAGGGTAATGCCGCAAGAGAATGGATGTCCTGGATTGCTGTAAGAAAACATATTGCAGGTTAGACAGAAATCAAAAGCCATAGGTTCTGACATAAAGACGGATAAGTTTCAAGATTGAAAGAGGAACTCAAGTACATAAAGTAATTAAACAAGTAATATGAATATCCATCGTCCAAACTAATAAAACCAACCTTACAGAATCTTCATATCTAATATGAACATTGCTGATTGAAATCTTAAGATTTCCAATAATTGTAGCAATTAGTGAACCCAGCCAAGAATTTCCAGCAGCTGGCTGCAAAATTATATAATATATATGTAAGTGGAACTGCGTGAGAGTATGAAAGCTTGAAAGTGGCTCATGCTTTTAGAATTAAAATGCTTAACAGAGAGCAGACTAGAAATATATCAACAAGAAAAGAGGAAAACCTCAGCTCAGATCTTTCCCATGCTATACAGATTTAGCAAATAAATAATCCAATTAACTGTAGTAAGATATTATTAGCACAAAGAACATAATGAAATCTAATGATTGAATCAGGACGATTAGTTCAACTTGTGTGGATTTATTAATCATACGAAATCAAGTATGCAGGTCAAAATGTAAGAACAAAGGTATTCATCATCAATAAAAGAAATTATTGAGAACCCACATACAGGCATTTTTCATTGTTCTTTTGTCTATTCCTCTAACCATGCAAACCCCAAATGTTCTCCACCTATCAAGACTTCTACTCAACAAATAAGAATCACTGCAGATAAACTAACTCCAATTGCCATCTAATGCCTCCAAAGAACTATTGTCAAATAAAAAAGGGAAAGAAAGGAAAAGGCAACAAAAGGGCATAGCTTGATAAAAATAGATGATGAATTTCATAAATTATTTACCTATTTTTGAACTAAAATAAGAGAAATCATGATCCAACTTGCATGTAAAGTTAACAAAATAATGCTACAGCTTATATTTTCAAAACTTTGAGTCATATTCCAAGACACTTAATGTAATCCAGAACTGATCTAACAAAAACCAGAACCAGCAATGAACTTAAGCCAAACACATAAAATCCACATGAAATAGAAAGTTTTCCAAACATCCACATGAAATTCAGAGGTGCATCTCATACATTTCCTAGCTTTGATCTTGATAGTGCTTCGAGGGTTGCTGATTCTGCTTCCTGGATTAGGATATAAACATTGTGAGACACATTGAATAAAACATTAATATTAAGTAAAGCTGAGGCCAAGATGAGTAAAAGTTGTAATATAAACAGTAAAACTGGTTGGAGAAAACATAAACAGAATGTTGAAGTTCTTTTAAACCCCGAGAATGAATCTCATTTACAAATTAAACCCAAACAATTTTAAACACCATCTTAATCAATGTCTTAATCTTTTAAGACCGAGGACTAGTGCTCGTTAAGAAGATATTTGCTTCCATAACAAAAATGTTTTAATCAACTTAGTCTTCATTATCGGGAGTTTTTTGGTCCTCTGTTTCTTGATCACCTTATCAGTTAAATGCTTTTTTTTAAGCAAAAATGGATTCTTTTACTCATTTTTCTTTTCCAAATTGTCAACTATCAGCATTCCACATATTATAACCACCATCAATCAGTCTCCTTCTACTAATACCTCTGAAGCAACAAAGTCACCAAGCTCATCAGCTCCCATTAAATTTACAATCAAAGCAATGTCACGCAGACCACTAGAAAAAAAATTACCACACAAAAAACCAGAGACAGAGAGACCAAAAAAATGCACATGAATGAAAGAGTTAAACCAGTCCAATTTAGAAAAAAACTACTCACATCAATATGTTGCAATTTGGCCTCAAAAAGCTTTTCCCGGTCTTCTACCTTAAAGAGAAGAAAACACAATTGCATTGGAGAGAATCACAAGAAATAATAATAGTAGTAGTAATAATAATAATAAAGACAAAGCAGAACACTTTACATAGTTAGACATGAATCCTGCATTATTCTATTTAATTCATTAGGGAAGGCATGCAATAATTCAAACCTTCAATGAACTTCCATCAGATGCAGGATTTGCAAGAATAAACAATTGGTCAATTAGAACAATGACCGGCTCCTTTCCAAGACTTTTCCAAGGTACCTTATGATCAAAACAAAAGAATCATATAAATTATCCTTGTCTCGCTGCTATATAAAGGATGAAAAATAAAAGTTTCTAAATTTTGGTTAAAACAATCATGAAATGCAAGCAAGTTTTTTACTATAAGGTAGAATCATGATTATTTCCACATGTTTTTGATGAAGATACCAGTCGTATCTTAGAAATGCTAACAAGGTATTAATCTCAAGATGTATAATAGTTTGGTAATACAAGCACAAATGCACAGCCATGTGACTCACAAGATAGTCAAGAAACTTAAAATATCACACATGTCTAATGCAAGCTGTATCTTAGAAATGCTACCAAAGTAATAATATCAAGATATACAAAAGTGTGGAGCGTTACAAATACGCAAAGTGCACAGTCATGTATATGAGTAATAAGATGGTTAAACTGAAAATATTCCATGCAAAGATTATTTGCTTCAGTTCTGATCCACATATACAATTCTGACTTTGAACAAGAATATCGAGGATGGTCACTTTCCTCTTACATTAGAAAAAATAAGGATCCAAAAACAGACAAATAAAAGTTGCAAGCTTTTAGAGGAAATCAAAGAGTACAGTGAGTAGAGTACTCAAATGTAACATGCAAGAGGCGAGAATGACCCTCCCAGTAAGGAAGAATCAAGTAAAAACAACAGGGAAGTTTGCCTATAGTTTTCATAATGGACTTCTTCATGCTGAATGGAAGAAGAAGAAGATACATGCATCTAACTGCGGATGGGAAAAAAAAAAAAAAACAGAACATCTTTTGATCAACTTTAGATAATCTATGAAGAAAAGGGCAAATGCAATAGTTGGTGAAACACTTATTGATTGAGAGAGAAAGAAAAGAGGTAGTATATTCAAACCATTAGAACTCAATCAGATGTATTTTTGGTGTATAGCCAGAGAGCAACCAAAGAGAAAAATTACCTTCAAGGTTATAGTACCCAGGAAACCAGCTTTGACAGTTACAGGAAGCTTCAGCGCATTCAATGCCTCAGCTTTCAATTTCAAATCTCTGAGAACCACATCACCTAGAAAAAAACACATACATGTGCAAAGTATCAGCATATCATCCATATCTCAAGCCTTATTGAGGTGCCAAAGCAAACAAACGCTCAAAAGACAATTTGAAGACCTTCTATTTTCTTTCATTAGAACCAAGAAACTTATATTAATAATTATAAGGTGAGGCAGAGGAACAAGACATTCTCTGCTTACATAAATAGCAAAATACAACACAATGCACCAGTCTTTAGCTAAAACTTGAACAAAAAAACTCTTCAATTCTTTGTGATCAGAGACCCAGAACAACCTTAAATTATGCTACTAAAGTTTTCCTTCTCCTGATTGCCTCGCCAAAGTAATCTGCTAAATTATTCAAATTTTCACCCCACTAGAATCTATGGTTCTTGCTCTTTCTGAACAGGACAGGAAACTGCCTTACGAATCAAGAACTTCTCGCCCATTTGAGCAATCACCAAATTAACATACTTTCTCTCAAAACTATTCATAAACATGCTATGTAACAATATCAAATCTATGTTCAATTATTTCATAGACTCTTAAAGCATCTCTAGAACAGTTTTCTCAGCCTAAGATTAGTTGATCATTGCAACTGTATTTGTATTCATGGTGAACATTCACTGTGCACTTGGGTTCAATGCAAATAAAATTAGTTATTTTAGACAATCTGTTGTGTTGTACCAGATGGATGGTTGATTCTCCATCTTCATAACAACTTCCACAATTCAGACAATTTAAAATTAATTCAAGAGATAGTCAACAACAGATTTCAATTGAGTGAAAAAAGATAGTACAACCATCTGATATTTAGTAACAAAGTTACAAGGAACTAGAAAAAATTATAGTGTATAACAAGACATGTGAAAACACCACCAACATACCTTTCCAAACACTGATTCTCAAGGCCTCTGCCGACAGCCCATGGACATACTCACCCAAGTATTTACGAAGCAAATGCAAGACCTAAAAGAAAATCAATAAGAAAAGAAACATCAAAATGATTTGAAGATAGGTAAGGCTTAGGAAACACCCAGAGAGCAAAAATTAGAAAAGAATTCAAGAATAAAAATAAGCCTTTTCAGAAAACATGATATGCTAGATGATGAAATCTCAAAACACTACCGGAGATAACCCTATAAATCAAGAAATTGCAAGGAGAGATTTTAAACTTTTTCTATTTTTAGAAGATCATTGATGCACAGGCATATTAGCCACTATACTATCTTAAGAACCTTACTAGCTTCAAACACAGACACAGTATTTAACCCTATAAAACTATATGTTCTACCTAAATTATTATGGTTTTGACTCAGTATGTGAGCATGGTTGGTATAATTGTGAATCATATAGGTTTGTCAGAAACTCTTTATCACAAAACAATTTCCTAGTTAAACCAATCAAACTTTCACATTTAAAGTAACAACAACTTCTACTAAAAAATGGTTTCACAAAGATTCATAGAATTGTGATTTTTTTAAAGAAAAAATAATGTGTTTTTTAATATTGGTAAGAATATACAAAGGGACATGTCATCCCTCCCTTCCATACACGTCATGCCAAAATAACAGTGTAATGGTAATCTCTTGGTAAACCTGAAACAAAATAAGTCCTAAAATCTTACCAAGCAACCCAAAACTTAACCAACCATGCACCTCCTCTAACAATTCCCCATGATTCTAAAAATTCTACTATATCTACCTACACAATGAAAAAAATAACGAAAAGTTGTATGATGTTTTTACTCTAACTATTAAGAAAACAAGCGAAAATTGTATACAAATTTTATGTTCGGGATAATTTTTTCAAGGCTTAGACAGACTCGTCCTGTGGAGAAAGGTACTTTACATTATGTGAGGGACAAAACAAACTTCTATTGCAGCGAAATAGTAAAAATTTCACTTGTCATCCTCACAAACGATACACATTCATCTATCACCTTAATCCATAGCTTTGGATTCTTAATTTGCCATCAACCTCAAGAGCTCACAGACTCATCAAGCCCCTAAAAGTTGTGAAGCACTACTACTAAGATTGTTCTTCATGAAGTCTTTAACATGACACCAGACAGACAAAACACAAACCCACCAGACAGGTAATCGCCTATGTATGATTTTTCATCCTAATGGCTCCGTTATTTGAAATATTGACAGTTCTCTAAATGAACTTTTACCTTTATTAAACTCTACCTGATCGCTTTTCTCACATATCTTTTGTCGCAACTGTGAAAGTTCTTCCTCCTCAATCACTTAACTAAATTATTCTCCCTTACTTCCCTTTGTGGATCATAATCCAGTCCAATTACATTGAACAATAAGCCAAACTGATTCACCAGAAATTTCCCCCCACCAAAATATTCAGAAATCTTGTAGACTTACTTAATCCAAATGTCACATTTTCAATCAAATAGTACAGAAAAGTCACATGCCACAACCAAAAAAAGGCGGCAACTGATGAAACTTCAGCCACACATTTGAGTGTGACAAAATCACCACCGATAGCTCATCTCCATGCGTTTCAAACCAACAATGACTCAATAAAAATGAAAATCTCAAACAAACAAAAAAACCGAAACTTTCACAGCTCCAAACAATAACCACGCAATATTCCAAACGAAAAACGCCAGAAATATGCTTACATGTGCTTCAAACATTGCAAATATCAAACTGTCGATCGGCTATCACAAGCTAATTTCACCAAAATCCAGCGATCACCGCTGAAAAGCAGCCATTGATGAACAAATCGATTGAAATTCTCACAATGATTTGAAAATGTACGATGAATTGAGAAACGGTGGTGGTGGGGTCTCCAGGTGCTGTGAAATCTATAGTTTAGAGCCGGTCCTTTTTGGAAACACCTGCCAATGCAGGATTGTAAAGGCGGGTCAAACACGACCCGGTTTAATTGGGCCGCGTCCATTTTATAGTATATGGGTTATGGGCCGAGTTATTATCGGACTGGGCCCATTTCAGTGATTAGCACAGTCCAAAAAGGGTTTATGGTCAAGAATCCACACCTATAATTATATGCTTATGGTTTTCATAATTCTATACCAACACAATTATTTTTAGGGAACACACCTCATATCAAATTAGATGAAAAATAAATATATATCTAAAGACATAAATATCCTTCATATTTAATAATAAGATATTTTTTAAATATATTCCACTTAATTTCTAAGCACATCCCAAATTAAATTTCTCACTCGTATACACATCTTCTCCTTCAAAGTTTCAAACTCTAAACCAAAACAAAAATCCTAGAAATTCTACATTTTTTTTAAGAGAAAATTATCATAAAGCATAAAAAACATTTGGAATGAACAATGTAAATCTTATCGTTACGTTTATTTGTGATTTTAAGTAGTGTAGAGAAAGATTTTGTGTGTAAACCTAAAAAAGAAAAGCGAAAAACATGTTCGACCAATATAGGTAGAACAGAGTTTTTTGTTCAACCTGTACCGGCCAAACCAAACAGAAAAGAGAGTGTTCGACCAATACTTGTTGAATAGTATATTATGTGTTTGACCAGTACTGATAAAACAGTACTTTATGTATTCGACTAACCAAGATCGGGCAGTTTCGAGTTTTTTCACGATTTTAGTCAATATTCTTCTATATTTACTATGTTTTTTTCGTTGAATTCTTCATACCAAATATTTGGAAAATGGTGGGTGGACAATTCAAGACCTCCAAGCTTCAAATGTGTGCCAAACAATGGAGGAAGAAAATAGGGTTTCCGGTGGGGTGGGGTGTGTTTCTTAAATTTTCTTATTTCTTTAGGATTTTTTATTTTTCTTTAATTTTTATGATTTAAACTTATATTATAATTTAAAAGGGTAAAATAGTAATGTAGTGTGGTGTGTTTAGAAAATTGGGTGTGTGTATAGTCTCACTCTTATTTTTATATCTTATTATTTTATGTATTTTTTAATGTTTAGTATAATAATATTTGTAAGTTTCAATCAATAAGCATAAAAATGGTTTTAGTATAAAATCGAAAATAAGCTCATAAACAGTTTCTACATAATTAAAACATTAATAAAATGAAACAAAAAAAACATTTCAAAAAGGCTAGTTGGTAATAAAATAAAATATTTAATCTTTTAATTTTCTGAATAATTAGCAAGGTGAGATGAGTGGAAATATAGTAAATTTATTTTTTAGAAATATGAGTCGGGTGTGTTTGTAGTAATATACTAATATGTAAACTTTAGTTTTCTCAATGCTTTGGTATCAAAGTATTTCTTTGGATATCACGAGGCCACTTCCACAGTTGCCATATAACGACTATATTTTTCGAATTCGTTTTGCTTCTTATTTTACACCTACCAATCGAGGAATGAATTTTTCTTAATTGAATTCCTAAACTCGATCGAAACTCTATATATCACATGATTGATAGAATTGTAAGTGTCATCAAAAAAAGAAAAGAAACGAAAAAGAAAAAAACTTACAATATGAAATCAAATTGTGTAATGGTTTTTTATTTTATAAGCTTTATGAAAATTATGAAATTTTTGGCAAATAAATTAGTATCCATTATTTGGATCTTTTTCCTTATCTTTCAACTTAGCTTGTCTAATTGTGACTTGATTTTGCTATTTTCATATATAGGCATATTAATATCGCACAATGCAGGTTAATTTTGATCAATGTTAACATTTTTGTTTGAATTAGATTCCATAGGAAATTTGAAGTTATTATTTTAGTGGGTTAGTACGATTTCAATGTTTTCAATCAGTAATCAAATTTTGATTAGATCGTCCCATCAAAAAGTCGATTTGTAGAAAATTAAAATCAAATTCATTCTAAATTGACTCTATCTAATTTACGTGTATTATACCTTTTTCTTTTTCGAAAATAATTTGACATTGTAAAATACTAGTTTTCCCAAATGTTAATTTTAATTTACTGATATTTCTTGATAGTTTTCCCCAATATTTATTCAACAATAGTGTATTACAAAAAGGTATAAAATACGAGTTTTCATGAAAAAACATAGAATAATTTAAAATTTATGAAAATATCTAATGTTGATATTGAATTTTTTTTTTTTTTGAAAGAAATGGTGAAAATTCAGACTCAAATATATTTATAATTTCTTATATAGATAACTTGATATTCATAATTTTTCAAATATAACCAAAAATATCAAAAGATCATCGTTATATTACATTGATGGAAATGATAATATATTTTTCGAATAACATCATGAATATCAAAAGATATTGATGATTCCAGAATAAGCAGATTGATGAGGTGTGGTCTTGCATTGCATTATTAGTGTCAATGTTCATATGAACCCCTTGAATATTTCTTCTTGAAAATAAGCTCATTAATCTCAGTGGATTTCAAAACATTTAGACAACCTCTTGTATATCTCTTCTAGCTCAACTTTCTTCTTGAATTTTAGTGGATTTCAAAACATTTAGTCGTTTATGAGAAATGGAGGATTACCATAGGAACATAGCTTATGAGTGGTAATAAAATAATTTTTCATTCAAGTGATTAATTTAGATTTTAAAAATGAAGTGATTGCTTTACTTAACTACTAAGTAAAACTAGTTAGAATTATAAGTTTGAGAAATTACTTGATTGCCTCTAAATAAGCTATTTTTCTTTATTAATCCTCGATTTCTCATGAATTTGTTTTGTAGTCTATCGGATCAGTACAATTATTTTTTTTAAAAGTGGAAAACAATGTTAATAAAAGAGATATTCATAATCATTAATTGATTTATTTGCCTTTAAGTAAACATGTACACTAGACTAGACCACCTCCAACCTAGTAGTAAATTCATCTTCAACGCAACCGCAAATTGACTAATTGGTTTTCGCATTAAATAAACTTTGAGTTAAACAGAATTAATATTTAAAATATCTCAGTACATAACTCGATATAATTACTGAGGATAAATATATTTTTCAATAATAATCATAAATGATATTGATGTTGATATAAGGCTTAGTTTAAATCTTACCTTGCCAATCTATCACACACAAGCATAAGCAAATCATGAGCACTAATTAAGCAATAATCCATGAACAACTCAAAACTTGGAATACAGTAAACGTATGATGAATTTTGATGATGAATACAAGTTATCCAAACAGAGAATTCATGATAATTACATGAATTAATTGATGATATGTCAGCTTATGTGATCCGAATCTAATCAAATTAAGGGTGTAATCTCTATATATGTAGTTCTCTCATACTCCAATTAGTTCTTTCTATTCACGAGGTGCGACTATGTAGCCCATCACACGTGGTTCAAATTGGGTGGTCCATTAGTTTTAGACCTATAGTTTCTGTATACGTGTCATTGCATGGTGTTATGAATGTACATAACTAAGTTAACAACAAAATAGTCCATATATTTGTATCTGTAAGGCTTTATGTCTAATTTCATATTTTCAAATAATTGTTATGAACTATATGATATGGATTAAATAGAATAAAATTAGAGATAAAACATCAAATATAATTGAAGATGTGAACTGAGAAAATATCATACAAAACATAAATGCCCCATTTTTGCTTTTTTTTTCTTCTTCTTCTTCTTATAATTTCCCATCATCAAGCATATTAATTAATATCAAAACCACCAGGTATATATGTATATATATAATGTGTACTGATAACTAGTAAAAACATGTGATGATTATTAATAATTAAATTACGATTCCACAAACGAGATATATTTCAGTTTTTTTGGTGTTTGAACTCAATACGTCAATATACAAAAAAAAAAAAAAAAAAAAAAAACTTAAACCACTAGACTACACTACTACCACTATGTGATGATTATTAATAATTAGCCAACCTAATTTTGGATTATTATACTACATTATAAAGACAACGTATTATGTATGATTATATCAACACCACTCTTTAATGTCTAGACCGATCTAAATTTGTAGAACATGATTATATGTTGGCAAATGTATTTTAGTGTCTATGAACGTGGATGCAAAAATTAAGAATAAATGAACTTTCACAATATTACTATGTTTATATGATATTTCACGCAATTTCACACTTTCCTCATCATCATAAGATGAAGCACAAAAGGGATCCAGTGGGGCCGGACGGGGCATTAAAGTTTCTATGATAAAGACTGCTCATTGAATATATCATGCAATAAGTGAAATAAATTAATACTACATTTCTCTACTATGTTTGGTCTTTGAATTTCAACAAGACAAATTAAACATACATTTAAAATTAAATTTTCCATGCCTTCCAAATTACAAACATAAAACAAATAAATAAATAAACTACTACTATCCAATTACATATAAATTAGAAACTAGTTGGGATGAATAAATTATAGTATTCCTCTAATTAGGGTTTTAACTCATTAGTATTAGGTAGGAAACAGTTGGTATGATTGTACATTAATATAATAAAATAAAATAAAAAAGATTTAGAGGAGATTTGAATGTAGATTGATACCCGTGAAGGGGTTTAATGTTGTCGTGCATGGTTTGGTTACTACAAAATGGATGGGCACCACAAGTTGCTACACAACAATAAAGAGTCACGAGACCACTTTCTTTTTGCTTTGACACCAAACCATTTATTTTTTCATTAAAATGTCGACAGATGTGACTTCAATTGCATTATTGGTATTTATGGCTCTAAATATTTTTACCTTTTTATTCAAATTTCAACTAGTTTCAAGAGATGATTAATGCATCTGCTTGCTTTGGTTCAATTTCAAGTAAATAGTGATTTCCAAGATGAATACAGTATATGTTAATTATATTTGGGAATAACTTTTAAAATGAGTCGAGCATTCATTTGCATGTTTGCAATTGTTTCTACATTTTTTTTTTATGTAAGTGCACGAAAAAGGAGAACATGTGATCAACATATATGGAAATATACTTAATTATTAACATTTAATCTAATTTAACTTCTCACCTTTTTGATGGAAAGGAGATGAATAAATATAATTTGCAGTTAATATTAAACCAAAGTATTCTATATCGGGCTCAAGTTAATTTATCTAACAAACTCGATTGTAATATTATATTTGACGAAAGTTTAAGATATAATTTGAGTTGGAACTTGACATGTTTTAGGGAAAAAAAAGACATTATAAATACAAAAACATCGGAAAAGTGAGTATATGTCGACTCGCGCTCGTTTCGTAAAAACTCGATTCGAACGAATGTTGGTGATGACACAAAGATCAAGAAAGCAAGACTCCAAAGGGGCTCACAAGTTATTCTCCAATAGTGTGTTATATTCACATGAACACATGAGGGTGTTGCAAAGAATTTGGCCACATCAATAGATGGAAAAAAAGTAGTATATTTTTAATGTTGAGGAGGACCACCAAACATTGAATGCAAACACCAGAAAACAGTCAAACATAAAATTAGTGAGATCATGAGATTGAAATTCCAGAAAAGACCAAAATGTAGCAGGGTAGCAATGCCCTTATAGCCTCTCTATCTTTTACTAAAAAGAAAGGGCTTGGAAAAATGACTATTGGATCAACGTAAACCCAACACGTGTCCATTTCTTGTGTGAGCGCACTTTAATTGAATTTGTTAGATACTCTATAAAAATTTGTTAAGTTAATGGTTAGACCAAATTATAGGAGCAATGTTGAAAATTTCTCAAAATCTTGAGGATGTTGCAAAAACATATGGAGTATAAATGAGGGGGTCTAGTTCCAAATGGTTTATAGTGACATTACCACATTGTTTGTGGTCTCTCAACTGTCAACTTCTCTCTTCAACTTCTTAGTTCTCCCCAGCAGAGAAGAAAAACACGAGACAATATTATTGCCATTTGTCATAAATTTTATGTTGACAAATTGTTTAAGATTGTAGGTTCAATGGAAATCCCACACTGCTCCTTGTTTCTACTAGTAATCACAGCCCTTATGTTATGGCAAAACATTGTGAATGTGGAATGTAGGTACCACCATCATAAGCAAAAGACTAAAGTCTCCCCTCCTTCACCCTCACCAAACAACCCCCCACTCGTTCCGTCCGACCAGAGCTACGCCCCGCCCCCATCGAGCACGAGCTGCATTTTCGATGTGATGGATTTTGGTGCCGTTGGAAATGGGGATACTGATGACACTGATGCCTTCCGCTCTGCTTGGAAGGCGGCATGTCAAGTTCAAAACGCCGTCGTTTTGGCCCCCGAATACTTCGTTTTTACCATCACTTCCACCATCTTCTCTGGACCTTGCCAACCAGGACTTGTTTTTCAAGTAAGACTTTTTCTTGTTTTGCAACTTGTTTATTTGGTGTTGATGAAGAGATTATTGAATATGTGAAGGTGGATGGTGTGCTGATGCCGCCTGACGGACCGGATTGCTGGCCGGAATCGGATAGCAATAAGCAGTGGCTCGTGTTTTATCGGCTCGATGATATGACTTTCACTGGCACTGGGACTATAGAAGGCAATGGCCAGAAATGGTGGGATCTTCCATGCAAGCCTCACAAGGTCTGTTTCTGTTTCTCTCTCTCTCTCTCTCTCTCTCTCTCTATTATTATATTGAAGTTGAATAATTTAATTTGCAGGGGCCTAATGGATCAACATTGCCTGGACCATGTGACAGCCCTGCAGTGAGTGGAATTGTTGTTGCTTTTTGAATGCCTTTTCTTGTGAACATTAGCTGACGATTTGATAATGATTTGCAGCTGATTCGGTTTTTCATGAGCTCAAACTTGGTGGTGAGCGGTTTGAGAATTGAAAACAGCCCACAATTCCACATGAAATTCGATGGGTGCGAAGGCGTATTGATCGAGAAGCTGTCCATCTCTTCGCCCAAGTTGAGCCCCAACACAGACGGAATCCACATTGAGAACACCAAAGCTGTAGGCATATACAACTCCGTCATCGCCAATGGTGTGTATGTTTTTATCTAATGCTAATGCTAATGCTAATGCCAGTGCTAGTGCTAATGAGAAAGAAATGAAACAGGGGATGATTGCATATCAATAGGAACAGGTTGTTCAGATGTAGACATACAAGGCATCACATGTGGGCCGAGTCACGGGATCAGCATAGGGAGCCTAGGAGTGCACAATTCGCGTGCCTGCGTGTCCAACATAACGGTGCGCAACGTGTTCATAAAGGACTCCGACAACGGGCTCAGGATCAAGACATGGCAGGGCGGGACCGGGTCCGTGAGCGCCATTTCCTTCGACAACATCCAGATGGAGAACGTGCGCAACTGCGTGATCATCGACCAGTACTACTGCCTGAGCAAGGACTGTAGGAACGAGACTTCGGCAGTTTACCTGGCAGGTGTCACCTTCAGAAACATCAAAGGCACGTACGACGTTAGAAGCCCGCCAATACACTTCGCGTGCAGCGACAGCGTGGCGTGCACCAACATCACCATGTCGGAGGTGGAGCTGCTGCCGTACGAGGGAGTCCTCGTCGACGACCCCTTCTGTTGGAACGCATACGGCCTGCAGGAAACGCTCACCATACCTCCCATTGATTGTTTGCAGGAAGGGATGCCAGAGTCTCTTGCTGAGAATTCCTTATATACTTGCACCTAGACTAGTAACATCTATTACTTACTGTATATATCATTATCATTATCATCCCTTGGGATTTATCTTATCTCCCTTATAGTGTGATGACAACTCATCTTATGTAATGTTTTTCTCATTTCAATCATTTTTGTGCCCCTTCCACTTTCAAAATCATTATTTTTATATTTTTCATTAATTTATAAGGATTCGCTCCATTACCATCGTAACAATTTGTCCATTATATAAATTTTAACCCTCAGCGTATTTGCAATAATTGGAGAAACAACACAATTATCAATGAACCCTACTAAATAGACACAATATTGATGTTTTTGTAGAAATTCACACTAATCACTATAACATAACATGTATCATGTATGTGTTGTATTTTCATTGCATTGTATAATTTTCATGTATATAGATAGAAAATAAAAAACGTATGGAACTTCTTTATTTTGATATATGGACCAAATGAACACTTCTATAACATACTTATATCAAACTAATCAAAGAAAGAGATAATGTATATTAAAATTTCATCATGACTGCATCGTTTTATTATTTTCCTATAATTTTGTATATTTTATCAAAATTCTTAAATATTTAAATGATGAGAAATGCGCTAACAAGAGTAATTTCATGGGTTATTTCTGTTTAAAAAATTTAGTTGTAAGCATAAAAGAAGATTTTGTATACGTTGGTCTATATATAATATATATATGTTGCTTTATACCCTGTATCATGTATGGGCCTTATTTGTTTTAATTAAAGTTTTTCTTATAAAGCCCATGTTCATATAAATACACATACGTAAAGCCCAAATGCCCAATCCAACTAATACACCATAATTAGGGCAAGAATCGACTGCGAGCTCTGCGTGAAGAACTCGAAGAAGGTAAAAATCCCCCCTCTTTCTTCTTTTGTTGCCTGATAATGTCCTATTTTGTTTCAAATTTTTTATTTCCGATGAACTGCGCCGGAAATTCGACAACTTTATATTCTTCATGGTGTTTAAGTTTAGAAATTTGTGCTTTCTGAGTTAGATTGATAACTTGCTCCGTGAAGGTTGCTTAACTGTACCTAAAAATTGATACTTAAAGGAGGCTGCAGAGACAGCGATGTGACGAAAATTTGAATATCAGCAATTCGTGTTGAATTTGAATGGATTTTAGTGAATTATGGTCATTTGTGTCGGGATTGCCCTGTTTCTCTGATTTGCGCTCTTGTCTCCTTTTGAACTGTGATTTTATTGGATTCTTTAAATGGTGAGTGAAAATAGGCTCAGATTGGAATACAATCATTATTCTGTTCTGAATTCAGTTGATTATATCAGCTGGTTGGGAACTGATTTTTAATCTGGGCTTATTGTTCCTCTGACCAAAAGAAATTGGTAGAAAAGATATATTTCAATTATACTCACTGATGAACAGATGAAGTGAACAATAATATGACTGTTCTACAACTTCTTTAAGCTAACAATCTTTGGTTTTAATACGTGTATCAATACTGAAACTTTAGTGCAAACAAGTGGTGCTAAAAGAATGTTTATAACTGTATTCTAACATGGTATCTATGGACATTAAGATCATTCAATGCTGTAGTGTTTGAACTGGAATGGCCACTGCCGAGGCGTCCCCTAGTACACATGGGCCCAGATATGCCCCGGATGATCCAACTCTACCTGAGCCTTGGAAAGGATTGATTGATGGAAGTACAGGTCTTTTGTACTATTGGAACCCTGAAACAAATGTCACCCAGTATGAAAAACCCACATCTTTACCACCTCCTTTGCCGCCTGGGCCACCACCTTCAGCTTCCACACCTACGATGAATCCTCTCCCAGCTGCCAGATCATCGCAACCAGACGATGTTCAAGTCCCACAAAATCAGCAGCCCATACAAACACAGCTTCCACATGGGCAGTTTTTGAGCTCATCTTTGCAGGCGCATGCAGCATCACAGGCCACTCAACAGCAAGTGACACCGCCTGGGCAGCTACAGGGGTCACATTTAGGACATACAATGCAGCAGGGCCTTTTAGCTTCAGAGCAAATGAGGCCACAAATGATGCAACAACCTGGGCAACAAGTGCCATCTCAGTTGGGACAAATGCATGGTCAACAGGGACCTCCGCAGTCAATGCAACAAATCTCCATGCAGCCAGGGCATCAAGCTCCTTATCAGCCTATGCAGCCAATGCCGCATGTGCAGCAGGGCCAAATGTACTCTAGTACACCGATGGTAACACCACATGGTTTCCAATTCTCACATCAGCATGCACAATACATGGTGCATCAACAGAACATGACTCTGCAGGGGGGACCAAGCTCCTCAGAAAAGTCTCAGCATCTAATTCAGGGTCAACAGTTACCTCACAAACAAGAACATAAGATGGAACTTGGTCAAAGGGATGATACTGATTTTCATCAAGCAAAACAACCAGGGTTTTCACCGGCTCATCAGCATTTGATGCAGGGGCAACAATTTCCTCATCTCCGAGAGCAAAAACCTGGAATTCCTCCAAGAGATGAGTTTCAGCAAGTAAACCAGGCTGGGGTTTCACCAGCCCAGATTCAGCAAACTGTGGCACCATCTGTGCAAAACTTGCCTTTGGGAGGCAATTCCTCTCATCCACAAATGATGAGCATTCAGCCAAATCAAAATACACAGTACGGCGGATCATCTGCTAACATACAACAGAATAACCCTTCAGGTCATCTGCAGCAAATGGGATCAGAATTGACGTACCCACATCATGGTTCTAGGTTTCAAAATCAAATGGGCCCTGGGTTGATGCATGGTCAGCAGCAGAATCTGCCACCTGTTGGATCGAAGATACCTTATGAAGAGAACCACATTGGAAGGCCTGGTAATGAATATTTTTACAACACCTCCAAGGATGTCAATGCTGCACCTCATCAGCTACCCAAGCTTGCCCCATTACCCATGACCAGAAATCAGCAGGTAAATTAGTTTGGATTCGTCAAAAAATCATGTGTTTTTCATAAGTGTAAATTATTTAATTGCACCTTTTTGTGCTTCATACAACTGCAACGGCACTGTGTTGTATTTTTGGTGATGCTGATACTTTCTTTCATCAGGAATTGAGTATTGGTGATTTTCCCTCTCAAAGTGCCACACCTAGTCTTCCAGGGAGATTCAATGTTGGGCCTCCTGTGCCTGGTGGCTATGCTCACTCATCTGGTGCCCCTCAGCATTCAAACAGTGGTTTTGTGAGGCCTCCACATGCAATGCTGGGACCTACAGATCCTATTCATTTATCAGCTGCAGAAGTCTATCGTCAAAAGCACGAAGTGACTGCCACGGTTTGTAGTTCTATGAACCATTCACCTCCATATTTGCAAAATCAGCCAGTTCCATTCTCATCGACATTTAACATTCTTTTCTTCTTTTTTAAAATTAAGATGTATGAAGGCTGTTGCTTCTTGAGCTATCAACTATGGTGTAATATTGTTGAACGATTATTCCTTTTGGCTTGGATGCTCGGTCATGAAATTAATGTTTCTTCAGATAAATTTATGTACTTTAGATATAAAGGTGTCTGGAGATGTTAATATCTACCAATTGAAGAATTTCTTGGTACTTTTTTTTTTTTGATTGGAAGATAATCATACATAATGCTAGAGGAGCATTATTAATTGGCAAAGGGGTGAGCTATAGTAAACCTAATTTGTTTAGGAAATGCTGGTGCTCTTTACATATGTACGTACATCGGAATCATGGAATTTTGTTTGGCGTAATGATATATTCATTTCTCTTTAGATGTGTTCATATGTCCAGTTGAGTCAAACTTGTACTTTGACAATATGTGATTTGAATTATTCAGGGAGAAGATGTTCCTGCTCCATTTATGACGTTTGAGGCTGCTGGATTTCCACCAGAACTACTTCAGGAGGTAAGTAGTTGAATCTATAGTCCATTTTCTTTTTTCTTTTTAAACGTTTTCTATGAAAGAATTTGTTAATCCCCTTTATGTTCTATTCTCAAATTCATGCTTTCGCTTATCAGTTCTGACTTGTCGCAGGTGCGATATCTGCTCCAGAGGAGGAGCACATGTCGTACGCTGCAGTGCTCCATTTTTTGCCTCAAGTTGCTTCAGTAAGCAACTGCACATCTATGAGCTTTTTGAGCATTCATTTTTCGTTTTGTTTTCAGTTCCTTTTTCTTTCTTTCTTTCTCTCATTTTTTTCCCTTTGAAACATCAACTCACTGAGTATATGCCGAACTTGCTATATTGTAATGAATTGAATGCAGTCTTCCCAGTTATTTATTTTATTGCGGCTTATATTCTTTTTATATTATTGCAGCTTCATCTTGCTGGTTTCTCTGCTCCAACACCAATTCAGGCTCAAACATGGCCTATTGCTTTTCTGAACAGGGACATAGTTGCCATTGCGAAGACGGGGTCTGGTAAAACACTGGGGTATTTGATCCCAGCATTCATTCACCTTAGGCGACTGCATAATAATCCTCAGAATGGCCCAACAGTGTTGGTATTGGCTCCAACTAGGGAACTTGCTACCCAAATCCAGGATGAAGCAATTAAATTTGGCCGATCATCTAGGGTCTCTTGCACGGTAGATCACCTCTAATGTTTCTCATTGATTGTTATTCTATAATAGTTTACACTGTAATTGCAGTTGCACTTGTTTAGACAAGATCATTGACCAGTTCCCTTATTAGTGCTTATATGGTGGTGCTCCAAAAGGCCCTCAGTTAAAGGAGCTAGACCGAGGTGCAGATATCGTTGTGGCGACTCCTGGACGTCTCAATGACATCCTTGAAATGAAGAGGGTTGACTTCAGGCAGGTCTCTCTCCTTGTTCTCGACGAGGCTGATAGAATGCTGGATATGGGATTTGAGCCTCAGATTCGTAAGATTGTCAATGAGATTCCTCCAAGAAGGCAAACTCTTATGTACACTGCAACATGGCCTAAAGAAGTTCGGAAAATAGCAAACGATCTTCTTATCAACCCAGTACAGGTCAACATTGGCAGTGTTGATGAACTTGCTGCAAATAAGTCAATTACACAGGTTTATTGCGACAACTTTTTGCCCATTCCGATTAAATCTGAATTTTGTATAATAAGTTCTCCATGCGTTTGGGAATGTTCCTACTACTTTGAGGATTTAAATTGATTGCATTTGCTTACATGTAATCTTTGAGTCATAAATCTTTTGCTGCTAAATGGGTCAAATTTTTTTATACTTACAAGTACACATTCTTGAGACATTCTTGTTTCTGGTTAGCAACTATTTTTAATGTGCAAGTTTAGTATGGCTGAAAGTGGACGTATTAGTACTTATTCTGCATTTTCTCATTTCAGTTAATTTCAAGTCGACTTCGAGCTTTTTTTTGTGTTTATTCGGAGTAGTTTTCGGCCTACTTACTCGTTATTGTGGATTTGTACTATTTGTTCATATTTCAAGGCATTTGATGATGTCCACATGTAAATTTTTTAAAAAAATTTGCCTATATTTTCCATCTGACTATGGCTTCCCTATTTGTAATTTTTTTGTTTGCATTATGAAAGACCTACTTCTTCTCTGCAGCATGTTGAAGTAGTCCCTGAAATGGAGAAGCAGAGACGGCTGGAGCAAATTCTTAGATCCCAAGAACATGGCTCCAAAGTCATTATATTCTGTTCCACTAAAAAGCTGTGTGACCAGCTTGCTCGTAGTGTTGGACGTAACTTTGGTGCTGCTGCAATTCACGGAGACAAATCTCAGGGTGAAAGAGACTTTGTTCTGAATCAATTCCGGTCAGGAAGGTGCCCAGTTCTCGTTGCTACTGATGTTGCTGCTCGAGGGCTTGATATACGAGACATAAGGTCAATAATTTTTTAAGTCTCTTATTGTTCTCAGAAAGTAACAGAGTTAGGTTGCTTCGCCGTACTAGATCACCGACCTTCCCTTTGTTCTGCAGCATTTAACCATCTTCTATCCTCTTTTCCTTTCTTAATTATCAATTTCTGCGTCCTTGACTTTTTCTGAGTTAAAACTGTATGTGATTTCACATGACAGGGTAGTTATCAATTACGACTTTCCTACTGGGATTGAAGACTATGTTCATCGCATTGGAAGAACTGGGAGAGCCGGTGCTACAGGAATCGCATATACATTCTTCTCAGAGCAAGATTGGAAATACGCTCCTGATCTTATTAAAGTTTTGGAGGGGGCCAACCAAGTTGTGCCTCCTGAAATAAGGGACATATCATTACGTGGTGGGCCTAGTTTTGGCAAGGATCGAGGTATGATGAACCGTTACGACCCTGCTGATGGTGGTGGGCGTTGGGATGGTGGTGGCCGTGGTGGCATTAGGGATGGTGGTTTTGCTGGACGTGGTGCGATGAGAGATGGTGGACGTGGAGGAATGAGAGACGGGGGCTTTGGAGGACGTGGTGGAATGAGAGACGGGGGCTTTGGTGGGCGTGGTGGAATGAGAGACGGGGGCTTTGGTGGGCGTGGAGGGATGAGGGACGGGAACTTTGGTGGGCGTGGTGGAGGGAGAGATGGTGGCCCGTCAGGCTCTCGGGGCGGTTGGGACAGGGGTGGGCGTGGTGGCGGCTTCAACAGTTTCGATGTACAAGGACGCGGGCGAGGGCGAGGACGCGGACGATTTGACAGCAGACGAGACAACTCAGATAGAGGTAGGGGGAGGAGTTATAGCCGAAGTCCTGACAGAGTTCGGACATGGGACTATAGTAGAAGCCAGAGCAGAAGCCGAAGCAGGAGCAGAAGCCGAAGCAGAAGGAGTTATAGTAGAAGTCGTAGCCGGAGCAGAAGCTATTCTCGTAGCCGGAGCCCTAGGTACAGCCGGAGCCGCAGCCCAAGATACAGTCGAAGCCGGAGCCGCAGCTATGAGAGGTACGAGAGAAGGCCACCACGGAAATCTAAGTTTGATCAGATGGAACCAGATAATGCTACTCTTCCCCAGTCTGGAAATGGATTATCTCATGATGGACCTGAAGCAAACAATCCACCACCATTGCTGCCCTAGAAGAAGACACGTGTGATTGTTGTTGCTCCAAGAATCCCACAATTTTGGCAACCCATTCCAATGCACTTTTATTCTATTGCAGTATTTGTATGTCCCCATAATTTTCACTCCACACATTCTTCTCTCTACTTAATATGACATTATTTCTTGGCAATTGTACCATCTCACTCTCTCTCTTTTTGTTTATCTTGAAAGACGTCCTTTTTGTCGGAAAATGCAAGAGATTGTTGTAGCCATCAATTCAGTCATTTGTTGCCGTGAACGTGCAAAAACGTTGTTTGTTTTTTCAAAGGTGGAATTTATTAAAAGGCTTTCTCTTGAAAGACAAAGTAAGCAGTAAAAGGCTTATGTGATCGTGCAATGATTTCATCAAGTTTTTCTCATTAATTTTTAATACATTAAAATTATAGGTCATTCATTTGAAAGCTCCGACAACGTACATACTACTCCCTCCGTCCCGGCTTATTTTGCTACTTTTCATTTTGGTTTGTCCCAACTTATTTTGGCAGCCCAAAAATGGCAAAAAAAAAATTACGACCTTACCCCTTCATTTCTTTCATTTTACAAAATTACCACTCAAATTATACCTTTAAATTTTATTTATCTTTCCTTAATCTATTTTAATGCTACCTAACACTTATCTTAATTAATGATATCCTTAATCAAAAACAAGTGATACTCAAATTATACACTCCCACCTCTTCGTCTATCTCTCTATCACTCCGAAACCCTAATCTCTCTTGCGCCGTTCCCATTCCCACTTCGCCATTTTTGGAATCTTCATCTCCATCTCTCTCTCTATCACTCTTCGTCTCCATCTCTCTCGATCTGAAACCCTAATCTCCCACTGCGCCGTTCCCATTTCTGGAATCTTCATCTCTCTCTCTCTATCACTCTTCGTCGAAAAACCCTAACTCCCTTCGATTCCCTCTTCGATGCTCTATGAAACCCTAATGATTTGCTCGCCGAAACCCTAAATCTATGGCCGCCGAAACCCTCTGCATGTCTTCTTCTTCCTAAATCTGTGGCCTCTGGAAAAAAAATCAGTTTCTTGTCCAAAACCCTCGTCGAAACCTTCTGCCGATTCTGTGTCCCTTTCTTGGCCGAATCGAGTGGTGATTTCTGAGTTTTGTGGCCGATTCGAGAAGGTTTAGGGGGTTTGATGGCAGATCCGAGAAGGGAAGAGGGTTTCGTGCTGGGTTGTGGAAGGGAAGATGAGTTTCTGGGCGATTCGAGTTGGGACGAGGGTTGTTTGTCCAAATCTGAGTTTGAAGGGGGTTTCGTGGCCGATTCGGAGGAAAGCTTCGTGGCCGAAACTCCCCTTGAAGGAGATGGGGTTGCTCTCCCTCAAGGGATCGAGGTACCCTCCTTCTGCAGTGAATATGATGTGGATCCAGATTTGGTTGCTTTTAAAACTGAGTGTTTGGCTATCTGGGCACCCTCAGTTCGAAAGGTTAAAGTACTCCAAACCTCTTGTGTATTTGATTCATGCTTGCTGTTTCTGTGATGTTTTTGTGTTGTTTATGATGATTTCTGAGAATGATAAGAATGGATGCTTGCTTATGCATGTTGATTCTGTGATGAAGTGTCTACACTTCTGAGAATGGTTGAAATGTATGCTCTGGATTAATGATGCATGCTTTTATGCTGATTTCTGAGCTTGCTGAAAGGCTGAGAATGATAAGAATAGATGCTGATTTCTATGTATGTGAATGTGTTGCTTATGCATGTTGATTCTGTGATGAAGTGTATACACTTCTGAGAATGGTTGGAATGTATGCTCTGGATTAATGATGCATGCTTTTATGCTGATTTCTGAGCTTGCTGAAAGGCTGAGAATGATGAGAATGGATGCTGATTTCTGTGTATGTTAATGTGTTGTGCTGATTCTGTGATGAAGTCTACACTTCTGAGAATGGTGAGACTGTATGCTGAACTTATGATGCTTGCTTTTATGATGATTTCTGATTATGTGATGACTGCTGGAGTCTGTCCAGTGTATTTGAAAGACTGCTGGAGTCTGTCCAGTTTATTTGAATGACTTGTGATGATTCCTTTCTGCTGATTTTTAATGTGAATGCATGGTAGCTACCTCAAAGCTGCCCAACAATTATCTGTTGTCTCTGTGAAAAAAATGACATGGTGGTGCATGTTGTAGCTTGTCATGGTCTGTTTTAGGACTACCATGCATTGCTGCCATCTCACTTTTAATATGAAAAAACCCAATGATGAAATTTTTCTAAGGGAAAATAAAACTGACATAAAATTAAACTGATTCAATTGTTTACAGTTTAAGCAAAAGGTAAACTGCATGTGTTTACACTGTAAACAAAAAACCAGATTGTCAAAATGCATTATAAGCCTACTTTACATGTACCATAACTCTGTTAGAATACCCCCAATGTCATAAGATTCAGTGGCTACTTCATTTGCTAAGAGAAAGTCTATTGCTTGCCTTACTACTTGCTCATCCACTTCAAGTGTCAATGGCAGTGAGCCATTTCTTTCTTGTGCTGCCTTTCCAATGTGAGGAAGCTTGTAATTGTTGCCTCCATTTACCTTTAAAATGTCAACCATGCATGCTTATAGTGTTAAAAATATGTTGTTCAATTTTGGATGCTCTAGTTCTTCAAATGATTGAAGAACATTAGCAACCAAGTCATCAACGTTGTAGGATCTTGTTTCAATCTGCAAGGATTGAATAACCCTGAAGTACCCTAAGTCCAACACATTAGTGTCTGGTGAATTTGGTGGTTGACACATCAGCTTTATATCAAATCCATCTTGCATGGCAGCCATCCTGAAATCTGGGTCCATATTGCTTATATGAGGTCTTGCATTGTCTTGTTGGATGATGATTTTTTTACTTGCATTTGCTGGCCACTTGGCCTTAATTGCTGGGAGTATCTGTTATGCCATGTGATGAAACAATAAAAGCAAACAATTCAGGATGAACTGTGTTAGTAATGTCACCAAAGCAGCCCAATAGTTAATCAAAACTGTAGGGCAGTTTTTAGGAGACTTACATAACACATTAAGTGATGAAAATTTGTGTGTTTTGAGTTACCTTTTCTAACAGGCAGCTCTTAATCACTTCTTTGTTTATGGAGTCAATTGGTATTGTAACCATTGCACCCCTTGGTTTGTTTGCTGACTTTCTGATGGCGGGAAGTTGTTGTGTGAATGGGAAAATTCCAATCTTCCCATCAAACAACAACTCCCCTTGTTCTGTGTATTGTGGCCTTGCCACAGCAGCCATAAACATCACTTTTGATATGAAACGCTTACTTTTACAAGCCCTGTATGGATCATCCTCTGTACTTAGCTTATAAGCCCTTTCACTTGTCCGTTGCATATAGAACCACTTCTCGTCTATATGAACTACGTTATGCATTGATTCAAAGCTGATCTTGTTGCTCATATGTTTGTGCAAGAAACATAGGCTGAATTTGATTCTGCTCACCTTATTTGAATCTGTCAATGCTGGTTTGATTGCATTTGTATGTGCTTTAAGTTTACCCGATTTGACCCACCTCCCCACTTCTGATTTACTGACTTGAAGCTCTGTTGCTAACCTCCTTATTGTGCCTCTCTTGGAGAAGGGAATGACTTTAATGGCTTCCTCATCAAACTGTTTAAGTTGAGATGAAGTATGACGTGACCTTTCAGGAAAATAAATAGGTTGCCCCTCTGAAATTTGCTTCCTTGCAGCTTGCCATATGAGTCGGACGGTACGAACGGACACTCCAAATGATGCTGCGACTTCTGCAGTGATGCCATTATTCAAAACGCCGTTTTTACTATTTTCGAGAAGCCGCTGAGCGATTAGAAGTCGTGCTGATGGAGTTATATTTGGTCCTTTTCGGTTGTTTGTCATTTTCCTTAAATCTGCAATTTTGTGTTGTTTTGGGTTGTTGGTTGTTGAAGATGCATCGAATGCATATGGTCTTGTATTTATAGAACTATAGGATTTGGATTTGCTTCTGATTTGGTGGGAAATTTGAATCTTTGCTGTAATTTTTCAGCCTCTGTAATTTTTTCAGATTTGGTGGGAATTTTTCTCACCTGAAAATTTTAAAGAGCTCATCCACTTTATTGAAATTTCTGTTATGCAGTTTTTATGTTTATTTTATCTGCATTTTTGAGTTTACAATTAACATACTAATCAACTTCCTAATTAAAGTGAAAAAAGCATAAACTTAAACATCCAACCAATAGTCAACCGTATTTTCTTAGTATCCGTGCCGGTCAAAGTAGGCAAAATAAGTCGGGACGGAGGGAGTACAAAACTAAAAAACATTTTTTATTTATAATGCAATTCTTTTTTAATGGATGGCCCAAAACTTATTGTGTGTGTGTGCGTATATATATGTATAATTTTTTTTTAAATAAAAAAAAAGAAAAAAAAAATTCCTTGCTTAATGAGGGATGTTTGATATTCTAGTAGTTTCGGGCACTGGATTCCTCTTCGTGAAGTGCAGCTTCTGCCAACAACTCTCTCCAAACATTTTTCAAGCTTTCATTTTTTACGCTTTCGACCGCCTTTTTTTATTTCTCTCTCTAGGGTTCTTCCTTAACCGCGTCTACCTTTGAAAAATAGTATTTCTTCTGCCTAGAGTGGTATCAATATTTAATTCTCACCAACCGAATCCGGGATTTGATACTCATGTCTTCGGAAATTAGCATTTCAATTCAGCCACTATCGAATTTGATCTTCCTGCTGCTTTCTGGGTCAAGCATGGATTGAATCTGCTCCTCTCTTCGGTGAGCTTCTTTTTTGCCTATATTCGCGTTTTCCTGATGCCGATTTTGTTATGGCTATATGCTGTTGTGGGTTGAATTTTCTGATTTTCTTTGATTTCAATGTTTTTTTTTTTTGTTATCTTTAATTAGCTAGGGGGAGTTCCAAGGGTTGACTTTATTCCTTAGGGATTAATTGAGCTGAGAAATGTTGTGTTCTTTGTTTTTTGTCCAAGAGACTGATTTTTTAGATTTTAGGGTTGACAGAAATGGTGCAGGAAAAGGAATTAGGGTTTTGATTGAGTGGATACCATGTTGGGATTACGGTTTGGGTCTTCTGGTTCCCTTAAGTTGAATTCAATGCCTTTTCATCGAGTTACACTGTTAAACTAGATTTGAGTTATTGATATGAGTTAGTTCGTTGAAGGGTGTGGTACAATCTAATCTCCTGTACAGAAGTGAGTCAAGTGACTTACATAACAACCACACTATGATCAGATTGTAATGTTTCCTGAACAGAAGTCTGTAATATTAAGTTCTGCTGGCGTATTTTCGCATTTTCTTCTTTGTTACTAGTGTATAGGCTCAGAGCATGAATGGCCATCTGTGCTCACACTATGTGATCATTTGTGCCCAGTGTCAAATGTTTTGAGAATCCCATTCATTTGTTAATGTGGGTTATTTCTTCAGATATCTTGTTGTGTTCTGGTCAGTTTAGTCGATATGGCTGATTTCCCAATCAAGGTTAAATTTCCTTCTTGAGTTCTACATGCATTAAGTATTACTCTATGTCTTATAGGGTGGCAAGTCCTGGAATGGAAGTGTACAACGTTCCTGATCAAGGACTTGCTGATGTTTATCTGGTAAATTTCCTTTTAGTTGGATAGCTTGATCTCCTATTTAGTCTAATCTTATGCCATGAGTTCTCTATTTAGAGTGGACCAATCTTGTGTCTGGTTTTCTGCTGCTGCTACTTTCATATATTTGGTGGGGTGGTGGGGTGCTGGTTTTCTCTATTTCTTTTTGTCTTCTAATAAGAAGTATCTTGGATTCCACAGATTCAAGGTGCTGAATCAAACCCACAGTTTGCTGCTCAATTCGAACAATTTGAATCCATGTACAACGAAGGAACGCCCGATTATGTTTTCGACCAGGGTTTTTATTATCCTGCCAGCAGTTATGGATACATCTGTACTGGTAATAAATGGTCTAATTGTTCGTTTATTGCATTGAATTTGATATGCAGATTATACTTATTAATAGTAATAGTTCATATCACCTTGACTGAAATGATATGCTGTTTGGCTGTAGGATTTGAATCAACTGGTGACTGGGAAGACCAGCACCGGATTTTTGGTCTAGACAGTCAAGATATTCATTACACAGTGAGTCCTTTTCTTTTGGTGTACACATTAGTATTCTTTACCTGATCTAAGATATTGAAACTGGTTCATTTCTAGCAGGTGGCGGCAAATGAGAGCTTGCCATTTGTATATTATAATCCTAGCTATGGATATGGACAGTCTCCTTATAACCCCTACAATCCTTATATTCCTGGTGCCGTGATAGGAGCAGATGGATCGATTATATCACCCCAACAGTTGTATGCCATACCCTCGTATGAGAATCCTAATACACCGACCACTTATATGCCTGCGACTCTTCAGCCAAGACCTGATGCTGTTGCTAATGGGATTGCGAACCCATCTATTGATACCGCCGTATCTGTTAATAAAGTTGATGGGCTAGTTCCTAAACACAATTTGCATCTGAATACTCCTAATTCATCAATGACCTCAGTAGGTGATGCCTCTAGTCGAAGAAATTCCTTCGTAAGGGTACCGGAAGGAAGTAGGACCAATATACCATCTGGCAAACAGCATCTGCCAAGTTTCACTTCTGGTGGTATTGCAGGTCAAGCATCGTCCAGGATATCTCAGGTAATTTATAAACACGTTTATCTTGAAACAAAACCGTTCTCCCAGGTTTAGAAAATTATTCTAATATTTGGTGTGCCTCTTTGCTCAAATCTTGTCTTCTAGATTAGAGGACAAGGCCCAGAAAATGGTTCACGTGGGAAAAATTCGTTTGTTAATAGTCAATTAAAGACTGCTGCTTATACTTCGGGCGATGGTGCCCCAGCATCTGTAAATAAAGTTAAGACCAACATACTGAGTGGGAGGGCTCCTGGTGAAGAGCGAGTTGGCCCTGATATATCGACTGACCAGAATATGGGGCTTAGGTCAAACAAATCGAAGAATCAATTGGTAGTTAAAGCCTATACAACGAGGGTTGGAAATCCTGATCCACAAGGAAACATCATTATTTTTACAGACCAATATAACAAACTTGACTTTCCAGTGGAATATGCCAATGCAAAGTTTTTTGTGATCAAGTCATATAGCGAGGATGATGTGCATAAGAGTATAAAGTATAATGTGTGGTCATCCACACCCAATGGAAACAGGAAGCTTAATGCTGCATATGAAGATGCCAGGAGAATAATTGCAGGAGATTTAAGAGGCTGCCCTATCTTTCTCTTCTTTTCCGTAAGTAACCATTTTATCTCATTTTTGTTGAACACCTTGCAATGAATCTAATCTGTGCTATTAGTTCTATTTGAATACGTTATTTCCCTTTATTCTTCTAGTTATTGACAGCCACTCCTTTCCTCTTTGTGAATGTTAGGTGAATGCAAGTGGCCAGTTTTGTGGTGTTGCAGAAATGACTGGCCCAGTAGACTTTCACAGGGACATGGATTTTTGGCAGCAAGATAAATGGAGTGGAAGCTTTCCTGTGAAGTGGCACATTATAAAGGATGTGCCAAACCCAAACTTTAGGCACATCATACTAGAGAATAATGAGAACAAGCCGGTGACTAATAGTAGAGACACACAAGAGGTATCTTTTCTTCAAAAGTCTTTTCTTGTTCTAATGTCTATTTTCCTTTTTTATGTAATATGTTGCATCTATCTCGCATGGGAGTATCATTGATTTGGAGAAATATTTCTCTTCAAATTCAAACAAAGAGTGCATATTGCCAACAATTTTTTTGTATTGTTGGTTGAACTAGGATAGCTTGCTCTACTGAACTATAAATATTTCATCTGTTCTGTGAATTCAAGAGTTGATGTCTTGCTTGTTGGGGGAATGAACTACTGGTTTTGGTTCTATGGTTCTTAGTTCCACTTCTGTTTAAGTCAATCAAGCTGTATTAACTTTTTATTTTTTATTCTCTCTCTAGATATACTACAAGAAAGGTCTGGAGATGTTGAGGATATTCAAAAGCTATACGTTAAAGACATCCTTGCTTGATGACTTCATGTACTATGAAAATAGACAACGGATTCTGCATGAAGAGAGAGCCAGGCTGCTTATAAAAAGCTATGAAAATCCATATCTTGTTCCTCTACTTGATCCTCCCCGTAAGCTTCAGCCTCTTCATGATCTTCCTACTATGAGGTCCAATGATTTGACTACTGTGAGCAAAAACAAAGTTTCTGTAGATGGTGTTTTGACCTCATCTGAGAAGAACCACTCTGCGCCTACGGAGCAAATATCCTCGGACACAAGTCCCAACAACCTAACGAGTGTTGCTGGGATCTGTCAGGTTTCAGCAGACGAAGTATCGAGCGCAGTCAATGAACTTAAAATTAGTAAATTGAACATGTGTTCGGATGCGCCTGAGTCGGGGTGTACATTGCCCTCTACAGCAGTGTCTACTAACAGAACAAGCAGTGATTTGGTAAATGTTGTCACTATAGGTTCAATGCCAGTTAAAGTTATGGACACCGAGTCTTCTGGTTTTTTGACGGTTGGAACAATTCCTCTCGATCCGAGAACTCTTCTGCGTGATTAATGCGGTGATATCTCAAAAGAGGCATGTGGGTGTATTCGGCTGTATCTTGCATTTTGGTGAGTCCCCAGTGGAGTTATACTGTTTTTACCGTATGCTGTGTGAATCATACCCCCGGTGGCTTTCGGTTGAATCATCAGTAGTGCTTGCTTCTATTAGTGGCTCTCGGAGTTTTCATCTCTCTTTTGCTTGGATTGGATTGGATGGGAAGACAAGTTTTTTATTTGGGAGACTTGGTTTTTATCTGACTACATTGAGTACTGATGTATGTTCCTTTTTTTTTTTTCCTTCTTTCTTTTGAGGGGTGGTGGAGTGGCCTTGGCTTTAGGCTGAGGTTGCTGATACTCTTTCATTTTCATCTTAGTTTCCTTTTGCTTTTGGCTTCCAATTATAACAAAAGTGATATCCAAAAAAAGAAAATAAAAAGACTACACTTACTTCTCTCTCTCTCTCTGCATTTTACATTTCACCTAATCTATGATGGCGAAGGTTTTTGTTCCACGCTTCACAAAAGTGAGATCCAAAAAAAGAAAATAAAATGACTACATTTACTTCTCTCTGCATTTTATATTTCACATGATTTTGAGTGTATATAAACATAAATCATGGAACCCAATATTTGTTAACAAGATATGACATGTTAATTGTTGATCTTGCAATCAATTCATGAATTGTAGTAGATATGTTATCTCATTCACCGTCGTTATCTATTAACAGTCAAACATATCCATGAACTTAATGACATTCTTGAAAATTATAGATAATACACAATGATGATTTTGGTTCATGAAATATCGAACTAAATCATGTCACGCTATAGTTTTTAAAGTTTATGATAAGATGCAGAATTTAAACATTTTTTTTTTCTTGAGATAATAGTTAAAGGATATCATTCTTATGTTATATTAATGATAAGGGCATAAAAGTCTTTATGTTTTTATTAAGATATGATATGTCATATGCATCAAGACTTGTTTACTTGTTCTTTCGTATAATTTTGTTCGATTGGTATCATTTTTTTATTTTTTCACACTTCTCAATATTCGTCTTCCACCCCCCCCCCTTTCTCTCTCCCCACCAAATTCGAAGTTAAAGGACTTAATTGTAATTTTAGATATTAGTATGGCAGATCTATCAAATCCCTATAAACTGAGGATGCAAAGTGAAAAATACAGAAGTAGAGGGGCTAAATTAAGACATACGCATCTTCAGTGCAATTACCTCGTTATTTGGTCTCAGCTTTTCACTCTTTCCAGTTCTGAGCTCAGAAGCCTGAGCAGAAACCCATAAAATAATTCACACCATTGCAGCAACCGACGCGAGTCTCCACGCGCCCCCGCCAATCGCTTCATTACGCCGCCCTTTCTCCCGGAAGTAATTTGTGCTCTTGGCCGTACTTCTCGTCGTGGCTCGATTGTTTTCTATGAAAAATTGAGAGGAAAATAAATAAATTTTCTAGCTTTTAAAGTTTTTATTTTTCCTTTTTCTGATTAAAATTTGCATGTACTTGTAATGCTGGCGAGGATAATTAATTTCATTTCTTAAGTCTTTTGCGGATTTGTTATAGACAGATGATTAAGCAAGCAATTCTGAGTTTCATTGTTGTTTTTTGCCATAAATTTCGTTTCTTTCAATTGTAATTTTTTTTTTTTTGCTAGTTTTCCGTGGATATTCATATTTATTTAATATTGTCTAACAGCAGGATTCGTGTGAGAAACGAGCTTGTGTTTGCTTAATTGGCGAAGTATTTCAGATGGTGAGTCCTTATAAATATACCGAATTTTTAGTTGAATTTATTTATTTGATGCGAGGAAATAGTGGATGCTATTTGGTATTTATCTTACTTATTTGCATTTTAATTGATAATGTCTCTTTTGTAGTGTGAGGTGGTGGAAATTTCGGATGATGAGGATTCTTTTGTATTGGAAAATGATCCTGTAGTCATACCAAAGGACGAAGCTTTGAATTATGATTTGCCAATGCCGACAGAGCATGATGCTTTGAGATATGATTTACCACCGCCAAACATGTGCTCGAGGCCTGAGGTGGTATGGTTACTTTTAGTTGTTACTCTGAAAATTCAAGCAAGGTTTTTTTTAATCATTTTTTGTTTCTTTTAAATAGAAAAAGGTTTACTTCAAATTGAATGCTATGGATTAAGCTGTAAGAGCCTTCATACCTATTGTAGCTTTAGAACTTGAAAAATCATGCAATTGCACATTGGAAATATAATTAATATAGTTGTGGTGGAATTTGCATTGTTACTTACTGGAGTGTTCATTGTCTTTGTGATTTGTATTGAATGTAGGATGATGTGGCAAGCTCATCTGGGACTAATTTAAGATCATCATTCATAGGGATGGGATTTGCACCATCTCTTGTCAACAAAGCAATTGAAGAACATGGTTTGTTTAGCTTATTCATCTGGTTAACTAAGTTTCTTCCTTCCTTTCTTTTTTAGTTTGAGGTGCTATTAATTTTAACTCATCTTATTAGCACATTTTCATGTTCTTGAAGCTAAAAAAAGAGTTTCCAAAACCTTTGAACTTATTCTTCAACTACATTAAGATTTTTTAGAGTAATACATTAGTCTTCCATCCCAAAGTAGGGCCCCATAATTATTATACAAACATGACTCCTATTTTGGCACGAAGTACGTTATAGTTATGTATCTTACTTATTAATTTCAATAATGACCATCACTGATGTATCCCTTTCATCTCATAGGTGAAGGAAATCCTGAATCATTGCTGGAGACTCTCTTTACATATTCTGTAAGTGCGACTCCCCAAAATTAAATAGTAATCATACTATGCTACATGTCTGGATCATGAACAATAAACGTGTTTCTTATCACCATATTATTTAACTTATGGAAGTGTAATGCACTAATTAGCTCATTGGAGTTCTGATTCCTACCCGCTTGGGCAATTAGTTGTTATGTTTAATTTCACTGTTTGATGAGCAGGATATAATTACCCTTTATAGGATGAATATGTGATGGATGTGTGGTAGATTTGGTAATCCATGAACATCTTATAGAAGACTTGAAATTCATTCTGTTCATGATCTTTCTATCATATTCCTCTCATAAGCTGATAAGCTCATAGTTGAATGCATTCAGACAATTAATATATCGATGTTTAAATTTTTTGTTTTAGTAGCTTTGGACCAATCTTTTCATGAGTTCAATGAATTCTGATATGCTTATATTACAGTGCTTAGTTTTTCCTTTATTTTTACTTGCAGTTATACTTAATATTTCTTAACTAAACAGGACCTTCAGAAACTAAAGACTGAAGTATTTGATGATGGTTTGTTCAGTGGAGGCAATGATAACTTAGCTGCAAACCTTCATGCTAAGAAGGTATTCTTGTTTCAAGTTGTCTCAGTGAGAAGCCTAATAATTGCATTTGTCATTTGAGTCTATGACAAATTCTAGACATTTTCTCGGGCGACTTGGGAGAATAACATTGTTGCAAACATAGGCTGCAATGCCTAAATGACAGTTGTTTTCTGACTATATGGTTCATCACGGCCATATATCTTGTTTTCTTAGAATATGATTATTTGCAGTTTTTCTTATCATATTTCCTTGATAATATTCATGTCTCTTAAAAAACCATGACTTTCCATCTTTTGTCGTACTTGTCTGTGCAATTTCCTGTGCCTTTTATTACATAATATTGCCATTTGGACTTTCTAGCAGGTTCAAATTAGATTGTCCTATATTCCTCTGATTTCTCTTCTCTGCTTGCACAATTTAATTGTTTTTGAAAGTGATGTAGCTCACTCTATATGAACTCTATACATTCTTGATCTGGAGGTAAATTATTGAATCACTATCCTCAATCTATATATGAACCTTCTCTTTCTACTTCATCTTTTAGCTACTTTAGTTCCCACTCAGATAAAGGTACTTGCTGAGCATGCGTTGGATTCTCTTCTTAATTGGTTATCTATTTGAAGTTCTAGGCCCTGCTTGTTGAATTGTGTTGAAAATTTTCAGGTTTTCCGTAAACCAGAGAGTCTTAGTAGCATGTTTGGTGAAGAGACAAATAAGAATGGCCATTATAAGGGCAACATTCCTTTAAAAGAGGTATATTTTAAACTTTCATCACTGACTTCTTTCATTCAGATGTGATTAGCTGAGAGTAAATAATTTGATTGATTCATCGATTAAGCAATGACTCAGTGCTGCAGTTGGGTTCTTCTCAGCACTTCTATAATTTATTGTGTATGTGCATGTTCTAAATTTCTCTGTATAACTTTTCTGTAATTAATTGTGTACGTGTATGTGCATGTTCTAAATTTCTCTGTATAACTTTTCTGTAACTGGTGGTCTAAACTTCGTTACCTTAGTTGCCGACTCTTCTAATTGTGATTTACATAACCAGACCACCCACTTTGATATGGTTAAATACATCTATCGGATAAACTAATTACTGGCTCCAATACTTGGAAAAGCCTAATTGATCAAAAAGAACGTAACTAGCAAATACTAGTGGCAGATTGCTGCTAATCAGTCTATTAGTTTAAAAAAAATCATCAGTTGTATGTATTGTGTGTATTGTTGATAACTTAGAGTGCCTAAACCATGGAAATATGTGGTATTATACTTCAAATGATTTTATAGAACATTAGCTATGTAAATTTCACACAAAGATTAAGTTGAAGAGTTAATGTTTGGACCGCAGTGTTTTCTATTATGGTCAGTTATGCTATATGATCATCAATGTTAAGACATGCAACTACAAGCTAGTTCATCAATGATTCCTTTTCCTGTAGACGGATAGCTCTGTGATCCTTGAGTACTACATAAGGATATATAATTATATTTCGAGAATGAAACTTAGTCTTTTGCTTATATTAAATTTATCAAGCTCACAATACTCTGATAATCTTACTTTGATGCCATGACGGATCTTGCAGGAACATGATGTTGGCTGTGAAGTTAGTGACGAGAAAATGACATCATTGTTAAAAATGAATTTCTCTTCGGATGAAGTTGGATTCGCTATGCATAGACTTGGTTCGTGATAATGTCCCAACTCTGGACCTAAACTTCTTATTACATAAAAACGTGCAATTTCTTAGTATCTCCTAGCAAACATGCAGATAGATGCTTCCCTATGATTAAGAAGTTTTTACAATGAGGATGTGCTAAATACTATCAGTCGGAGCTTCAATTTACTCTCATAAATTATAAAGTTTTTCTACAGTATTCTTGACTGGCTTATTACTCTACAGTGGGTCATTGTGGTATCAGACAACCTGTCAAATAATTACCCTAGTTTCCACGGGTTTATTTTTTTCATGGCTACATTTTCTTTGTAATATTGATCAATGTTTTCCCTTTTACACTAATAAACTACTCGTGATATTGGTTCCAAGTCCTAGTAAGTTGGAATTATATTGTAGTTTAACTTGGTGCTCTATGATTGTGAAGACTTCTTGTCCCTTGGTATTGACTATATTAATAAAATTTTAGTTTGTTATTTGAAAAAGGGTCCTTGTAAGTCGTTCTGCTTGATTTTTACAAGTCTATTTAGATGTAAACTTTTTTCGTGTTGTTGCCTACTAATAAGTCTTATGTTGCATCACAGGAAAACATGCTTCTATTGGTCAACTAATGGACTTCATCTTTGCTGCACGGATGGCAAAAAAGTATGAAAAAGATCCAAATAATCCATTTCCTGGAAATGAGGAAACTGAAAAGGTCTTTTGACGACTTATTCTTTTGTTATTTTTAGACTAGACTGATCTGGTGACTTTGATTCTGATGGTCCAGTTATGTAGTCAGTGATATCATCATTGACTTTATTTCTTATTTATAAAGATCAAAACAAGAGTTCCTTTGTGTAGTTTGGTTATTTTGAGAGTAAAATTCTATTTTGACAAGAGAGAGGACTCCTTGTAGACAGTTCCCCGACTGTAAATTAAGGCAGAACTTCTCGATCACTTCATTTTATTTGTTGAATTAGAATATGCAGCATTGGCTTTCATGGTCAACTAGAACTGAGAAGTTGAGTTGTCATGTAGAAATTGCTATTTTCAAGTAGGGGCCAATGTACTGGAATGAATTAAGAGCTTTTAGAGTCTTTTAAAAATTGATAGAGCTTAACGATGCTCAAGATATGGGATCTTGGGATCCTGAGATGCGTTTTGAAGGCGCGAATGATACTAACATGTATTTGTAGTCAAAACAAGCTACATCAGATGTTAGATTCCTCATCCTGGGTACTAAAAAGCCTATTCAATCATTGCTGTAATCTTCATAAATTTTTATTGCTATTGTTTTGGTTTGCAAGTGTCTTATTCAACAAAAATTCATTATGAGGATTGATTAGAGGTGCAGTTTTAACCTGAATAACAGAAATATGGAAAAGAAAAAGATGAACTCTTTCATATTTCTATTCTGCCTATTATTTTCCATATTTTGGGCCATCATGCCTAACCTCAGCCACAAATTTCAGGACTGCAACAATGAGGCCTTATTTGGTATTATGGAGAAGACACTTCAATTGCTAGAAATGGGCTTTACGGAAAACGAAATTTCAGCAGCTTTTGCGAAATGCGGTGAGCTGATTATGCAAATTTGGAAAATTTTCATTTTTTCATTTGATGGGCACTAGAAAACCATCATAAAATTAACAGTTCTTCATCTTGTTCATAGTAAGTGAGCTTATGTATTTATTAACTTTTTTCCTCTACTATTTCTGCAAGGAGTCGAGTTTTTCTTTACCAACTTTTTATGAATTTAAACAGGAAATGTCCTTGTTAGTGAGGTTTGTAAAAGAGATTTGACAGTCTTATCCGTTTGATACCCACTGCATTGTTTATCACCATGAGTTTCTGATGTTATGTTGAGGATTCATTGTTGTTAGGTGAAACAACCAAACTAAGAAGGAAGTATATCAACCAGAAAAATAAAAAAATGCATATAGTAAAATTATATTTGGGTATTCTGTTTGATGGAACAATTGTGTGGATTTACAAATAATCTAACCTTTTCCATCAACTGCATAAAGTTCTGTAAATTTAATGTGTTGCCAGTAGTTATCTCCTATGTTTTCTTTAAGTAAAACTTTTTACTGCACCATTTCTGGCCAAATTAGAGATGCTCTATTCATTATGTGATTCTAAGGATACTGTATTATATTGTTATCACTTATATTTTGTATTCTGAGTTGGTGATTTCATATTTTCTGTTCTGACATTTTGCTTTCTTGTAAAATGTTTCAGGTTCAGAAGCATCTGTAACAGAGCTTGCTGATTTTATTGTTGCAGTTGGTACAGGCCCTAATGCTGATAAGGTCTACATCATTACCAATGAGTTTGTTTAGCGTCATCCACATATAATGCTCACTTTCTATAAAGGATCACAGTTTATTTCATTAATGTCTTTTTCAGTATTTCGCTACCCTTTTGAGCGACGCAAGTCTCCAAAGGAATAGTCAGCCTTTGAAAAGAAAGATAGGAGATTGTGGCTCGTTGCTTATTAAAACAGAGGAATTCAGTTCTGATGTGGTATCCCAAATTGGGACTTCTGACTTGCTCGAGAAATTGAAAGGCAAGATGCCAAAAGAAGCACACACAGATGAACCGAATAATTGGAGGATACCGAAGGAAGAATTTATGGATGACTCAAGCAGTTCTGTTGGCCGGATGTTGCTAGAAGCAAGACCAGGAAACCACACTTCACTTGCTAATCCAGTAGCAGCTCCACAGAGACGGGCTCGACGTATAGCAAGTCTAGAAGAAGATATAAAGCCCATGTCCATACCCAATCCTTGCAGGAGTCTTAGTAGTGTGGTAGCTAAACCTCCTTATTTTCTTTATGGAAACGTCACCTATTTATCTCACAACTCTTGGGTCAAAATATCCCAGTTCTTGTATTCAATTCAGCCTGAATTTGTGGATTCCCAATCGTATTCGGCATTGAACAGAACGGAAGGCTATGTGCATAACCTTCCTATTGAAGATAGGTTTCACTTATTTCCAAGAGGACCAATGAGCATCCAAGAAGCCATGCCAGTTACGAAAAAATGGTGGCCATCGTGGGATGATAGGAAGCAACTGAACTGCATCAATGTTGAAACGACTGGAATATCCCATCTATGTGACGGGCTTGGGAGAATGGTGGCGGAGTGTAAAGGTCTCCCATCTGCTGAACTGCAGAGAGAAGTTGTCCAACACTGTGAGGTGAAGAATCTTGTTTGGGTTGGAAATCACAAACTGGCCCCTTTAGAGCCTGAGCATCTGGAGCGCATAATGGGATACCCCATGCATCACAGTCGAGCTGCTGGATTTAGCTCGATGGAAAGACTTAAAGCGCTTAAACTCTCTTTTCAGACAGACACACTGGGGTACCATCTGTCTGTCTTGAGGCGCTCGTTTCCAGAGGGAGTAACGGTGCTGTCGTTCTTTGATGGAATAGGTGGAGTTGAAGTTGCGTTGCATCGGCTTGGCATTCCTTTGAAGGGTGTGGTAGCTGTGGAGCCTTGTGAAATAAAGCGGAGAATCGTGAAGAAGTGGTGGGAGAATTCAGGACAAAGTGGGGAACTGATCCAGTTGGAGAGCATTCACAAGTTGTCGAGCAGCAAGCTTGAGGATGTGTTTAAGAAGTTTAAGGGAATCGATTTGGTAGTATGTCAGAATCCATATTCAGGTGCGGATAGTGATAGCCTCGCAGGTTTAGATTTCTCAATGTTTGTAGAGTTCGTAAGGGTTGTGCAACGTGTCAGGTCTATGGACAAGAATGGATGATTTTCTTACCTTTTCTTGTGTGCTGATCAGACTCAAACTCCATTTTTGGATCCTGCATCTCTTCTGTATATTATTATATGTGCCTGCGTATTCATGATTGCATCTCTTCATGCCACCTCATTCTTGAGGGTGCTGGATTCCCTACATTATAAAATGTACATCTTTTGGGATTTTGTCAACTCTTTTTTTAAACTTTTTGTTTTAATTAGCTCCACCATGGATCTTTACCAACAACTAATTTCAACCTAAACGTATTTCAAATCGACCATCATCCATCTCTTCTTTAATAACACCGACAAATAATAATTTATTAATATATATGATGGTGGTGGTGGTGGGTCCCATTTATAGTTTTGAAATTTGATCCCCACCGAGATTTAGCATTGGATTTTCTACTTTCCCAACGGATATGCATATTTTTCTCTTTATTTGATTATTTAATTTCAAGGAAGATAAACCATTTTTTGTGCTTTATATTTTTATCTTGTAATCTCGATACACATTGAGACGTCACCATTTATATTGATTTACATTGTGTGATATATTAATATGAAGTGTATAATGAAAATATCAAAGAATTAATTAAAATATTAAATGCGATTACATGATTTTTTTTAATATTCAATAGTAGCTTCCATTTAATTGAAATGGTATTCAAAATAGAGTAATGAAACAAAAAAACAAAACAAAAAATGATTGCAATCCTATTGAATCATTTAAAACAGATAAATGAAACAAAAAAAAAAAGATTAAAATCTTATTGCAAGTTATTGTTTTCTTATAGTAATAAACTAATAACAAAAAAACTTGATAATATCTAATTTATATTTTTATAATTCGAAATGGGGAAAAAACTATAAAGAAAAAAGAAAAAATAGTTTAGAGGCCAAAATGAAAATAATACAAACTTGTGGGCAAGTTTTATGATATCTCCGTTCCCAATTTAAATTTGAATTTGAAGCGCTTCTTTATTATCCTATTCAGTAATCTAACATTTATGGAGTTGCAGCTTTCAAGCTCACACCTTTTCTCAGTACCAATCTCTTCTCATCATCAAAGCTTTGACTTTTTAGCCACATCAAATCATCTCTAAAAGTTTGTCTCCGAGTTAATTCCCAATTTTCAGTTTGAATTTGTTCGCAGCTCTAACTATGTCGAGAGACACTTCTTTCACTCGACCGATTCATCGGAATGAAAATGAATTCGAAAATCCATGGAATCAAACTGCATCAGTTCCATCAAGAGCTCCACTCACTTCCATACCGGACCCCTGGCAGTACCAACCCAAGACTCCATTGAAGCACTTTCAGCATGATTCCGAAGAGAAACCAGAGTCGTCCAAAGATTCTCGTCGGAAAAAAACCGAGGGAATTTCGGATACTCAGCTTATTTCTTCAGTTCTAAAGACTCCGAAGGTTTACAGCAGAGGTAAATCGACTAATTCAGAACCTAATTCAGCTCAGAGTACACCAACCAGAAGCGGGCATAGGGTTTCAATTGCGGGTTCAGCATCTGGTTGTGGTCTTACGAGGTTGCCACCTCAGTTGGGGAATGGCGTAGGAAGAGGAGGAGGCTTCCCTAAGGCTTCTAGAAGGTTTTCCATTGCTACTCCACAACAGTTATTGACCGATGTTCCTCATTTTGAGCTTGATGATGATCCGTCTTTCTGGAACGACCATAATGTGCAGGTTGTTCCCTTTCGTTAATATTCAACTAATTGATGAGTGTATTTTGTTTCGGAGTTGTGCATTGCATGAAAGATAGTTTTTTGTCTCCTTATTCAGCATTGTTGCTTTGCTTTAATGTAGGTTTTGATTCGGATTAGACCGTTGAATAGCTCTGAAATGATCTCTCAAGGATATGGGAGATGTTTGAGGCAAGAAAGCGCACATACGGTGCTTTGGCTAAGCCACCCTGAAACCAGATTCACATTTGATCACATAGCTGGTGAAAGTATATCACAGGTGTGCCTCTTGTTATCTATTTTGCATATCATGCTGGGTTCTAACGCAAATTTGTGTATTTAGTAGTTTCAGTATTCATGTCTAGTGTTGCTCAGGCAATTGCTCGTCTCGGGGATTTGATTATTCACTTGGGATGTTGTAATTGTTGTGTAGGAGAAGCTTTTCAGAGCTGCTGGACTACCCATGGTGGATAATTGCATGTCTGGGTATAACAGCTGCATGTTTGCTTATGGGCAGGTAGGTGTCGCCGAGGATGAGTATGTATGCATACCAGGTTGTTTGAATGACACAATTTTAAAATCTTGGATAACTTGTTACAGACAGGTAGTGGCAAGACGTATACTATGATGGGCGAGATTGATAAGATGGATGGAAAACTCAATGAGGAATGTGGAATTACTCCGCGCATGTTTGAGTATCTGTTCTCAAGGATCACACAGGTTGATAGTTGTGCTGTAGTTGTATCAGGTGAATCTTAAATATGTGCTTGTACATCAGACATTGATCCTTATGTCTATCTTTAAGGAAGAAGAAAGCAGGGCACAAGAGAGATTGAAGTACAGCTGCAAATGTTCTTTCCTAGAGATATACAATGAACAAATAACCGATCTTCTTGAACCTTCCTCGACTAATCTACAGGTAGTTAGAAGTTTTGCTTACTGTAGAAATAGTATCGTGCAGGTTTACTCCAGAAAAATAACTGAAATTTGTACTTCTCCTTGTGATAAGTATAGCTCAGAGAGGACTCGAAGAAAGGGGTATATGTTGAAAACCTTACCGAGCTCAGTGTTAGAACCGTTAATGATGTACTCCAACTTCTACAGCAGGTGATTCACTAAGCTAAATATTCTTGCTCTAAATTCTTCCGTTTCACATGAAAATTTGCTTGGTCTAACAGTATCTTGGACAGGGGGCTGCGAATAGGAAGATAGCAGCAACTCATATGAACAGCGAGAGCAGTCGATCCCACAGTGTCTTCACCTGCATTATTGAAAGCCGTTGGGAGAAAGACTCCATTGCCCACCTTAGGTTTGGGAGATTGAATTTGGTAGACCTAGCTGGTTCTGAGAGGTATTAGTTGGTCTTTAAGGACAATAACTCCATTTGGTGGATAATGCATCTGAATAGCAACCTACTTTAATAGGCAGAAGAGCTCAGGGGCGGAAGGAGATCGTTTGAAAGAAGCTGCAAATATTAACAAGTCCCTATCGACTCTTGGGTAACAGTTTCTTAACTTATACTAAGATTTTTCATCAATACATCCATCCCCCTAGTTTTTCTCTCTCTTACCAGTTGACTATAAATCTTCTGCTCTTTTGTGCTTTTAGACTGGTAATAATGTGTCTGGTGGATTTAGCTCAAGGGAAACATAGACATGTACCATACAGGGATTCTAGGTTAACATTTCTTCTTCAGGTCAGAGAAATATAAATATGCTTCTAATAACTTGACAATTTTGAAGTAGTAGATACTTAACAATTTCTTTTAAATGAGCTTGTATATGAAGGGTTTTAGTTACATACACCAATTTAAATACAGGATTCTCTTGGTGGAAATTCCAAAACGACCATCATTGCAAATGTCAGCCCATCTATTTGGTATGATTAAGATATTCTCTAAGTGATAATGAAATTGACTATTTAAAAAGAATGTTAATGAGTCATTTATATATATATTTTTGCAGCTCTGCAAATGAAACCTTGAGCACTTTGAAGTTTGCACAGCGTGCCAAGCTCATCCAGAACAATGTAAAAACTTTTGACCTATTTATCTTCTAAAAAAATGATCTCTTTTACCAAGTGTTCTGTTTTCTTCAGGCTAAAATAAATGAAGATGCTTCTGCGGGTGTCATTGCAATGCAGCAGCAAATCCAGCAATTAAAGGTTGAAATTACTGCACAAACATTCAAGTTTAAATTTTGGTACTCATGTGTTTGTCCTTTAAACTTTTATTTAAAAACAGGATCAATTGTCATTCCTGATGAAGCACCAGAGTAATTCAATGAAACTTATGGATTTTCTTCCAAGACAAGAACAATGTAGCCTAGGTCACTTTTCTGAGGGTTATGAGCCAACCAAGGAAATTAATATGCATGATGAGCATGAGACTTGGAAGGGTGGAGTTATGAAGGTAATGTTTAAATCATAATGAACTCCATCGTCCCAAAGATATATCAACTTCTTCCATTCATTGTTGAAGGCTGAATAGGCTTGTTAAATTAATTGTTAATGGCAGAAGAAATACTTCAAAGCTACCTTGGATGGTGCCCTCAGACGAGAGAAATTGGCTGAGACAGAAATCAAAAGGCTGAAAGAAGAAATCGAACATTTAAATTGTTTGGTATGCCACATGCCCTTGAGATTGTTTTATGCTTTACAGCTGTTTACATAGGTGTTTCCATATGAATAATTTTGAGTCCATTACAGGCTCACCAGCAACAAGAAGAAGCCCATCATGCTAAAATAGTGCTCCAATTCCGGGAGGAAAAGATAAAACGCTTGGAATTACTATTGGATGGATCAATATGTGGTGATAAGTTCTATTTGGAAGAAAACAATGCCTTAAGAGAGGAAAATCAGCTGCTTCTAGAAAAAAATGAGAGAAACCCAGAAGTCATTCGACTTGCAACGGAGAATATCAGATTGCTTGAACAAATCAGAATGTAATCATCATTAATTCATCTCTTATGCTTATTGTTAGGACCTAATACCTTTAACTTCCTCCTTTCCATTGGTCACAGGTTTCAGAATTTCTATGAACATGGTGAAAGAGAAACATTGCTAGTTGAAATATCAGAGTTACGCAATCAGGTCTGGTGGAGTTCTATCATTAACTTAAATACAGGTTGATTCCATTGATAATTTTCTTATTGCTTCGTTCTATGTGTATGAAGCTCTTACATTCATTTGAAGCTGAAAAAAGCCAGGGATACTATCAATTCTCCCCAATGAAAAGAGATCAGGTTAATGACATAGAGGATCTGTTTTATTCGTTTACGTTTTTTTTCATTATCTCAGTTATTGAACTCTGGTTATATTTTTCTCATGAGTCCAGGAACCTGAAATTGCAAAAGAGTTAGAAAAGTGCAAGGACATGAATTCCAAATTACTCAGGTGAATCTTAAACCATCTCATCTAGGTGCAGTAATAACTAATTTTAAGCTTCACATCAATCTTGACTATTTTGATATTCTTTCTCCATTTTTCACTTGTACATGAGTTCTGTCTAATAGTAATACTGACGCCTACTCTTTTATCAGTTAATTCTTTCTGATTAATGTTGACTTGAGATGTAGAAATAAATTTCTGATAGTTTAGCGATAGCTGTCATTCTCTTTGGGTTTTTTGCCTGACTGTAGAATTTAGTTAGCTTTCCTATCAATTTGTGGGTGGTAATAGTGTTTAACTTCCCCTTCATGACCTATGAAGGGTTTTTATCTTGTTCATTTGATGAAACTGGTTCTCAGTCATAGCAAAAATCAAATTGGTTTGCCATTTGCTCTTATTAATTAGTTTTATTTTATCCATTATTAATTGTTTTTCATATTATGCTTTTCAGGGAAGTTGATGAATTACAGCAAAGACTGTCAAACAGAAGGGGCTCCAGCCAAGATACTCTTAACTCAGTAAGGATTATATGCACTTTTTGGAAGTACTGCTAATTCATATTCTTTTGAGAATAATCTATGGTTCAACCAATTTGTTGTCCTTAGAGTACATTTTCTATTGAGAACAATCTATGGAGTTAGTTACAATAGGTGAAAAAGATATTATGAGCTAAGTGCAGATTGCCTTCATTAATGGTTGCTGCATTTTTTGCAGAGTGATAATGTGTTACTAAGAAGTGATTCTGTAGATGAAGTGACATCCAACAGTCTCCCAGGGAATGAAGTTATTGATGACAAACAATTTAAGAAGATGGGGCATGTGTCAACTGTTCAGTGTGACAACATTGACAAACAGCTGATGGACGCACAAACTTTTACTGAAACCATGACACCGGAGCAGTTGCAGCAAATCAGAGAACTAGAATCTGTCCAGACTGAAAATCAGCATTTGATAAACATGCTGGAAAGGAATCAATCTTCAACAGTGAGTATTGAAGGCGGTGAAGGCACTGCCATTTTGGCTTTGCAAGATAAATTGGAAGAACTGTCTAAGAAGCTCAAGAAAGCACAGATACTTAATAAACAATATGTAGAAGATCACACAACACAACTCTCTGAAGATCACCAAACTGAACTGGTGCGCTGTGAAGTCGAAATGGAAACTACAAGAACAATCATACATTTACAGGAGGAAATAGATAGACTAGAGTCAGAATTTCGTGTATGCTTGTGCTCTATGGCTGAAGAGAATTTAAGTCTAAGAAACAGTGTAGCGGCTAAGGAGGATGAATTAAGAGCATTCTGTGCTGAGTGGGAAAGGGCAACCTTGGAGCTAACCACGTTCCTGACAGATGGTTCTAGATCCCTGAGAGATGCCTCTCATCAAATAAAGAATATCTCCTCGTCATTTCCAAATGTTAATGACTGGATTAATGAACATGTTGAGAGGGCTGCTAAAGTGTGTGTTGAAAAGGACGAAACCATTCTATTACTGCAAAATAGTCTGGAAGATGCACAAAACACTGTGATGCAGATGGAACAGAAATTATACTCCTTGAGAGATGCAACAGTTGCTCTTACTGCATTTCAGCAGCCAGAAATATCAAGTAGAGAGGAAATCCAGTTGCCTAGAATGCCAAATGATCTGACTGAATTGGAAGAGTTTCCAGAACATAAAAGCAAGTTCAAGAAGGACCGGATTACGCACAATAAAGCTGAAACTTGTATCGTGGTGGAAAATAGGATATCGGATTGTTCCAAAAGCACTCCTATATGCACTTTTGATGGAAATCTGCCATTAAATTGTATACATGCTTGTTCAACTACAGATGTTGACATTCAAATTAAATTGGAAAGCTTTCTAGCAGAGACTGAAAACGCACTTAATGGATTCTCTGCTGATGCAGAAACACATTGGTCTGTCCTGAACTCTGAAATCCATGATGCTGTTCCTCTTTACCAGGGATTGGTGCAAGATCTTTTAAAAGATATTAGCAACATCAGGAAGGACATTGAGGAGTTAAAAAGGAACCGAGGAAGCCTTCATTTGCTTAGAAATAGGATTCCATCACAGTTACTGCTTACGCATGAAAATCAGCTGCCGATACTGCAACAAGTCAGAAATGAACTTGTAGAAATAAATAGCAGATTGAGCTCTATGAGTGCATGCCTTTGCAAAGTTGTCAATATGCACTTTGATCTAGATTCCCTTGAAGTGTGTACAGAGACAGATGGATGGTCCTCTGATTCTTTTAGTTCATGCTCTTCTGCTTCAATCAAAAGTTTTGATAATGATGAAAAGCCATTTTCAAGTGACAGACATAGATGCAAAAGAAAAATAACTGAACAAACCCTGGACCTGAGCTCTGATGAAGACTCATGTAAAACAGCAGTTCTGCTTTTCAGGAAGGAATTCAGAAAAACATACGAAACCTTTGTCAAGTTAAAGAACCATTTGATGGTAGTTTTCCTTGGCAAAGCAAATCAGAATTGTTTGTCCGGTGTTTTATCATTAGCTGATTTGCATGCAGTGGAAAAACTGAACAAACAAGATGATGTATTCGATCGACCAACTAGTAAGAGATCTGAAGCATGTATCAAAACTTATGGAGAGGTAACCAATGAAATTACTTATATAACTAGTAGAAAATATAATTTCTTCCATTTTTAAATTATCACTACCGTATGCTGGAAAGTAGAAATTAGTTGATTTTCATGCTTGATTTCAAAATTTGAGATGTCATGTCCTATGCAGTTGGCTGCCGAGGACAAACATAGCCCACCCACTAGCTTCTTTGCAAAATGTGAAGAGGCTTATACGGCTATAAAAGATGCTGATTACATGTTAAAGGCAATGCTGAAGGCCAATGAAAGTGCAAATACATTAACAGCAATGTGGAAACAAGCAGGAGAGAAATTGAAGTTGGAGAATGCAAACTTGAGTGAAGAGATTGAACAGTTAAAATCATGTCTTCCTTTGATGGATGGAGAGAAAGAAGTAAACCATAGCTTGACTGAAAAGGTTGATGTCTTGTCGTCGCTTGAAGAATGCTTTCATGCAATGCAAACAGGAGTGGAAAAATTGTTTGAGACAGCATGTGGCGATGCCACAAAAGTTGTTGAAGAGACACACACTTGTTTTGGTAGCTTCAGATCATCCTTGGAAGACTTAATATGCAAAGCTATGCAGAATGATATTAGCATATTTGTGCTACAGTGTCAAATGGGGGAACACTCTCACAAACTCAGGAGGCTGAACACAATCTCAAATTTTGATGGATCAATACTCCAAGAAAATTCTCTAGTTGCAGATAATCTTAAACCAAGTCATGTAAATCAAGATCATAATTCAGTTCTTCAACCTGTGAAATATGAAAGTAATGAATGTCAGATTGCGTGTGCGACAAGAAAGGAAATGAAAGACTTTCAACTGGTTGATGATCATAATGTGGATAAAAATTCTGAACTCAAGAGAGAGTTGGAACGAAAAGATGTTCTCTTGAAAGGGTTACTATTTGATTTCAGCTTGCTCCAAGAGTTTGCTTCCCACAGGAAGGACATCAAGGATGAACTTGAAAAGCTAATTGTCGCTATGAGCAAAGTTCAGCAGGAGCTACAGATCAAAAGGGTTCAACTTGAAGACACGCTTGTTCAGAAGACAAAACTTGAACGGCTCTTGTCAGAAGCTGACCAAGCCTTATTAAACTCAAACTCTGAATTAGATCAGGCAAAAGGAGCATTACATATTTTGTCAGATCAAAATGTTGCATTGAAGGATATTTTGAAAGATCTCTATCTGAAGAACTCTGAGGCACAACAGCTACTAAAAGATCGAAGAGAAGCTATCAAAAGTTTAGAGAGAGAGATTATTCGTCTATCTTCATCACAAAAGAAACAATTAGTTCCTTCAGTGGAAGATTATGAGGATATTTTAACACAGGTGACTGCAGAGAGAGACCAACTTCTTGAAAAGCTCACCTCTTTGCAAGATAAGCTGGATATGATGTCTGCTTTAGCTGATGAGAATCAAGCTATTGTTGCGGAGGCTCGCCAGGTACATTGTGTTGTAAGTATTGACATTGTAAAAATTGGTATAATCTTCTACTGAACTCAAGTTGAAATCTATAGGAGTCAGAGACAAGTAAAATGTATGCTGAGCAAAAAGAAGAGGAGGTCAAGATTTTAGAACATTCTGTTGAGGAGCTTGAGAGCACCATAAATGTACTGGAGAAGAAAGTAAGTCCATTTTGCATTCAGTTTCCAAGAGTAAAGTTAATACAAATACTTGAATGAGCTGCAACTTTAATACTTGATGGGATAAATATTCTTCATCTGTTATGCTGCCCTCCTAATTTCTTGTTACTTCTGAAGGTTAACTTAGTAAACACTTGTTCCTTCATAAAACCAATTAAATGTGTTTATTACTTCAGGGCTTACCTTTGTCTTTTGATGTTTAAGGTGCATGAAATGGAAGAGGACGTAGAAAAACAGCGGCTGATAAGGGATTCACTTGAATTGGAACTCCAAGCACTTAGAGAAAGATTATTAACTGTTGAGGACCTTACTGAATGTATGACTTCTGATGGCTCATGTTCAGCAGTATTTGAAGATAAACTTTCCAGGTCAAAGATTACTGATTTCTCTCTGCATATTATTCATATCTTCACAATCTTTTACTTACTTAAAAGTTGTTATTTCCAGGAAGTTGCATGAGAGATCTGTAGAAATTAATGAGGCTCATAACCGAATAAGATCTCTTGAAGAGGAAAACGCGAAACAAGCTAAGGAGGTTTGTCTGCTATTACTATAACTAGTTTTCTTTTCCTATATACTAATGCCGTTTGTTTCACATCTGTTACAGATTAGACAGTTCAAAGATTATATTTCTGAAGTTGTTTTGCATGCTGAAGCACAGGCATCTCAGTATCAACAAAAGGTAAAGTCATGATATGGCTTCTGCACTTGTTCTTTAAGAATGTTGAGGCAATAGATACTTAGCACAAACCTATTCTTGGTTAACAATACATGAATCAAATGGATCTCAGATCTATTGGGAACTTAAAAGTTTCCTTGTGAATATACATCTATCAATAGTTTACAGCCTAGTATTGTCATTTTCTGACTATCCTGGAATGTTTGCTCAAACTGGAAATGAAAATAAAAGCAGACAAATCTGTAGAATGACAAATTTTGTACAAAATTCCAAAGGAGTGAAATTTTTGTGATGTAATTATCAATTTCATCAATTGACAATTAAATCTGTTTTGGGTTGGTATTTAGTGCTTGTTGGATTAGGATTCTTTATCCAATAACACGTGTTCTATGAACAGTACAAAACCCTGGAAGCAATGCTTGACAAAGTTAAAACAGATGTGTCAAATGTATCTGCTGCACCAATCTCAGAAAGAGCAGATAAAGTCTCAGCAAGAACAAGAGGATCGAGCTCACCATTCAGATGCATTGCTGGTATGATCCAGCAGATGAATCAAGAGAAGGATCAGGAATTGTTGAGTGCTAGACTTCGTATAGAAGAGCTAGAGGCACTTGCAGCCTGTAGGTTTAAAGAGGTAAACAAACCGTTTTAACCATCAAGACCTGCTTTTGAAGTTTGTCTGCCTTATAGCATCATACATGCTTTTGACAAAGATAAAATTCAACGGTTGCTTTTCCCCTTCACTTTCAATAGCTTAACAAAATCCTAGCTGTATGCAGTTCCATCTGGTCCACAAATGTGATTTGATTTTTGATTCATTTTGCAACACCTATTCTAGATTTTGTCTTTGTGGGTGAGGATATTATTTTTCAATATTATTTACCCTTCTTGATTTTCTGCTGCATCTCGTAGTTTTACAGATGCCATGTTTGCTGGTCTTGGATCTCTCTTTAATTTTGAACATTGTGAAATTACTTTTATTTCCTGTTACGAATCTCATTTAAACAGTACACCCTCCACTATGGATCAGGTGTGTGTGCTGAATACTAGACTGGCAACTGCAGAAAGCATGACGCATGATGTCATTCGTGATTTACTCAGTGTTAAATTGGATATCTCGAATTATGCTGTAAGTTCAGGCTAACATATGTATATTATTGCTTCAAATCTCTTCTCAGATCTAATTTGCAATAATATTTTTGGTCTCCTGTAGAATATCATTGAGCAGCATCAGCTTCAAAAGCTAATCGAGGAGGCTCAGAATCGTAGACAAGATTTTGTTGCAATGGTATATTTTACAAGATTCCTTTTTTTCTTTTAGGTTGATATTCTTGATTTTTGTTCATGGATACATATGTTTCTTTTGACTAGGAGCACGAAATTGTGAACCTGAGGAATGAAATTGATGATTTACTTGAAGAAAAAGAAAGGTAATTTGTATTGTATTTCCCTATCAATCATATACACAGTATAAGACACTCGATTTTAAAAGTTCACTTCTTGTTTAAAGGAAATCGGGTTCCTATTTGTAATCTTCACAAAAATTACTCCTTTTGATGTGTTTTAAGTTGACTCTTTTTTCTCTGCAGATGCATTTCAGAAATTAACATAAACAAAGCAGACCAACTAGACATTCAGATTGCTCTGGAACAATTGCAAGAGCGAGACCAGTTCTTGATGGCACAAAACAATATGCTTAAGGTATCCGACAACTCTTATCATACCATGCATTAAGCAAATTATGTCTAATATCATAATGAAAGTCTAATAAACAATCTTTTACATTTACAGAAGGACAAATCTAATCTACAGAAGAGGGTTGCAGAGCTAGATGACATGGTGAAAAAGCTATTCAGCATGCACGAATCCCAACCCCGTATTCAACCTCAAAAGACCACCTTGTCGAGGCCATTTGAGTTTGAACTTGGTGAGAGATTGGCCCATTCACAAAAGGTGCTCTCAAGAGTCAATAGTCATCTTGCTCATTATCATAGACCTGATGGTAACGAGATCAAGTTTAAAGGTAAGTTCAGATAGTTGAAGAGGACATGTTATTTGATGTAGTGATTTCCTTACTAATTGTCAATAACAAGTTCATACAAATGTTTGCAGGTAGCAGAAGCCGTGATCAAAATCATTCTTAATAGTGAGGGGTTGTTCTGTTCAAGAAATGGGAGTAAACAAGTTTCACTCGTGCTGCTCTATCTGTATATTTTGTGTGGTTATAATAGAGTGTAACAGAGTAGCTAGGTTTGTCATTCTCGTTTTCTTTTCCCCCAATTCTTTTGGCAATAAAATTGCTCATTTTGTACCAACTAAGAGCTAGTGCAAGATCTGTGCAAATTCCATCTAGAGCTAGTGCAAGATCTGTGCAAATTCCATCATATATTAAAAGAGCTAATAATGAGATGAGATATATAATGCCGGATGTGATGCCAGACAACATACATTACAGGTGATATGAGATCATAATAGGAAACAAACCAACAAGGTTGATGTTTTACCCCCAAAACTCCCCAACTTGCAGTAATAAATGCGCACTAAATGCACTTTTTAAATTATTAATGTACTTATCTTTAGATTAACAGATTCTCAAATTCAGTAACAACTATAGCACTCGAGTGTTACAGTAAAACATACTTAAATTAATGACTTTAGAATCACGTAAGAGCGGGATGAAATTATTATATAGCAAGTATACTAATGAACTGAGTTTTAATTTGCAAATGTCTTAACTGTATTTCCTATGCCTTAGTCTGATTATATCCTGGCCGTTTGGCGTTTAAACCTTAGAATGTGGATCTTCTGAACATGATTTGCAATTTTATTTCGAGGATTAAGGTATGCTTCATTTGATGTATGCTTGCATTCATCCTGTCTTCCATTTGTATACAATAACAAGACCGTTTTGACCTTGGAAGATCAGAAAATCATTAGAAAGGGATCCGAGTTATGAAATGTCGTTTCACATGAGAATCTCTCTCAACAAGAAAAAATAAAAAATAAAAAAACAACTTGCTCTGCAACTCATACAACAAATAACAGTAAGTCCCAGCCTTAGTTTATTAATTTAATCACAAAATATAGCTGAAGGTGATCTCAGTCATCCTTCCCCAGGGTGTATCATGCTTCACTCTTCCCATGGTCATCCTGAACAAAATGATGTAATTTTCAGAAGAATCAACCGCTAAACACATCAACCAAAAAGTAGTAAAAGTATTTGCTTGGATATACTTAACGCCAAGAAAAGAAGTTGAATGTAACGCTGGTTGGTATTCACTACTGACCTTTATGCATACATATATATAGTGTACATCAGAAGTTCCCAAAACGGTTTCTGGATAGCCTCCATTTGCATCAAATGAAACTGGAGTGGTCAGTTCCCTTGTCATATTTGAACTATTTCCAGATTGGAGTTTCGCTACATATGATGATGTAGATGCTCGTTACATATTCAATGCATTGAACACAATACATAAATTACTACCAAAGCAGTTGGAAATATAGCCGAAGGAATAAGACAGCAAGAATGAATTACTATCCAGTATAAGGTAAGTTCTTTTCAATATTCAATTATCTCAGCTAGTAGAGAAAAGCAACTGCTTTAAATAAATCTGCAGGATGATATCTATGACTATGATGAAGTTTCAACAGACCTATCACATGCAGTTTAATTGTCCAAGTTAGCTCTTTCAATATTGACAGTCGATAAATGGGTGATCCATATGTAATCTGCAAATATGGAAGCCTCTATTAGAGAAAAATGAGAAGCACAAGCAAGCTTCGAATACATATTGGCAAAATCCAGAAGCAACCTTTCAAGCATCCCTTCCATGTTCCACCAACCTACCTATACTAGTAGTATTTCCTTTTATGGTGGGAAGGGAAGGAATACTCTGCCCCGTAATTGATAAAACAAGATGAAAGAGCTCAACAAGGAATGAGAGTTAGGTAGAATTACCAGAATATATACTCCTTTATCCTTGAGGACCCTATAGTTTTTCATCAACTGCTTCAACTTATGGTCAAAGTGAAACTGACAAAACAACAAGAGAACTAGAAAATGGGCAAAAGATTTGAAGTTGCTTGAGTGTACCTCCAGACTTCCTCAAGCATCAAAGCAGCATTCTGCCGTGAGTTGTGTCCACACTACCGGAAAAAGGTGAAACATTTCAGCTTTAACTATTAACAAGTCTTAGAAAGCAACATTTGAAGTAATGAAGAGAACTCACCAAAAGAGCGTCCAGTGTCCCTGGAAGAATGTACCGAAAAGCATCAGAAAACAAGGCAACATTAAAGAGTGGAACACATTATGGCAAAAATACTACCTTTATCTATAACAGCAGCAAAGGACCTTGAATCAAAGGCACTCATATCTCGTACATCCATTGTCATGTCTGCTCAGACATTAAGGAAATGCTGCCTGAACAATGTAATAGCAAGGCACTTATGACACATAATTAATGTCAATGGTTTGTTTTGTTTTCTTCTCTAGATCATATCAGTAGCCTAATTTTGAGTGTAACATTTTACCATTTGTCATCTCCGTAATATTAATTCTATAAAAAAAAAACATTCACAATCAGGGCAACTTTAACTGCCAATTATTCAGGTATTCCATGAAAGATACATTTCAGCTGCGGACGAGCCAAATACTTGTGTTGCATTGCTTCAATCACCACTGATGAGATATCAATATTGATGACTTGATTATATCCATCGTCAAGCATTCCTTCACTGAAGGCTGCAGAATGAAACAAATAATTGTATCCACATTAAGAAAAGAAGCATTTTCACTCACGAATATCTTACTCAGTCTACACTAACATGCCGGTTGTGCTACAATAATTGATCAGCATAAACGCAAACAAGGAAAGGATGATTAATTTGAAGATTAAATCTGGAGCTTCATTCTAGGCACATAATGTAGTATCTTGATGAAGCAAACTCAGTCTAGGGCATTGAATGTGGTGAAAGAAACAACTACTGAATTGGCGCATTTACAAGCAAGTGATGAAGAATGCATCGCGAATTGTGACTCGAGAATAGATTGAGACGGAAAAGAAGTACCGGAATTGCCACAGCCAACGACGAGAATTGGTTGTTGAGGAGGAATGTAGAGGCGGATGAGAGGAGAGAGAGAGGAGTAGCTTTGGTACCAATCAATGGTGGATGGATCCTCAGTGTAGCGGTTGTCCCAGTACCATGCTTCTCCGTAGGCCTGGGTGTTGCTGCTCGTCATTTTCCGATGAAGAGAAGAGATGGTTGAGAGAGAGAGATGTTGATTTAAGATGCGTGCATTGACAAATTGACATTCCTTTCCTGAAATTGGGGGTATTATATTATTATATTTCTACCCCTCTATTACCTTGAAATTGCAAGAATCCCCTCTTATAAAGCGTCAAACAAATTTTTGCTAAAGTGGTTGCGTCTTTTTGATTTGCTTGTTTATGAGCGAGCGATTTTTTGTTTACAAATAGATATTGTATTGAGTTAAAATAAAAATGTTAGAAAATAGAGTTTGATTATTCAAATATAGGTAGGTAGACGAGTACGTAGATTGTAGTTAATGGTATTATAATGCAAGAGGCAGTTAAGAGCATTCATTCATTCTTATTAATTAGATTAGAAGCTCAAAATGAATGAAGTTAAATAGGTATATATAACGAATTGAAATATAGAAGAGGTATGTAATCTAATCTAGGTAGGTAAATCATGTGTTGCTGCAGTAATTGTAATTGTATGTTGATGAGAGAGAACGGGAGCTCTACAAAGTGGACAAGTAGAATTGTTGCGGAGCCAATGGCGAATGCAGTCTACATGGAACACATGCTTACACCTTGGCACTGCCAACAACTCTTCCCATACTTCCAACTCTCCCAAGCATACACAGCATCTGCAACATATATATATATATATATATATATATCCATTAGAATTGAAATTAATTAAATCCCAATCCATATATGATCTATATAACTAGCTAGTAGTGCTCCCTTAATTACCTTTATATATTCTTGAAAGAGTGGACACCATAAAAGATTCTATAGCATAATTAAGCACTACAGCTTGTCTATATACATATATATATATATATATTCTCAAAAAGTAAACATGGATCGATCATGATCAATTCAACTTAATTAATTAGATGAAAGCAAAAATGAACTACTTACAACGAATCCCTTGCTTTCATGTATTCATCAAACAAGACTTGGCACAGCTTCAGCTCATGATTTTTCAAGTCCGAATCACTACCACTAAACTGAAGATCGAAATTAATTAAGATAATATAGCCAAGGAAGAAAGATGCATGGAGAGAGAATACATACATGATGAGTGGTTGGGGAGGCGGAGTCATGTATGGGAAGAAGCTGAGGAGCAGCAGCCGAAGATCGTCTCTTGAGGTAAAAGAGATAGAACAAGAGAAATAGAATGATGGAAAAGAGTATTGGAATCGAAAATATAAATGCTTGATAAAGCTTTAACTGAATTGCTTGAGGATATTGATGAGGACGGCTACTTGAACTTGAAGGAGAAGGAGAACTCATCATCTCTCTCTCCCTCTGTTTGAGGATCGATATTCATTCTGAGGGGAATTCTTTATATTTATATTAATATAATATGCCCTATAATTTTAACCCAACATGGGACAACCCCACTAAGTATTTGTGTGTCTATCATATTAATCATTTCTATTTCTCTATTTCCTTTAATTCATTTCTACACATTCAATTAATAATATATGCATTATCTAACACTTAGTAGAAATAATTAATAGATTTCACTAGATAAAAATTCATCATTAACGATTCTCAATATTTAAAAAATAACTGCAATTAATTTGAAATAAATTTTAATTTATAAAATGACAATTAAATTGAAATGGAGGAAATGCCTAGTCACACCAACAATAATTGATTAAGCTTCTAATTTATTTCCATCAAAATCAATCCTTTTCTAATAATGTTTAATACATGGAAAATGACCAAATTTTAAATTGCCGATTAAATTAAAGTTTGTGATATAAATGGACAGCTTTTAAAATTTATGTTTTGTTTAACAAATTCAAGAAATTAGTTTTAAATTAATGCATTAATTTAATATGTAGTATTAAAACCAAGTTTCGCCTAAAATTAATTAAACAACATTTACCAAGATCATAAATCATTTGTTATGCATGCACTTAATTTGTGTAGCACACAAATTTATATAAAATGTTTTCACAAATATAATTATATGAGATGGAATTTAGCTATACTCAAATCAAACTTATTTTCACAATTGGTAAAAAACTAGATCCCTAAAACTCATTTCTTAAGAGAGAGTACTCTTTACAAATAGACAGTGGTGCTGATAAATCTTGATCCAAAATAACAGTACTTCCTTGAAAAGATAACTAGAGTTGAGCAAGAGCCTAGCTAGCAAATCAAATAAAGTGCATATATATATATATAAAGTGACAATAATTTCATTTTGGACCTATTTTCCACTAAGAAATATGGATAATGCTTATATATTAGCATGCATACATAGAGCACGTTAATGGGCTCTGGCCTCTCCTCTTGTCTCTGATGTTGATGAATGATAATGGTGGGTACTAAATCATATAAAATCATTCTTCCACTCATGCAATAATTAGTATATGTATTACTCTTATATTTTCAAAAGTAACTTCTATAAGATTGTTTCATAAAGATTACAAAAACATTTAATATGCAATTAGGTGTATAAATTGATTATATTGTCCAATTACTAATAGTGATAATAAATATATAATACTACGATATAAATCTAACACACAAAATAAGATAGGGGCCGAAGTTTAAAAAAAAAAACCTTCAACTCTTTTAGATTAAAAAAAAAAAAAAAACTGAAATATAAATTGAAACAAATTCTAAAGCTTAAGATATTTTGTAATAGGATAGGCAATTAATTTATCAGAAAATGTAAAGCCCAACACTTTCTGCACCCCACCACTTATTATTAGCTAGAGCAATATATATATATATATATATATATATATATATATATATATATATATATATATATATAATACACACACACGCTTAATGCTACTGTCCCACACCACATGGACCATTTTGGCTATTATATGTGCACCTTTTCATTTAATTCAATGTAGTGATTTCGTACTATATTATACATATATATGAGACTTGTATCAATTCCTTAATAATCTAATTTATAAAGCGCATCACGTATGTATATATAAGTATATTGCTTATATTGGCCAAAGTTTTAATCATCTCCCACCAATATTACTTAATATTATACACCACTAGTTGTATCAAGAAGTTGCAGGATCACATAGATTTTTTGAGGTAGTGAAGTATGATGAAGACAAAATCTTCTTTAACATTCAATTAAAGATTTCACCATCCACATCCACTAGATCAGATATTCTTTATAATTTGGAAAAAAGAAAGATCCATCCCTACGTCTCATGTACTTTTTATTAAATAAATAAAAGTGTATTTACTTTATCCTATGTGTAATTCTCTATGTATAGAGCTATAAAATATTTCAAAAGAGACTAAAGCTAGGACTAATATCTGTGTTACTTTGTCAATGACTTTGGTCTTTGGAGATAACAAAACGAGAGAGAGAAAGAATAAACTTATAAAATTGGGCTTATAAGCCCACTTCTTTAATCTGAGCAATTTACATCTCAGGGCTGGCCTAAACTTATGGGCCCAGTATCTTAAGAAAATATAAAACGTCAAGACTGATGGACAAACACAATAAACTTGAGCTGAAGCTGATTTTTCTGCAGAAAGATGGAGAGCAGCAATGGCGTCGAATTACCGGGTCGGGTTACGAGTGACCAAGATAATTCCAATGGAGATGGTGGCAGTGTTCAGGTTACGTGTTTTTCTCAAGTATCAGAAGGTGTCGCGCTCTACTTTCAGATTATTCGTCTCCACAAACAGGTACTCAACATCTTCTTCTTCTTTTTTGTTGTTGTTTGTTGTTTGTTGTTGTTAAATTTGCTTCTGCAAGATTGGATTTTATGCATCTGTTTAATTGATTAGTAAACATTACTATTGTTTTCTGATGCAGAGTGTTTTTTTTTTTTTTTTTTTTTTTTTTTAAGATTTAAAAAAGGCTTCCTTAGTCTATTTGAATTTTTGTTTTTAGGGTTTATTATCGTTTCATTGATTCTTTTTATTCTTGTTGAATCTAATACACCTATTCAGGATGTGTCAATTTTTTTTTTTTTTTAACCTGAAACTTAAGGGGAAAGCTAACAAGTTAAGAATATGATCTTTCTTCTTTTTCCCCCCCTTTCTTTCTTATTTGCACTGGGGGTCAAAGGTGTGAGCCTGGCTGGTAATTATTGTTTGCGGTTTTCGGCATTCGTTTTCTCAGTTCAAAATTTTGAGCTATGATATCAATTTGGACTTGAATTAAATATAACTCTCTTGTGTTCATGCATTTTTTAATTCCATCAGCACAATTCTGACCACACTCTCCTTGTTCAGATTTATGCATGGATTGGTTGCAACTCTCCCAAGTTTGGACATCTCTATGCAGCTGTGCCTATCCGGCCTGTAAGTTACCATCTTTTATTGTTGGGCAGTGCTTTCTTTGTGTTTATGTGTTTCATTTTTTCCTGAGAATTGATTTTGAGGGAACTTTGTTCTCAATTCACCAAGATAGTAGCGTTTTAAGCATGCAATGAAAGATTGTCGGATAAACAGAATTAGTTGGTGCTGTAGTTTCAATTGCAGAAGCAATTGAGCATTGCATATTTTCTTTCATACCCCTCATATCTGACATCATGAACAGAGCAATACAGTTGGTGTGACTTCTCTAATTGGAGGAGCTTCTGATAACACAGGATCCGGTATAGCACGTCGATTAGGTAAACTATTAAAGCGATGTTCTTGTACATACATCGTCTCCTTACTGACTGACATTTGACTTCAATTTCAGTTTTAAAGACCGGTTTTAGTGTCGTACTGGCTTGTAATATACCAAAGAATAACCCCATGCTTGAGGTTAGATCTTCTTATGATGTTTCTATTTATTAACCCACTGATTTCCTTTCTGTTGACTAAAACAATGGCAAAACTCTTCTCCCTTGCCAATTCTGTAATTTTTTATTCTGTTTAACCAGTTTTCCATTTTGCGTTCAGGCAAATGCTGAGAAAATGCTGGTGCAAAAGCTAATTAGTCTAGGATACACAAAGCCATAAATCTAAAGGAACAGATTCCTCAGAGGACTTTTGTGACATAGCAACGTTAGTTGCCCTGAACACTTTTATTTATTTATTTATTTTTAACTCTGTAGGGAGTGTTAATATTAGAATCAAATCTTCGAATTGTTGGGTTTCCCATTTTATTTGGATCTCATGGTTTCATTTTAAATGTTACATGTATTAGAACAATTGGATCATCAGTGGATCTACAGAGGAACAGTGTGTATATAGCATATGTTATATAAGTTTGTAGTTGTAGACTCCTATAACTTGAAATTAGTCATTCTCATAGAGGGTTAACCACTGCATGGACTTTGACTTCTGCTTCCACCAGGCATATGTTCTTCACAAGCAAACCCGAGGCTGACTGGTTAAGATAGCCATGTGAAACAAATCTTGGCCAACCACATGTCTTGTTTGATGCAGTGAACCAATAATTAGCTGCACGAAAAGTGCCAAAGCTTAAGTTTCAACCAGAATCATAGGTATTGATTCTTCTCATGCTTAAGAATGCACTAGGTCAAGAATCGCTAACAGGTGTGAGTTTTAAAGAGAGTATATACCAGTTCCAAAGTAGTGGTTGCGATTAAGTTGATCTAGCACGCGTACTGTAAATTCTGCATATATTTTTGTTGCTGGAGGCAAGTGTTCCGGTTCTGCTAAAGTCAGATAAAGAGACATGTAATTACCAACACCGCTGCCTTTTCCCTTAGGATAGAGCTGTATCTTCCTGCAACACAAAAAATTCTCTTTGTTTTTTCTGGTTCCTGATATATGTTAGCATTAGAATTGATGACAAGAAAGTGAGAAATGATACCATTTATGATCAGCAGCATTGAATGGATTGGAGTCTACACAATTTTCCGTTAAGCTAGAGAAGTCGACGACTCTCCAGGTGTTCTTATAGGCGATTGCATCCTTGATCATTGATAGGCACTCTCCTTTTCCGGTGATTTTTTCTCGGCACACATAAACCTCTGCCCCAAAGACACAAGTGTCATCGAGCAAATATCCATTGGCAGTATCCTTAAAGGCAGCGAGAGGGATGAAGTTATCGAATCCCCATTCTGGTTTCATCTTGTGAAACCGTCTCCCATTTTCTGCAGTGTCTGAGAGAAGAAGCAAAGCAGCTTATTGACTAGTGAGGAGGAGAAAGAATGGTGATTTAGATGAAGATGTTACCTTGAAGAGCTAAATAACAGTCTTTGTTCTGATCTAGCAGGAAAAGACGGAAAAGTGCACGGACCTCCCAGCATGGACCGAGTGAATCTGTTTCGGCCATGCTCAGGTATAGGGAGATATGATCAGTAATGCCTTTGTTTTTGTTTCCATTAGGGTGTAGCACCAGCTTCCTGAAAGGAATTAAAGGTGGTTCTTAATCTAATCTTGAAATTGAAAGTCAAGTAAGTAGTGTGTTTGACTACCATTTGTAGCCTCCAGCTTGGAAATCAATTGTAGAGTAGCTTTCTATCTTGTTCTTGAGGAGTTGCGAAAATAGTTGTAGTTTGAGTATATAGTGATTCGGCGGTGCATCAGTAATTGATCTTGAAACCCCTATCCAAGTAAAACACAAGAATGAGAGAGAGAGAGAGAGAGAGAGAGAGAGAGAGAGATTTGGAACGAACCATCTTGCTCGGGGAAGGAGAGATCTGCTACTGCCATGGGGTTAGGAAGATAAAGATGAAATGTAGAATGAATGTAGTTCTGAGCTTTTAAGGGTGGCAAGAGTTGTTCTTTTCTTGGTTTTGGTTTGTCTCAACCAGATATATGCTGTCGTAAGAATCTATTCATCATCTCTATTCTCTATCAAGAAAAGCAACATAGATTCACACGATATGTCTCGGTCTGCCTTTTAGCAATTAATAAGACTTGTTATTTTAATATTTGGAGTAGTAGTACTTGAGTCTAATCACGTAAAACATTGCAACTAGTAACAAATTCATGAATATTAGAAATTATGGATGATTCGACATTAATAATATATATAATTCAACATTCATGATGACTATTCATGTCCTGTACTGTGTACTTGCTCCCTCATGCTGGGTAAAAGCATTTATCAACAGCTGCATGCAGCAAGAAACAACAGCAGCTCATTAACAAAACAAAATCATCATGAGAGAGAGAGAGAGAGAGAGAGAGAGAGAGAGAGAGAGAGAGATGATTTGTTTACATGGATCTTCAGTCACGATGAGACCACTCCCTTGAAAATAACAGTCGGATGTATTTTCTCCGTTGAGTTTGTAATATATGTTCATGACAACAGATGCATCGGAGTTCTTATTGGGAGGAAGATAACACATCCCTCCAGCCTGGATCACTCCGCAATCAACGTTGGGTTGAGTACAACAGAATGCTATGATCTCGTCCAGCTTCTCTTGCGATGTTGATGGCTTCACTATGCACCATGTCGTTCCATTCACCTTTCATTCCAACACTCACTTGATCACTACTTTTAAGATTGTGGTCTTATAATAATATATTATTTACCTGTTTGGAAATGGTCTTTGTTTCAGAGGCCAAGACAACTGGTAGTCCTGCAAAAGCCACTTAACAAACATTGAGTCGGGTAAAAAGTTGAAGTTTAGAACAACTTACACACATTGTGAAGAAACCGGACCTGGATTGATGGTGTTGAAAAACAGGAGAAACGAAACAAGGCAGATTGATCGATGATCCATCATCTTCAAATTATGTGGTGAATCTCCCTAGTTAGTTGTTTATATAGAGGAGAATAGCAACATTACTAGGAATATATGGCAATGCCTAAATGTGTTATTTGCCTTGTTCAGATTTCTGTTGACATTGCTGCATTGTTGGAGTATTGAAGCTGATGTGCACATATAAGTCAAACCATCCACCATCACTCTGAACTAGTATGTGATGCTTATTTTGTTACATAAAATAAAATACTACTTCCAACTCATGCTGGACTTTCCACTTGCTTTGCATATATATATATATGACGTTAAATACAAGTACTTGTATACAATTTCAAAGATATATATACATATTTATACGCAATATGCACCTTTTTTTCCTTTTTGGCAAAAATAAGGTCACGATACATTGCAGTATTTCTTTACCTTGACACATCCGCTACTTCCTTTTTCTTAGAATAAATCTTTTTTGATAGAGATGACGATGCTGCTGTTATCAATAGGAGGACTCTTGCAAGACTCTGTCCCATTGAATTATGAATGTTTGTGCATTATTATTATTATTTTAAGTGAAAAGTAATGTTTCAGAAACTTGCACGTTTGGTATTATTACCAATCAAATTGTGTTTTAATAATAATAATAATAACTTACACAGAGAAGAGAGGGAGAGAGAGAGAGAGAGAGAGGCAGGGGAAAAGTACATGGTATGATTAATAATACATAATAATAATATATTTCTACTGAGATCCATATTTCAATAGCTCCCACCTGAATGGATGGAATGAACAAAAGACCTGTGGTGAGCTTTTGAAGAGCAAAGCAGTACATACACACACAGCTGCTATTGCAACCATGGAAACCATGGCCGGTCTGTATATTCTCACTGACGCTCTCTGCCTTAAGTATCCCAACTTCTGCTCGCACTGCCTGCACGTTCCCGTTCCCATCTTCTTCTCACTCTCCAACGCTGCTGCGTATTTCTGCTTCTTGCTACTCTCATCAGGAATATCGACAACCACCTGACCCTTATTCAGTTTCCTCTGAACTAGGTGAATGTACGAGTAATGCCCACGCAGACATGCATACTCGTGCGGTGTTAATCCACTCCCGTCTCTAGCACTTTTCCATGCTTCAATTCCCACCTGCCAAAATAAGAAAGAAAAACAACGCAATCATCGTCATCATCATCAGTATGCTATGACAACAATTACGAGCCCTGCAAAAAAGGATTTGAAAAGAAGAGCATACAAATCCAGGATCGTCAGTCAATGCATCCAGTATGTCGTCACAACTATCTAGGCTGGCTGCTATATGAAGAGGAGTCAATCCACCTGGTCCGACAGAATCAGGCCTGAACAGCGGCTCCTCTTCACTTGGATGGTAGTAGTTTAGCAGAAGCTCCAACATGGGCCTGCATTTTCTCCCAACAGCTCGGTGAATGAGGCCAATATCCAGCAGTGCTTTTATGCTGGAATTTTCCTGTCCCAAATCCACAGTGCCATCAAACAGTGCAGTTAAAAGCCTTTTGACTACAGCACACCAGTCATGATCAACAGAGAACTCCATAAGCCACCTCAAGCGTTCAAAAGGGAATGATGATTCCATGCTCTCACATAACCTAATCTTCATGCGAGTTCTATGGAGCAGCCAGCCCATTTCATGTATAAAGTCCAAAGCTTGATTCCTACGTTCTAGTGCATCAGTATCAGTATCAGCATCAGCAGCCTCAATTATGCTTTCTAGAGTACAAATTTCAGAGCAGACATCCTTCTCTGCCACAATGAATGGAAAGAAGCTGCCGCTGAGTCCATGGTCTTCAACCTAATATAATATGTAGTCCCAACAAACACAAGAAATGAAGCAACTCCCACAAACAACAAGGTATGTGATTTGGTACCATAGAAACAAATGGAAAATGGCATCACCTCGATAAATCCCCTTCCGACAATGTTTGGTATAACACAAGAGAAGCTAAAGGACTGAATCCCGTCATGCTCGATAAATGAGTCAGCTCCTCCCCTCATATCAGCACAATTTTGCTGAACCAGATACTTCCCCTCTAGTGTGCATAGTAACCTGGCATAAATAAAACTGGTCAATATTTGCTTTACCAAGAAAATCAATAAAGGAGAATGGAAACCATCTCCAAAATCAAGAGAGTGATGCAGCTAAAACAACGATTACCTTAAAGTGGAACGAGACATATTGAAACATTTGACTACAAACTGAACACCCTCTGATACAGTAACAGCAATTGGCTTGATACTTGATATTTTGCAACTTTGATGATTTCTCACAGGCAAGGGTGTGTCTAGGATAACCTGGCCTGTGACATAGGAAGATTGTCAGTCAGCCTTGTCATCCAAAGAGTAATTGTTCATTTCTAAAGATGTGAGATCATGGAAGCATAACTGGAAGAAAACATATAATTGATAATCTCGAATACCATTATACATGAATGTCACACAATGATGTACTCGAGCATATATCCATCCTGATCTCCAAAAGGAATCAGTGGATGAATTGATAAGCCTCCTCAAACTGGAAGTCAGATCGCCGTAAAGCTGCAAACAAAAATAATCTTAACAATTAGACGCCATTTTCCTAAATCTGAAGATATGATGAGTTTGGTCCAATATCACCTAATTCATCTAAAAAAAGTAAGATTGTACTGATCTGAGGATGGTCATGAAGCCAAATCCCATGTTTCTACTTACGAGCATCACCAGTTAAAAGCTAAGCTCTATATCACTTTTCTAAGCTCCAAATCAGATCATAGACTTATAGCATAAGTACACTGCATCTCAATAACATGCTTTGTATTCTGTGAGCCGAACCAGACTTACCTTGTCCCAGCTTGAATTATCCATACGTAAATATATCGTCAGTATAATGCAACCAGGCCGGATGTAGCTTTCTATGTCAGTAGGACTATTGGAAAGCCAATCAAGAATCTGAAATCAAGTTGGACAAAATTAAACCTTCAAGGGAGAAGTGCAGCATAAAAGGAAACATGATTGGAAAATGTTCTAACCTCAAATCAGGAAACACACCTGTTTACGCAGGACAAGAGGGAAATCACTTGGATCTTTTCCGAAAAGCTTAAAGACAATCCGATCTGTGCGACTCTGCAAATCAATTGAAAGCTTAGCTAAATAACTTACTGGGTGTGATAACTGCTCATATTTGGCTATCTAGTTTCTCAGACTACAACAACAATAATTTAATAAAAATGCGATGAAATGCTTATTTCCTTCTACAAAAAAAAATCCAGATCAAGAACAAACCAATTCAAAGAATGGATTATCACAAAACAACAAACATTCAGTAGAGTATATATGTAATGCAAATGGAAACAACAGTGTAGAAGAAAACAATAATATCATAGATGCGGTGCTAAAATCTGTCATAATCTACACACTTCGATAATAATTTATACCAAACACAACTTTGAAGTTAAATAATTTTATCCTCTAAGTGCAGCATTTGACACATGAAAGTTAAGTTCAGACCTGCCCCTCTCCACTGGATCTAGATGGTGATTGACTAGATGTGGAACCTGAATTCCCACTATTCTGAGGTGGGCTGGACCGTTGAGAATCCTTATATAGCCATAAAGGGCCAGCAGGAGATATGTTGCCCAGATTTTCCTGGGCAAAAGCATCAGGAAGATCCTCCAAACAGTCTTGAGAACCATCATACTCATAATTTAAGTCAATATTATTCAGTTTTTTCCGTCCTATAGTAGTATCAGAAGCGTTTTCTTTGAGTGAGTTGCTTGTGTTTGTTGGAAACACTAAAGGAGACTGTGAAGTGGATGCATTTTGTACAAATTTATCTGTTGGTGTTCTCTTCTGTATCAAATCGGGTGCATGTATGGTTGCACCTTGCCCAGCAGATGTAGTAAGGTTCTGCAGATAAAATGTGATCAGAAGATGCAAAAAATACATGTTTACAAAATTTTGAATTAGGACAGTACCTTTCGATCAGTCCCCAAAGATGTCCCAACATGCTGTAAGAGCTGTGATACAGGTAATGAAGCAGCATTGTTTCTCTCACTAGTTGTACCAGCAAGATTTGCAAGGTTTCTTAAAAGATGAGTCAGCAAATCCTGATCCTTTGGTTGATCAGAGCTATTTGCTGCAATTGATAAGTAATCCAATCATGATAACACTCAAAAGCTCAAGACGAGAAATAAGGAAAGTAATGAATGGAAACAATTGGAGGAAGAACACAGTAAATGAATATCTGGTTAAAATTCTAACATATATAAGTTTCACCACTCCCCATCATTCAGAATCGGTATTATCATTAGAAAGACAGAACAGTCTTGAGTTAATAGTTGTAACGCATATGTATTTCACAAATTGACCATGACTACCTCAAAAGACAGCCTAGTTTCCCAGATACAATATCTATATTTTTAGACTATCATAAATTCATTTACCCATGAGAACTTGAAACCTATAAGTGACAACTGGGCACAAAAATAATTTATTAGTTTCTATCCCTCACTTCAGAAACCCATGGTCAGTGTAAACTCCTCAGAGATAGATTCATTCTTTTGCTTGCAGGATGTTCTCCGAATTTCCTGGACTTTGATTAATAATGTTAAATTGAAAAACATGGGCAATAGTTGAACTTTATCGACCTTCTAAGATCCCATGTTGGACCTTTTTTACAATTTTGTATTTCATGTGCAGTTCTATAATCATGTTGGGTCTCGTCATTCTTCTAGAATTTAATTCGTTGACTAGGTAGTACTTTCAAATTCATAATCCATTCAACCAACCTCTGACTTGCATAAAAACAGACACAGCATAATGCTGCATAACATTTAATAATATATCTCCCAACATGAACATTCACAATGGCTCCAAGCATCCAAAGCAAGTAAACTTTGAACTCTTCAGTAGTCAGATTACCTCAAAGGAACACTCAGTCATTGTGAGTGATTCGCATAACATTGCTTATGTTTGGCTTGATTTTAACTGAACAAGTATGCTTCAAAGGATTCTTAACTTTCCTTCAAAATAATAATTTACAATTTGCAATGTAAAACTGAGAAAGTAAGCTCATAAAGACAGACTACGTGTCAGGTTTTGCTGCTTTGTGTAGCTTCCAACAGCATTGTGTGTTTTTAACCATGTAATTCGACCAACAACCTTCTAAAATTATCATTAAAAGGAAAAAAAAAAAACTATTTTGACATCAAACTCTAAATGAATCAAGTAATCTCTCAAGAAATGATACCCTCAAAGAAATAAACTCACCATGTATATTGGAGAGTATTCTTAGAAGACTGATCAGTAAGTAATTACTACCCCGCTCATCATTCTGGGTGCCTGTATTTACTACATTGTCAGGATGTGTTTTCCTTCGCCTTCTATTGTGGCCTGCTAGACGCCTGCGGCAACTCCGCTTCCCTTCATCAAACTCTTGAAGAACATGGAACCTACATGTCAAATAGAGCACTATTAAGCGGCCAAGCTATTCTCATTAGTTTAACACCACCTTTTTAACTAATATCAGAATTCATGTGCAATAAAAAATGTGCTGAATACTTAAGTGAAGGATCCTAACTGGTATCTGTTTGCATTAGAAACTGGTGAAAAGCATAGAAGAAAACAAGAGAAAGACAGCTCAAGATTCCACAGGATACAAGCAGCACCAACAGTAAAGACATTGCAAAGATAATGCCAGCATTATTTCGAATAGGTCTAGACTAAACACTGACCTGCTGCACTGCTGACAAAACCTTTGCATGACATTTCCCACCAAACAATTGGTAGCTTTAGAATGGACATCACACACTTTATGCCGTCTGTGGTAATCTTTCGCAGTGCTCAAATCGGCTTTGCAATCCTCTACTTGACAGACAGGACGGCTTGATGGTGCACCAGCGAGTTTCGTCTTCTTCCCACTTTTCCCTTCCAATTCATCCAGCTCCCCCTGCGTGATAGGATACACTTGCCTACCCAGCTTCAGATTTAGTGATCCACCAGCCTCTTCTTGCACCCTTTCATTTTCAACCTCAACAACCCTTCTCCGTTTCTCCAAATCCCTATTCTCCCTCTCGTTTTGCAGCATCACATCATCTGAGCCTGATGAGGAACTATTGGAAGCCCCATCCCCATTGTTGACAGATATATTTGATCCAAGCTGCCTACTTCTACAATCTGTAGGAGCAGAATTCAAAGGAGCAGCCACAAAAAGATCACCATCCCATCTCCAATCATTCAGATCCCATTCCATGCTCTTTTTCCCCACCTCCTTCAAATCAGATACTACTGGCCCATACGAATGATGCATCTTTCTACCAAACTCAGCTTCCATTCGTGACACACAGAGTTCAAGAATTGAATATAATCACCCCTCAATCAGCCTCACAACGACCCCAGAAATCCAAGAACAAAAGCACACCCAAACATCCATGGACCAAAACAAGAGTAACACACATGCCAAAAAAAAATTCTACTTCATAATTAGGAACACAACATATATCAAAGAAACCGTATCACCGAAAGACTCTACCTTTGATCCGAAAAAAGAAAAGAAGGGAATATTCAATAGTCAACTTTGTAGTGAGTACTCTGTAAATAGACAAGTGTAGTCAAGATGATTCCGATGGAAGCGGAGGTGATAAAAACTTTATGCTCAGACAGGAAGATCGCCGGCGATTTAGAGGTGGAGGTACACAGTTAGATGAGAGAGAAAATCAGTACACGGTTTTCTTGTACTAACAGAATATCGTGTTTTTTTTTTTTGGGTTGGGGGCCGATAAATGATGAGAAATGGGCGTCAATTCACTCTTGCTTTCCTTTGCTTGTAAAATATTTCACTCTATATTTGTTGAAAGATTTGGTCTTCTTTGCGCTTGGCAATTCACGTCGACTCAGTTTTGACTTGGATTTGTGTGTTTTTTGAATTTAGGTCTTTTTTTTTTTGCTTCAGGTTGTTACCTTTATGTTGTATTAGTGTGACATTTATGTTATAAATGTGTGATCTTTATGTACAACTATCATGACCTTTATGTACTATAACTTATAAAAAAATGAAGATTTTTAACATGTTTGAACTGTATACCTTTATGTGATATCAATGTGACTTTTATATTATATCATGTCACATTTATATACAAATATTCTGACATTTATGCACTTTTATATATAACATAAATGTTAGAATATTTATACATAAATGTGACATAAATATAACATAAAAATCACATTGATATCACATAAAGGTATATAATATAAATTGTGCTGAAAATCTTCATTTTTTTTCTAAGTTACAGACATAAAAGTATGAATGTTCGTACATAAAGGTCACACATTTATATATAAAGATCATATATTTATAACATAAAGGTCAAGACAAAAATTTGGAAAATTAAAAAAAAATTCGCTGATTCGGATCGGATCGACCCGGATTGCACGGATCTAAGATCCGTGCACAGGAGTTTTTGTGTTATTGAAATTGTTTATGTTTTTTTTTTACTCTTTTGTTAAATTTCCAATTTTTATTTTTCTTATATTCATTACGTCAATTTGAGTTTGTATTATACATACCGATATAAATGAAGCGATTTGATCTCAATATAAAATGGTTCGGATTGATATTTAAGAAATGAATTGATTCTGTTGATATGAGATAAGATGACAAGATTAACATTTTATTGTTATAAGTTGATGTAGATTAAGCAAACTAGAAGAGTAAAGTTAAAAAAAAAAAAAAAAAATTCAAAACATTTTAAAGAATGAATTTTAAATAATAACTTAATTTTTTTTTTTTACCAAATTGACTAGAAACGAAAATGTTGCACTATTTCATCATTAATACTTTTTTTTGTGTTATAGAGTAAAAGTTTCGAAAACATAGTACAGCTTCTCCTATTTGTGTATTTTATTCTTTTAGAAAAGAGGGAAGGAAAGAAAACATAGTACACAGCAGATGAGATGATTATCATCTATTAAGTGGTACATTAATTAATGACAAAAACTTATATACACATTGTGCATGAATCTGTGATACATGCACACAGATCCATGCACCACTTCCGACCCGACCCGTTACGCATCTGCACGCGTCTCTAGGTCGCTGATAAAATCCGCCCAAACATGCTCCCAGGTGTCTGATCTTTATGTTATGTTAAACATACCTTTTAGTTATGTTAAACATACTTTTTATGTTATATTAACTATATTTTTTAGTTGTGGTAGACATATCTTTTAGTTATGTTAGATAGGGGTGAGCACGACTCGGTTCGGCTCGGTTTTAAGCCAAAACCGAACCGAATTAATCGGTTTTTCGATTTTCACAAACCGTACCTGTCCGGTTTTAGACAGTTCAGTTTTTCGGTTTTTTGGGTTTTCGGTTCGTGTATCATACTAGTAAATAAATTTGAAATTTATCATCAATCAAGATATTAAACAAAAAATTGGGCCACTCAACATTCAAAATTATAATCAATTGTCATTGCAAAATTGGGACATTAATCCTTACCATTAACATGATTGTTACTAGAGAACATACATCAACATGAAAATGAAGAAACAAATCAGGAACACGATGGGCATAAGGATTCAAGAGTCATAAGAAACAAGCATGAACCATTTTCCCAATTGTGAGAAGCTAAGCTGATTATGGATATGCTTCAACTGGATATGTCTTTTGTAAAAAACACATCTTTGAGATAGACATTCCTTACCAATTAAATTAAACTTGGGTGGGAAATGGGAATTGGGTGGGAATTGGGAAAATATCAAAATAATATATATATATATATATATATATATATATATATATATCAAAATGTTAGATAGTTAGAAACATAACTTATTTTTTTTAAATATATATATATATATATAATATAATTTATCTCAATTAAATAAATATATATATATATATAATATAATTCGGTTCGGTTTTTTTGGCACGGTATGTAGCCAAGAAACCGAATACGTACCAAAAAAATCGGTTTTTTAAAAATAGCAAACCGTACCGGTTTTTCGGTTTCGGTTCGTTTTTTTTCGATCTGGTTTTTTCGGGTTTTCGGTTTCGTTTCAGGTTTTTCGATTTTTTTGCTCACCCCTAATGTTAGACATACTTTTTAGTTATTGTTGACGTCAGATTTTGTAGAGTACAAAATCCTAGTCAAACACAAAAAATCTCAATTCGGCTCAAGTAAATTGAACCGAACAAAGAGTATGAAAATCGAACAAAGTAATAAAAAGATGGTGCTCGGTGCCTACTCAGGAAAATTTTCTAGGTTTGTTCTGGTCGGCTGATTCTAGCCGGACATAATGTTTTTTATATTAGATTGAGAGTAAAAAGTTCTCTAATTACAATGATTTCGGATTTAGAATTCCATCCATTTGAATGATAATTGAGGCCTTATTTATAGGCTAGACCTGATATATGAAACTTGGAAAGTAAAAAATAAATTCCTTGATATTAGGGTATAGATAAAGGAAAAATGGATTAAATCATATCTAAATCGGATAAGATTTGATCTTGATTTGTTTCCTTTCTTGAAGATTACTTGAAATAACTAAGTCTTTTCTGTTCTTCTTGCAACAATGGCCTCGATTTCTGGCCTTCTACCTGACTTTTCAGAAATAATTATACTTCTGAACCATGTTGACTAGTTACTTGACTAAGCACGATCTCGATCGGGTCGGGTCGGCCAATCTCTGGCCGGCGCGGCTAGTCGTCAGGCCCTGGGCCAGGTTCTGGTCGGGTCGGTCCCTGGCCCAAGCCGGCGGTCTGATCGGCTCTGGTCTTCTGGCCTCCTGGCCTTCTCTCAAGCCGGCTTTGGCCTTTTGGGCTTCTGGTCTTCTAGCCGGCCCAGTTCTGATCTTCTCGGGTCTTTTGGCCTTCTGGTCTTCTCGGGCCTCCTGGCCTTCTGGTCTTCAAGCCTCCTAGCCTTCTCGGGCCTCCTGGTCTTCTCTGGCCTCCTGGCCGGCCCGACTTTGGCCTTTAGGTCTCCACCTGGACCGGATCTTAGGCCAGGTCGGTTTGGTGGGGGCCCAACAGTTATGTTAGTCATACCTTTAATGTTATGTTAAGTATACTTTTTAGTAGTGTTAGACATACATTTTAGTTATGTTAGACATACCTTTTGTAAGACTAGCTGTACCTTAACCTTTTTTTAGACATACATATTAATACCTTTCATACATTTTAGTTATATTAGACATACATTTAGTTATGTTAGTTATATCTTTTAATTATGTTAGTTGTACCTTTATATATATTACATAAATGTATGTTTATGTTGATATAAATGTATAAATAATCTCATATAAATGTATGAGTAATATCACATAAATATAAATATCTACAACTTGTGTCAAATTAAGGTTTTATTGTGCCGAAATTAGAGTTTAGGGTTTAGAATTAAAGTATGAAATCTGAAAATAAAGGTATGACTAATATAACATAAATGTATGACTAATATAATATAAATGTATGACTAACACAACATAAAGGTCAGGACAAAAAAAAAAAAAAGAATGCACGAAAAAAAGAGAGAAGAAAATACGCGGATTTGGGTCGGATTCAGCCCGACCCGAATACATGGATCTTAGTTGCATACCAGTCCAACTCTTAATTAAAAGTAATTAAGGCCAACCTCCTAAAGGGAATCTAAAACCCACAATTCGTGTCTTCTTCTTTCCATTGTCTCATTTCTATGTGTGTCTCATTCTACAATTTCTCTTAAATAATATAAATATTTGAAAAGCAACTGCCTACTAGAAATAAAGGTAACCATTATACTAATTAAAATTAAAATAAGCGCAATACAATTGTCACAAAATAAATTTGGATTAGAGGTTTTTACTCGAAAAAATTCTTAGGAACTACCATAAATACATTGATGTTATATTTGGTACTTTTTGAACAGATCGACAGACCAAAAAATGTTTGTTAAGATAGGTGCTTGTAGTTAATGGAAGTGTAATACATCAACACCTACTTTTGGGAAAAAAAAAAAAAAGAAAAAGAAAAAAGAAAAGAGGTTCTTATCTACCAATGAAGCTGGTTGTCGAAATCCAATGCAGGAGTAGGAAGCACTTCAATTATTGACAAAACTTCTGCAGCTTCACAAGTAACATAAAACAAAAATAATAAGCTTGATGTTGGTCAACAAAACATGAATTGCATAAAAGTTACATGAACTATTAATCAATTGGTTATAATATGAGACAATAACAACATCTTTTAATGAAGAAAACATGTCCGAAAAAACTTATAAAAGGGGATTACGAACATATTTCAAATATATAATCAATTCATTTTATATTTATTTTTTAAAGAGTCAGTCTCCTGTGCAACTGGTGCATGGATTTTAAATCCATATACTTGGGTCAGGTTGGGCCGAATCCGACCCGAATCCACAAATTTTTTATTTATCCTAACCTTTATGTTATGTTAGTCATACATTTATATTATATTAGTGATACCCTTATATTCAGATTTCATAGCCTTAGTGCAATACTTTAACTTAAAAAAAAAATTCGCTGGTCTTTATACTATGTTAGTCATACCTTTATATTATATTAGTCATACATTTATATACAAATATCATACATTTATGTAATACTTTAACCTTAAACCCTAATTTCGGCACAAGTTGTAGATATTTACATTTATGTGATATTACTCATACATTTATATGATATTATTTATACAATTATATCAACATAAACATACATTTATGTAATATATATAAAGATACAATTAATATAATTAAAAAATATATCTAACATAATTAAAAGGTATGATTGTTATAACTAAAATGAATAAAAGGTTAATATATCTGTCTAAAAAAATGCTAAAGTACAGCTAGCCTTACAAAAGGTATGTCTAACATAACTAAAAAAGTATGACTAATACTACTAAAATGTATAGTTAACATAACATAAATGTCTGACACCTGGGAGCATGTTTGAGTGGATTTTGTCTGCGACCTAGAGGCGCATGCGGACGTGTGGTAGGTCCGGTTGACTCGAGTGCAGATCCGTGCACCAGGTGCACAAATTTTTTTTGTCTTTTTTAAATTATTAATTTTCTGTTATAGTTGTATGATATCTATAAATATAGCACTTAATATTACATCACCATTCATGGATTGTAAATGATGTTTTACCTTATATCTCAACATCATTAATAAACATGTGAATATTAATATTTATATTAAACATGTAAATAGTAATAATATCATGTTATATTAGGGATGTGTTTGCATTATATGTGCTAATTACTTTCTATAATGTTAAATAATATCCACTCTTGTTTATCTTGAAATTTTGAGGAAAAGGGTGACTTGTATTTAGCAAATATATAGATGGAAATTGCTAATCTAAAGATGATAGTGGCTAGTAACCAATATTAGTTCATTTAGGTTAGCACAAAAACCTAACCTTATTCCCAACAAATAAAGTAAACAAGAGGGATTTGGTCTTTCATATAAATCAATGCATGGAGCTAGTTTGAAAAAAATGTGTGCAGATCATCATGTCAATGAAGGGTTTGGTCCAAATGGATGTCGTGGCAAACGCAAGACCAACAAGGTCAATTTGCAAAACAAGGTCGTGCGAGGATGATGACAAACAATGAAATTAAATGAGGTCGAGTCGATGATGAACATCATCAGATAAGTTTGAACAAATGGTGCAAATGCTAAGCCGATGCAGGTTGGTGGATTGCTTTTGTTTGGATCAACAAACAGCGTCCTCTCTATAATGTTTACAACAATAATAATCAATGGCAATCAAGACAAGGGAAGAAGAAATAGCAAAAGTGAATGAGCAGAGCAGAGCAGCCAAACCACACACAACAGACAGACAAACGTATATATAATAATATGTATATATGCACAACCCAAACACGAACCAGCAGACTCCAAGATGTTATCAAATCTCGTACTCATATACATCTCTATAGCAAGCAGTCTCTTGACGAAAATTGGATGACACACCGTCTCTGATACGCGTCAAATTTACTAGAAATACTGCGCATACAACAATCTCCTTGCCGTGGGAGCAGGTGGGGCCAGTCCAGGAATGTCCCGTATGCTTTTATTGTTGGGATTCACAACCTAAATAATATGATGATATGATTTCATTAGCCAAAAGTAAGTTTGTGAAATCTTAGTTTACAGTCAGGAATTACCTTCACAACGATTATGGCAATAACCCCGCATACAATCAGAAAAAGGAAAAGCATGATGCATTTGTCAGTTGCCACCTGGAAAACACAAACTTTATCTTTGTATCAACCAACAAAAACCTTAGCAATGTCAACATACACAAAAGCAAACTACAGATAGTCTGGGTAGGCCCCAACCATTTCAAGATAAGACCGTTGGCACCTCGATATCTTCCCGAAAAAGATTCAGTTTTTTTTTTTTTTTTTTCCCGAGTGAAAATTCAATTTTTGCACATATTAATACCATTATCTTGTCAACAGAATTAGTTTATGAGAACACTTGAGGAATCCGAATACCACAACATATTAAATAGGGCCAGTCAACGAAAGAGACAGGTAGTAACTTTGATTAATTACCTGTCTGCCAATCTCCTTTACAAGTTGTGATGCCTTCTTTATAGAGAATTGGATTGTGTCCAGTTCATTGACTACACGGCCCATTTGTTCGGTCTGTATATAGCAAAATACATCAATAATTAGACAACAAAAATTTTAAGGACAAAAAGATTAGCAATCATAACGGAGACTCACTTGGCCCTTCAAAGTAGTAGCAGTTTGTGTTCCCACTTCAATGGTTTTGTGAACAACCTAAAAATAAAGTTTAGGATATTATCAACACCTAACCTAAATTTCAAGAATCCACAAAAAAATTATTTCACCTGTTTGGAGCGTTCAATAGCTTGATCCGTTTCATCCATTTTATTCATTCCAGCATCAATGAGCTCCTGGTTTGACATTTCTATATTAATAGATAGATGGCAATGGAAAGAAAAGTTAGCTATAATGGTTTGGAGCTTAGTATACTAATGCATAGACTGCTCGTTACGATCCAATAGCATGACAAGCACATTAAATCAAGTAATAATGAGCTGCCAATCAATTTCACATCACACCAGGTAGCAATGACAGCAGCTACAATTATAAGCAGGAGAAAATTCAGATATAACTATTATAGCATGATAATGTGTAGTCCTTTCTTTCTCATTTATCCATCAAATATTAGAAATGCAATTCTCTTATTAAGAAAAACTTGGTGTATAATGCCACCTGATGCCACTTGTACATTCTCATCAGCTACAGGATCACTGGCACCAATTCCCATATCAAAAAGTTCAACTCTCTTATTTCCAAGAGTGCTCATGTACCTGAAGCACCAAAGGAGATGAAGAGCAAACAAAATGAATAGAAACAAGATGGGTGAAACACTAATGGAAAGAGAACCACTTAGTCACACCACAAATAGTTTAATTTTTTCAAAATTTGAACACATTCTTCTGTTATTTACAGCTGGTTATGTAGAAATCAAATAGCTATAGTGCATACAGTGTATTATCAAAATGCTCCCTCCAATTTCCAACTTTTTCAGGCTTCAGTATCACAAAGTATAACACAATTGCTCTTCAATAATCATTCATCAGGATCAATACTGGAGAGCATGGAACACATGGAATCCTTATAATTACCGATTTACATAGTAACTCAAGACTAATCCCCAGTGAATTTCCATCGTTGATGGAGTTAAAAACATCTTTAATAAACAATAAGTCGACAAGGAAATTCATAAGGGATTGGTGGACTTCCAAACCACCAAGTCTTGTCTCTCTGGAAAAATCAACTTTCAGGAATATTACCACAAAAACTAAGCTAGAATGCCAGCTATTACGGCTTGATATCCCTTCAAATTCACTCTCCAGTCCATGAAAAGATTAAACGGAAACAAAGACTTACGTTTTCCTCAAGGCCACATATGAATTCAACTCTTTAATCTGGAAAAAGAAACAAAGAGAGCATAAGAAAACACCCAACCAAAGTATTTATTAAAAAATGCAGTGACTGCAAGTTTTCCTCTGGCATCAATGTGTTCAAAAGAGTCTAAGACATACATTTACACAGTAGATATGAAGAATCTAGCCATATATAGAAACTAAAAGACTTACTGATAATCACCAATATCATAAAACCCAGCTGGTGATTATTAGAATACACATCCAAGAGTTTAACAACCAGCCACTCAATCTATATGCATAACACTAGAGACGATGACTTTTAAGTATGCATACACAAAATAGGAAAACTTCACTGGAAAACAAGTGAGAGCTACTGCGCTTTCAAGAGTGAAATGTCCTTATCATTCTCATCCTTCACTAATCACTATTAGTATTTTTGACATGCAATGATAATTGGCTGGAGTTAAAAGATGCATGATTCAAGAAGACAAAATAATGTCAGAACTATGAGTAAACAAGTGTCAGTTTAAAAGCATATCATGCTCTGAAAACGCTTACCATAGATTGTTTCTCATCATTAAGCTGCTTGTTCACCTCTGGAGGATTTTTACTTTCCTCATCCTTAATTTCACGATCGAATTCTTTAATCAATCTGGAAATTCAACATGCCAGCAGTCTATAAGCGGAGAACATTCCAAACCAGCATATCTCAAAACTCATAAGAGATATAAATCCACTAATCCTGATGTTTCAGAGATGATAATAAAACTCACATTGGTAGATAGTACAATGGGATGAGGAATACTCTAAACACATTAAATAATGAAAAACACATCAATACCAAAGTTACAGTAAATATCTATAAAGATCTAGGAGCTACTATTAATCAGTAATGCAATTTCTTTTCCAATATATATATATATATATATATATATATATATATATATATTTTTTTTTTTTTTTTTTTTTTTTTTACTTTACATTGTTATAACTCATGATAGCCATTAGAATTATCTAAAGAAACCATGGCACAGAATATGCACGTACCTTTTACACTCCCTCATCTTTGCTGTAAGATCCTCCAGCTGTTTACTTTGTCTATTTGAGTCTTTGATTTTATCCAGCTTTTGGAAACCATTTCTGGTTAGGAATAAAAGAAGAAGCTGTGATTACCTTAAAGATGATGATATCACTAATACTAGTTTGCACTAGCAGCAATAGTATAATTATCATACTGATGGAACTAGTGGGGGATAAAGCCTACTGTAACTCACATATGCAGCCAGAATTTATCGGTTACTTACTTCTTAGGGCACAGGTAAAAAGATGGGAGCTTTAAAAAGTTCAATTATACACTAGTTTCCAAACAAAAATCAAATGAAAAAACAGAATATAATTAAACATAACATATGATCCGTATGGATTGCCAAAGGAGAATATGATAGATTAAATTGACAACAAGAAGCCACTTATCATGCAATTAGCACACACCAGTAATCGCCTACCAAACATAAAGAGACTGCGATCTTAAGTCAATCCCAAACTGCAAAAAAAAAAAGCATTTTTATCTTCAAAGCAACATATATAGACTCCCTAGAAACTGTTTAGCTAGGATCACCACATACAACCATCTATAATTGTACTTCTGCCATACTTTCAGTGGCTTCAATGAATTGATATCAACACAGTAACTCATAAAGATGATGGAGGACATAACAAAAAGCTACAGAAAAGAAAAAAATGGGAAAAAAAAAGAATAAAAGGAAAGAGCATTGTTTCAGAGTTAGGAAATCTAAAATAAATATGGAAAATCAATGACATGATACATATGAAAACAGGACACGATAAAACGTAAAGAGTTGCATTAAGGACATTCTAAATAAGAGCACGCAGAGTGAGTGAGTGAGAGAGAGATTACGCAAGGGCACGCATAGTGTCGCGAATTTCGCCATGGATCTGCTCCATTTGAGGGTTCATCGGTAAGTTAGCCATTTTCACCTTTATCCTCCGTTTATCTCCTTTCCCTTTTTTCTGTAGTGAAGAAGAATTTCTTTAAAAGAATGTCCTCCCAAAAACGAGACTTTGGAAGCAAATTTCAGGGCATCCTAATGATGGAGATTGGGGAATCGATAAGAATTAGAGCCAAAAGCCGAGATTGGGATTGAAATTTTGAGAGAGGAATTGAAGGGATGGTTTAGGGTTCAGTTGGGCGTAACAGAGATTGAAGAGAAAGGATTATGTGTTGATTTGTCGGGTAATATATAATAATAAAATAAATAATGGGACATTATTATGGGATTCGGTCTGTCTCTCTGTGTCAGCCTGTCCAACCTACCCTACTAATCCCCTATGACATTCTTCACATAAACATTATTTTTTCTTTCCAATAATATAATCATAATATGATTCACTGTATTGCAAGAGACTAAAAATTCTTAAGTATCTATGACTGCTACAATTAATATGGAAATTGAGAATATATGGTAACACTTAAGTAATAAATTATTAATAGAAAGAAGTTGAGTAATATTATGTGAGGCATTTTGGGGCCTAAGATTTATGAATTGGAGTTCCACTTGTCCAAGCCTCATCCAGTTAATTGGGGATTCCCATTCTTTTCTTCCACCCAAACCCTCTTACAATAATTCTCTCTCTCTCTCTCTCTCTCTCTCTCCCCGCTTACACGCTCTCTGTGATCGTGATTTGTGAATGAATAATAATGGCGGCTAAGAAAGCATGGGAAGGTCTGATCGAGGAAGTGCAGAGATGGGGTGGGATGAAACAGACAGGAGTGAGCCTTCGCTATATGATGGAGTTTGGGTCCAAACCCACGCCTCGGAATCTCCTCATTTCTGCACAATTCCTCCACAAGGAGCTACCTATTCGGATCGCTCGCCGTGCTCTTGAGCTTGAATCTCTCCCCTATGGTTTGTCCCTTAAACCCGCTGTTCTCAAGGTACCCTTCATCATTCTCTAATTATATCTCCTTTTCTTATGGCTAATTTGCTTTTATTTCTTTCTTCTTCTTGCGTTTCTTGTACAATTTCCTCGGGGTGATTGATTTCTCTCAAAGATTCTCGTTCGGTCTCGGGTGTTGTGTAGGCAACCAGCTCATGTGGCAACTGGGTTTTGCTTTGCTGTGATTTTTGTTCTGTGTGTTTTCTATTCTTGGTCTGTCAATTCAATTCTTCAGTGCTGTTGCTATGCAGTGAATGAGTTCATATTGTTTATTCACTGAATTAGGGATCAGCTGTTCATTGTGCTGATTTATATAAGCACAGTCTACAATTAACATCTTCATGTGTTTGGTTCTAAAGTTGAATTTATTGATTGGTGGGACGCTGTAAGTACAATATATGAATATTTACTTCTTTCTGCTTTAGGTAAGAGACTGGTATTTGGATTCTTTCCGCGATCTTAGATCATTTCCGGACATCAAGTATAGCAGTGATGAATTGGATTTTACAAGAATGATTAGGATGATTAAAGTTAGACACAACAATGTCGTCCCTATGATGGCTCTGGGAGTGCAGCAGTTGAAGAAAGCTTTAGCTTTGGATCGTAAAATTGTTTGCAAGGATCTGGATGAAATTCATCAATTTCTGGATCGATTTTATATGTCTAGAATTGGGATCCGCATGCTCATTGGTTAGCTCCTCCTCCTCCTTCTGCTGCTTTCTTGTTATCTTGTTTGAGATTTTATTTTCATGTCCAATCTTAAAGATTGTGGCAGTGATTTCTGGTATCAGCAGAAAAGTAAGCTAAAACTGTTTTCTCATTCCATCGACAATTATGACCAACTCAGGACAGCATGTGGCCTTGCATGATCCAGACCCACCTCCTGATTGTGTTGGATATATACATACAAAAATGTCCCCAGTTGAGGTTGCAAGAAGTGCTAGTGAGGACGCTCGTTCCATTTGCATGCGAGAGTATGGCTGTGCACCAGATGTTAATATATATGGAGACCCTAACTTCACATTTCCGTATGTTCATTAATTTTTCCATTTCTGCTTTAATGCAGTACATTGGTTGCATGCTATAGCATTTACACTTTTGCAGTAACTCTTCAGCTGTCTCCATTCATGTGGATGCTGTATCTGAACTTTGGACATGGTTACTTGTTCGATTTATGCCCTTCATTCACTACTACCATATCTGTTTTTATGACAGTTACGTACCAACTCACTTGCATTTGATGGTCTTTGAGTTGGTGAAGAATTCACTACGTGCTGTTCAAGAACGATTTATGGACTCAGACAAGGTTGCACCTCCTGTCCGGATAATAGTTGCTGATGGACTGGAGGATGTTACAATTAAGGCAGGCTTTTCCCTCAATTTTTTCCTATGATGCGATTGATATGCTTATCAGTGTGTTTCTACTGTCTTTTCATTATCTTGTGCTAAGACTTCATTGTGTGTTCTCTAGGTCTCCGATGAAGGAGGTGGAATACCAAGAAGCGGTCTTCCTAAGATTTTTACTTACCTTTATAGTACTGCAAAGAATCCCCTAGACGAGCAATCAGATGTCGACCTTGATACAGCAACGACTATGGCAGGTTATGGTTATGGTCTTCCCATAAGCCGTTTGTATGCTAGGTATTTCGGAGGGGATCTGCAAATAATCTCCATGGAAGGATATGGTACGTTATCTCTTGTTGTCTAACAATGTTATGAATCTGATGATGCTTAGTTGCTAAATAATATTGATCCTTACAGATGCTTATCCAGCATCAGCAGCCACTTTATAATACTCTTTTGTTGGTGGTTCTGTTGCTGGACATATTAGTGACATGGGGTTGTAGCATTGCTGTTGAAACTCTTGGATGCGGTTTTCACAACCGTAGATTACTAGCTAAAAAACAGTAACAGATTTATTTGGCTGATCCCAAGATTGTGACTTCAGTTGTATTGAACTGTATCTGAATTTTATACATGTTGGTTACAGGAACAGATGCTTATCTTCATTTGTCCCGGTTAGGTGATTCGCAGGAACCTCTCCCTTGAGCAATGACGTGGCTTAAAAACATTTTCGAGTAGGACAAGCTTCTTGCACTAGAATGGATCATATCATTTTATTTTGGCTGGTTATATGTCAAGATGAAGAAACAGTAGTGTGCTCTTGAGATGAGAGAGACTATTATTGATCACATAGATGTAATCATATTTGTATTTGTATATTGCCGAATTTTATTTAATACCTCTTTTAAAATTTTTGTTATAGAGTTGATCATATAGACAAGGGTTCGAGGTCCCAAGTTATAGCTGCTGCTACATCTAGTGATATATATACATATATTTGAATTTCACCCAGGGTATACAGTATCCACTATCCATATACGTTAATCACAAAGGCAGTTAATGGTCGCGAGCAAATCATCGACTACAAGGGTAGAGTCGACAATACATGATGCTTCAAATCCATCAGTATTCAGGAGGATTGGTCCCAACCTACATGTTTCACAAAACAACTGAATCTCACTTGCAGTTTCCTTCTACGATTTACAAAATTGGGCCATTGCTCAAATATTTACGCTTTGACAACAAATTACAGTAACGACTAATACATTTAAATTCCTCTTTTTTCTTTTCTTTTTTTTTGTATGACTATACGATGGATGCATCTTCATAGGGGGGGGGGGGGGGGTACTACTGGTAGTCTAGCGACTATTCAGTCATATCCTCATCGATAAAGTTGAGATCTTGATCATCCCCTGAAGCTGCATCATTTTGAGTGGGATCATCAACATCCAAAGGCTCTACCAAATCTGCTTGAACCATCTCCAGCGATCCCTTTCTGGGATCTGCATTTCCATCATCAGACTCCTGCAAATCATTCTCATATCCATCCCCATGTTCCGTTTCACTATAAAGAATTTCCTGCAAGGTCCAACTAAATATATTATTATGATGAAAATAACCCCATACGCCAACATCAACTTATCTAAAATTGCACCAGACAATGCACCTTGATTGTCAAGTACCCAGTTTTTTTTTTTGTTTTTTTATATATATTTTTTATTACATTTATGGAAAATAGAGATAAATGCGTGAGAGCAAAAAAATCACTATCAGCGAGTAGCACACAAGAGTGCAAGTAACAACTAGTGGGAGTGAGGAGACGAGCATATGAAACAAGCAATCAAGTATGGGAATAAAAAATTATATGCTTAGTTGATCAAATCGGATCTTTATAGCTAACTTTTATTATCACATCCAGTGAAAAATGATATTTTTAGAAGTGGATTATATCTGCAACCTTAGTTAATCTTTTGAGCCATAAGCAAACAAAGTTACAGGATACTCATTTATGTTGGCATGCAAACTTTAGTTATAAACTTCACTACTACATGAATCTCTGCTAAAATTGCTATTTACTGGATCCAACTGAGTATCAGTCCATTGCAAGCTAAATAGGCCATCCATGAAATGCTAGTCCATACCTATGTAAACCCTTGAGACCTTTTATGGATGTAAACATGACACAGTGGCATGATAGGGCAGAGAAAGGCCTAAGGCACATCCACTTCTTCAAAATTTCATTTTGTTCCACTAAATCATCCTAAAGATAATAGAGAATATTCCAACCAAACAAAATTATCATTTCTCATTTAAACATAGCAGTCCAAGTCAACATTAGACTGAACATATAAGCATGCCTAGCAAGTTATTCACCCAACTCACATGCTCGCTCAGTAATGACTTAGAAGAAAACCGTCAAATAAGACCTTAGACTATGAGTTCGAGCAGTACCTCATCTTCTTGCAAGGTTTGTTTCTCTGTCTCCACAATCCAGTCATATAATAAATCTTCTTGCAGAACACTGTCAAGGGACACTGAGTTGCTAGACCTTTTCCTCATCTGGCGTTCCCTTAGTCTCAAATTGTAGTGAACATAGATAGTTTCATTCAAACTTTTCTGTGACAATCGATTGTGCCTTTGTCCATACATCTGATCATGGATACTCCAGTTATGATCACACCCAAAAGATGAGCAACTTTGACTCAGTATACGCACAGCAATTCGTTGCAGCTCTAAACAATTTATCCCGTGTTGTTGCCACCAGGCAGCTAGAGAAAGGGAGATTGTTGTCAGTGTAAATTACAAATTACAGGAGTAATTTACTTGAAATATTCTGATGGTAAAATACCGGGATCAAGTTCTGTTCTGGTGCTAATTGCCAAGTCAGTTCCAAAATCAGCCTTCGCAGAGCCAAAGTCAGAAATCTGAAATGCAACATGCAAATGTGTGGGAAATCCACATGAAGATGCATTCTAAGAATAGAAGACACTCCATTTGAAAACAAATATGTAAGTAATACTAGAAAATCCTTACCTGCATAGATGCTGAAATCCTCCTAGCACTGTCCGATTCCAATCTCACAATGCAAGCATTCAGACCACGTACAACATCTGGATGCTAAAATACACACTCTATAATTTATATGCTAGCAAAAACTAGATAACAAAATTAACTTTTGATGATATTGCAGAAGGAAAACAATTCTCCTACCAGAATAAAGTCTGGACGATACCGGTATGAAGGATTAAGGAAGTATGCAGCAAGATAGAGAGGATGGTGAAACAATGAACTCCAGTGATTGTCAATTACACTCCAAAAGGGTTCATATTTTCGTGCATCATCATTGTGATTAATTTTTATTGCAAGCTTCGCCCTGTACATGTCATTGTAGATGAATGGCATTGAGAGGCTCTCATCACTATTGATCTTATGAAGAACTTCCACTATAGGGTCCGCTGATCTTCTAACAAACTGCACCTTCCTCCAAAATGAGGAATCCAACACGATATTTTTCACCTCTTTACCCTCGTCTAATTTAGAAAACCTAGATGAAAGCCATTTGTTCGACTGAAACATCCTTCTAAGACCAACCCTATGGTCAAGCAAACTTTGCAATGTAGTAAAACTTGAAACAGACTGAGTGAACGACGGCCTCAAAAGTTCCTCACCTCCAGTAAATTCCTTTTTCATCAAATCCAACAACCAAATCCTGTTGTAAATAAATTTTGTAATTTTTTGCGCTTTCTCTATACAGTCTCGTACCCGGCTTTGTTTCATAAATTCCTCTAGCATTTGATCGATACAATACGTAGCACAAGGTGTCCAAAATAAATTTCTTCTCTTCTCTTCAAGCATCTTTCCAGCAGCCCGATAACTGGGTGTATTCTGAGAGATTACCTACACCCAGATTTATGACAAGGAAGAGTGGGGATGAGATCAGTTGGTAAACAACAAAAGCAAACCATATGAGTAAAGTAGCACTAAGTAAACATAGTAGCAAAGTTACCTGCACCACATTTTCCTCTCCCATCTCCTCCACTACCTTGTCAAGCAATTTATATAGATAGGTTGCATCATCGACTAAACCTGTTGCATCAACTGAGCAAACAAAATACACTCCACGTGGGCAGGAAACCAGAATGTTGATTAATGTCCTGCTCTGCAAGTCTCTCCAACAATCTGCCAAAATGGAACACCCTGTAACAGCCCAGGAAGACTTGTACTCCTCAAGGTAACTTTTGATGGTCAAAATTTCATCTTGAAGAAACCGCCCAGATAACAAATGGCTCGATGGTCCTATCAAATCTGAGCCATACTGGCCTACCAACTCTAGCATTTTATGAAAATAAGAGGAGTTGGCTGCTTGAGATGGCACTCCAGCATGGTAGAAAAATTTGCATATGGCAGAAATGACCTCTCTTCGAGACCTCTTGGAGGAACCTGTTTTTACTTGCTTTCCACCTATTGGTTGTTGAACTTTTGGTGCCTTCAAAACATTAGCATCAAACCTTGGCCTTTTCGATAGCAGTTCAGACTCATTACAAGTAGACAACCCTTTGGAAGTTCTCAAATCTCTGTCAAATCTTCTATCACCGAGTACAAGTTTATCATTACCCATTGGATATGCAGCTTCCTCTTCTTGCTCTTCCTCTTCATTTTCCGAGTTCAGGTAAAAAGTAGATATCTCCTTAGTGTCAGGTCGTCTATGCCTCCTACCTGTCCGGTGCCATTTCATGTTCTCTTTTATTTTTAGATATACTTCCTCCGGCGCATTCTTACAAGGTGCAACTTCGCCAGGTATTCTAGCTAGATGTTGCTTAAACCGATTAATACCACCGCTCACAATCTTCTCACAGTAGTTGCACTTAACCTTCTTCTTCCTGTCATCCTGAGGCACACCATGCTCCCAACCAGGATCAACATATCCCAATGAACGAAGTGGAGTCATATTTACAACTAAATCCTTGTCACTTGACAATTGCTTACCTTTTTTCCTATAACCGACATGATCTTCCTCCTCGAAATCATCAGCAGCGTTGAAATTCAAATAGGATTGTTCATCATACTCGCTTTGCCTTGATTTCTTACCAACTCGACACCCCTCTAAATTTTCCCTCATTTGCAGACGCACATCTTCTGGAGCCTTGTCGCAGTATGTTACTTCACCGGAAAGCCGAGCAAGATGTTGCTTCAATCTGTAAATCCCGCCACTAACTACTTTGCCACAGTAATTGCATCTGACCTTTTTCTTTCTCTCATCTTGAGCAACACCATGCTCCCAACCTGGGTCTATATATCCAGAAGAGCGAAGCGATGCCATCTTCAGCATGGTGTTAGTGAATAATCACCCGAAAATCACAAATCTTGCAAATTATAGGGCAATTCTGTAACGAAAACACAAAACCCTAGAGAATTCTCTCTTTACAAAAGTAAATTAAGCATTTACCTCTACCGAAAATAAGGTCGCGCGGTGTTGTTCATTGATGCGAAGTAAAGGGTTTCGAGACGACGACCCTGGCAGCAATCGCAGAGGGAAGTAGCCTGTTTCAACCGATATACAGACCCAGGAAACATAAGCAAGTCGGAGCTTCTTTAGCAGCCCAAGAAAAAAAATAAAGCAGCTGCTTTTCTGCGACATTACAGCAAACAGAGAACTATCAGAAGTCACTTAAACTTAATTCCACAACTACATGGCCACACAGACCATTTAGTGTATCATGATCAGAATAGAAAATTGTAAGAATAGGATGGTAAAGTCGTGATAGGTAGTGAATAAGCTAAAAATAGTTAAAAACATCACTTGCGAAAGGGAAATCAAAATACAAACACACATTGAAATCCTATCGTAGTGGGTTTAATTGGAAATATTGATACCTGAATCACCAAAATCCACGGGATTTGATGAAGAAATAATGATTTAGGAGAAATCAATAGGAGGAGTGGAGAAAATGAAGAAGAAAGCGTGATCGGAATAAAGAAACGAGTCGAGTGGAGATTAGAGTTTGGGAATCGTGACTCTCTGAGTGGACGCGGCGTTGGCTTCTCTATCTCTATCTCTATCTCTAGGGTTTTGGAATCGTCACTCTCTGAGTGGACGCGCCAGTCCCTCCAATTCCAAATACCATTACTATTCTAATTTCACTATTATTTTGCAATTTTCTTTTCTGTGAGAAAAACCTACTTTGTAATATCACCTTATTAGAACTCTTGTATAAACATCATGCAAAACTAATTGGTGGGCCTTATACTGTGGAAATGATTATTTTTTTCTTTCTCTAATACAAATTATAATATAAAGAGCACAATTATTTCTATGTACAAGGTGCACGGTTCAGAATCTTTGCAATTGAGTCGATTATATCATACTAGTTTAACCTTTATATTATATTACAAACATATTATACATTTTAAACTTTTATGTTATAATAATATAACACTTATGTTATAATAACTTATTTTTATTTTATAAACCTTTATGTAGTACTTTAAAACATTAAGGTTATTATATTTATATACAAAATTTATACTAATATAAAATAAATGTTAAATTATTATAATATAAATGTACAACTACACTACATGAATTGTTATATTGAGAAAAATCTAAATAATATCACTTAAAGATTATAATATTTGTATATACAGATTATACTAACTAGCAGTGCACCCGTGCGATGCACGGGATTAAATATAAGAAGTATATATTCTATTATCAGTATATTTAAATTATTTTAATTTATATTTAGAGTCAATAGTATGTTTCAAGACATGATTAATCAAATAAAATATATGGATTATCAAACTAAAGTAATTGATCAATTGTATAATACAATAAATTTATAATAATGTTTACATTGTAGTTTATAAATTTTGAAATATTTCTTTGTAAACTACATTCGTCGTTCTGTTACTTTGTCCACCCTCTCTATCCTCTATCAAAATTTTGAATCTCCTACAATGGATGACTTTGGATACTGCGACATACAAATGTTCATAATTGAACACTGGTTTCTTAAGATACAAATAACATAGAGACCGACCCTGACTCTTTTAGACCGAGATTGGGTATACTACTCAACACTCATATGTACGTTGTATCTAGTATACTACTCAACACTTTTTACAGATATAATAATATCTAGCAGTGCACCCGTGCAATGCACAGGATTAAATATAAGAAGTGTATATGATATTATCAGTATATTTAAATTATTTGAATTTATATTTAGAGTCATGAATAGTACGTTTCAAGGCACGATTAATCAAAGTCATGTTAAATCACTTTAATCAACTTTTGATGTAATTATAAAAAGACATCTTATATATAATATAGTTCTTTGTATATATTTTTATTAAATTATTGTTAATATATATTTTATAAATTAAGATTTAATTTGAATTATGGCAACACCAAACTTAAAATATTGATATCTATAGAAATATCAATATTTTAAATTTACGAAAATATCAATGGATATAACATATATCAAATGTCAATATCAATAATATTTGAGTAAATTTATTGGGAAATTTTCAATTTTGACCCTGTAGGAAAGACTCGGGGTCAGATTTTGGCCCCTAGGTTCAAAAAAGAACAAAAAATAATCAATTTTGGCCATCTTCGTTAGTTTTTCTAACGGAAACCGTGAGGACATCTCTTTATTAGCATGTGTCAAATGTGTCATAGAGAAAAATATCAATTTTAACCTTATAGGAATGAAAATATATATTAGAATCGAAAAAAAAATCTTTGAAATTTATTATATCTTAGATTTTCGTACTATTTAGTTTATTAAAGATTTTGTTAATTCATTCGAATTTAATTTATGAATGTATGTAGTTTATTTTTAAATTTATAATTTTATTCATAAAAAATTGATGAAAATGTTCCCGTGCTTCTTAATTCATTTTAAAATTTATTTATGAATCTATTCATTTGACTATTATTTATATTTTCACTCATTTTGGCATTTCTTATATATTTTTGTAAATATGATAAAATCACACACACACACACACACACACATATATATATATATATATATATATATATATACTTAGTGTAATACACGGGATTCAATAAAAAATTTTAAATTTAGTGAAATTAAAAAAAATTAAATATAATTTACACAACAAAATTAAATTTATGATTTGTGAAATATATATCGTCTAATTTAATATTAAATATAATAAAATATGATCAAAATGTTATTTAGTTGTAAAAATATTTATTGCATTTGTAGATGATCATTTAAAAAAATTATTATTATTTTGAAAAGAATTTATATTGCTATACCTATTATATTATTCAACCCACCCACCATATTTTTTTAGTTTGCTTTTTATTCTTTACATTTGTAACAACCCTCAACTTTTATATTCAATTAAATGATACAAAATGAAAGTCAACATTTCACAAATAAATTCCATAGTTTATTTTAAATCATATATTTAAAAAATTATTTGATTTCAATAATTAATAAGTTTGAATAATAATTTTCAAACTACCCACCTTTATTTTAGTTTTTTTTTCTTTTGTATCTATTTATATTTTTTCTTTACATTTTAAATTTAACAAATTTCAAATATATAGTAATATCTATCATTGAACTCTAACATATGTTATTTAGATAAATATAATTAATATTTATATATTATTTATTATTTAGTAATAAGAATATTTCTTATCAACTTTAAATTTGTAGCAATTAATTAGCATATTTAATATGAAAACATTGTAGGCTTGCCATGTGGCTCTTTGGTCTTACTTTTGTATATATAAAGATATATATAAATATATACATATATATATATATATATTCTAAATTTATTTTCTATAACTGTATAATTTTATTTCGATAAATTGTAAAAATATTGAAAATTTATTTTCAGAACTATTATTTTTTATTATAATGTTGAAAGTTTATTTATATTTCATAACTATTGTTTTCTTTATATTTTATAATTCTTTCACATATATAATGCTTTTGATAATTTGTTTTCACAATTTCAAATGATTATCTCAATGATTTTATTTTAAATTATTAGTTTTTTAAATATATTTTATTAATTATTAGAGAGATTATTAAAAATTTCACTAATTAAATATAATTTTTTGTATATTTATAATTTTTATGAGGAAAAAAATTCAATTTGAACCCTGTAGGAATGAGTTTTATCCACTATCTATTGGCTTAACTGCTAACGGTCACATGACTTGCACATGCCAGGTCGTTAAATATATAATGAAAATCGATCGATGGGCCAAAAATGCCTATTGAAGGACCAAAATCGGACCAGAGACATTCCTATGGGGCCAAAATTGAATTTTTCCCTAAATTTATTGCACCATACGACTTTTGAGAACCTTTTGAAAGTTTGACCCAAACATTTTTCATCTTGGTATAGAGCAGCTACAATAGTTTGTTTGCATCAAGGCTGCATTAATAGTCTCTTATCACATAGAATTCTATGATAATTTATTTTCATTTTCAGAGTTCTACTACTTTCTCCAATCTGCAATATCAATCTGATGACAATCTGAATCTGATGTAACAGATCTCAATCAATCATATGATATAATAAATTGCTAAAGGAAATTGATATAAAAATTTATATGACAATCTCAATCTAATATAACAAAATCTAATATAATAGATCTCAATAATTGCTAAAGGAAAGTGATATAAAAATTACATGACAATCTCAATCTGATATAACAAAATCTAATATAAGAGATCTCAATAAATCTAATGTAACAGAAATCAATCTTAATTTGATATAGATCTCAATAATTGCTAAAGGAAAGTGGTATAAAAAATTATATGACAATCTCAATCTGATATAACAAAATCTAATATAAGAGATCTCAATAAATCTAATGTAACAGAAATCAATTTCAATGTGATATAATAAAATCTGATATAATAGGTTGACCACAATCTCAATCTAATGTAACAAAAGTCTCAATATGATTAATTTGATATAATAGAATGCTAAAAAAAATTGATTAATCTGATATAATAGAATGCTAAAAAATGTGATATAAAAAAATTACATGACAATCTCAATTTGAGTCTAAAAAATATCAAAAACTCTGATATAACAAAATCTAATATTATAAAAATTTGATTAGAATAACTCTGATATAACAAAATGTAATATTATAAAAATCTGATTAGAACATGATATTATGATTGCTTCCCCATCCCTAGATTAGATTCATCACCTCAATGAATGTCATCTTGGATTCATAGTACATCCATAAAATGTGATGTTGAGTTCGGAATTAAAGTAGAATATTCGGATTCAACAACGGTCGCATTATTCAAAGCAGCAAGAGCTTTCATTCATCCAGGTATATGCATCTGGCATGATATCACCAACGTTCAATTCTTTTATAAATTTTTGACTACATACAACAAACAGTTTTTCAAGAAGAGGGTCACAAAGCTTTTATATGACGTGAAATTTATTTTTGCTTACAAATATTTCATCTTTTCTAAATAATGTATGAGTGTGCCTTTTCAATCATTAACTCTTTGCAACAACAAAATAAACTGAAAGCAATTAAGCAAACATGTTTTAGGAATTAAACAAAGGATAAACCGACATGTTGAAACAACTAAGTGTTTTTTAAGGATAATGTTAGTGCTAGTGATATTAAAAGCAGATATAAAGGTTGAAATTATTTGTTCATAATCCAAAGACACCAAATACAAAAAATCAAGAATTGTAGTCTCAATAGAAAATCTGATCGTCTCAAGAAGTATAACAAAATAGGTCATCTGCCACTCTCTAAGTTGTCAAAGACTTATGAATAGAACGTGAGAATAAGCATGAAAACATATTTCAAATCATTGCACCATCTTTTTCAAGTGTTGTTTATGAAATTTTGCTCGCACAAAATTAAGTCGTTATTTTGTTGTTGAGGAAGTTTTGTAAACTGTTATTATGAAAACAAAGAAGCTTAAACCAAGTTTCCATTATTTAAATTTTTAGAATATTCTGAAATTAAAATGAAATAAGAGGATTGAATGCGTCAAAATACATAAAATGTAATTATTTTTCCAAGAAAAACCAAAACTTGCATTACTTTGTCAATATCTTTTACTTTGATTTTTATTATAAGCTTACCCATTCCCAAAGTATAATGTTCAAGTGCTAAGACAGAAATATTGTTATCCCATTTTTAAACTGTTAAGACAAAAATACTGCTATCCCATTTTTAACACAAACATGTATAGTAAGATTTAAAATCAACAAAAATCACAAACAAAAATCAGGATTAAGATCTATGTAGCAAACTTAGAGGAGAGACAGTATACTTATATAGGAACTAACATTATGATAGAATAAAACATATGATTAAATAGAATGTGTGCATAAACTACACTCTAGAATATCAACTACAAATGATTAAATAAAGTGTGTACATAAGCTACACTCAAGAATATCAACAATAAAGTAATGAACAATCAAAAGCTATACCCGCCGTGCGATACACGGTTCTAATAATATTTCACATGATGAATTATATCACCTAAAATATAATGGAAAAAAATGAAATTAAAAAACACATTAAATATAATATTAATAATATAAAAAAAGGAAAGATTTTTCTAAAGAAGCGTTTTTCTCATTATTTAAAAAAAATTACATTAAAAGAAATATTAGCTTTCTATTTTTAGTAAGAAGAATTTAACATGAAAAATGTTTGGTTACCATATTTGGAATATACCTATAAATATGAAAAAAGTTTGGTTACCATATTTGGAATGACTTCTGCTATTATATACTTATAGATATAAATTATATCAATCATTATAAAAATGAATTGTGTCTAAGTATTCAATAAACGTAAGTCAAATTACTTCAAAAAAAAGAAATATTTCATTAACTCAGCATAGGCTTCAATATATGTAATGAAAATTATAAATGACTTAATATAATACAAACCAAATGTCTTTAAAGAAAATAAACTTATTATATCAATCCGATAACTTCAAGAATATAATACATAAAGAAATATTTTATAAACTTAACTCAAATGACTTCAATATATGTAATCAAAATTATAAATGACTAAATAATATAATACAAACCAAATATCGATAAACCAAAAAAATTAATTATATCAATCTGATAACTTCATCTAATATAAATCATATCAGTCTGATGACTCAACCCAAATGACTTAGAAAAAGAAAGCTCAAAATATATAATGTATGTCTATAAATATTTCATAAACTCAAGTCAAATCACTTGAATATTGCGCAGTTATTTTATGACAATTAACAAATAAATTGAGTTTAAATATTCTATAAACTCAACTTAGGTAACTCCAATATATCTTTCGAAGATTGAATAGACAAATTATATCAATATGATGATTTAATACAATTCAACTCAGATAACTTCCATATTATATATTTTTGATCTGCAATATATCTTCGATAAACTGAATAGTCTAATAATATCAATATAATACTTTAATACAACTCAACTCAATTAACTCTTATGTATTTTCGATAAACTGAATAGACCAATTATATCAATCAATATTTTTGATAAACTGAATAGACTAATAATATCAGTATGATACTTTAATACAACACAATTCAGATAACTCCTATATATCGTCGATAAATTGAATAGACTAATTGTATCAATCTGATAACATGAGTAGTCCCCCAATTACGCTCCAACAAAAAAAGAAAAAAAGAGAAAAAAAAAAGCAATGTGATTGACCGTCGAAACCGATGTTACTACAATTGGAAATTTGACTCAACGATTTCCACAATCACGCTCGAAAAAAAATAGAGAAAAAAAATAAATGTGATTTAGAGATCCATCAAAATATGTAACATTGAAAATCTGATAGTACTAAATATATAGGCGAAGATGAGACCACAAATATCAGAAAATAGAAAAAGATTAGACAAAAAACAGATCAGAAAAAAAAAAGAAATGTAAAATAGTAAAATACAAAGAAAATAGATAAAAACAAAAGATAATCAGAAAAAAAAGATATAAAAAAATAATACCAAAATTCAAGATTTAGACAAAGAAAACAGAGAAAACATATTTCAACATATCAGAAGATATCAGAAAATAAAAAAAGATTAGACAAAAAAACAGATCAGAAAATAAATAAAAAATATGAAATGTAAAATAGTAAAATAAAAAAGATATAAAAAAATAATACCAAAATTCAAGATTTAGACTAAGAAAACATATCAGAAGATAGAAAAAATATGAAATGTAAAATTATTAAAAACATCATATTAGAAAATAGAAAAAGATTAGACAAAGAAACAGATTAGAAACATATCAAAAAATAGAAAAGATATGAAATGTAAAATCATTAAAAACAACATATCATAAAATATAAAAAAAATTAGACAAAGAAACATATCAGAAATTCAAGATTTAGACAAATAAAAGATATCAGAAAATAGAAAAAAAAATTAGACAAAGAAAAAGATAAAAATTCAAGGTTAAAAAATAGAGAAAAAAAATCAATGTGATTAAGATCCGTCAAAATATGTAACATTGGAAATCTGATAGCACTCCCGACAAACTCCAACAAAAAAATTAGAGAATAAAATAGATATTAAAAAATAAAGAATCAGTGTGATGAAGAAAGAGATTCAAGAGAGATATGATAATCAGAAAAAAAAAAGATATCAGAAAATAGAAAAGATATAAAATGTAAAATCATTAAAAACAACATATCAAAAAATAGAAAAAGATTAGACAAAGAAACATATCAGAAATTCAACATTTAAACAAAGAAAACATATCAGAAAAAACATATCTCAACATATCCGAAGATATTAGAAAATAGAAAAAGATTAGACAAAGAAACAGATCAGAAAAAAAAATGTAAAATAGTAAAATACAAAGAAAACAAATCAGAAAAAAAAGATAATTAGAAAAAAAAGATATAAAAAAATAATACCAAAATTCAAGATTTAAACAAAGAAAACATATCAGAAAAAAAATAGTAAAACACAAAGAAAACAGATCAGAAAAAAAGATAATTAGAAAAAAAAAGATATATCATCGATATTTGGTTTCTGTTTTGCTCTTAGTTTTTCTCTCTGGTCATTCTCATCTCCGTTGGATGAGGTCTTCACTATCCTACCCAACATAACAAACCCATCAATATCATATAAACTCCTCATATCTTCATCAGACCAACATAAATTAACCCAATAACCTCCATAATCTCGGCAAAGGTGACCTAAATAATACATCAATGAAAGGATGAATTTTTTCAAGTCATCACAACTCTCAAAAAGAAAAAGAACAAAAAAAAAGAGAGAATAAAATAGATATAAAAAAATAAAGAATTAGTGTGATGAAGAAAGAGATTCAAGAGAGATATGATAATCAGAAAAAAAAAAAGATATAAAAAAATAATACCAAAATTCAAGATTTAGACAAAGAAAACATATCAGAAAATAGAAAAGATATGAAATGTAAAATCATTAAAAACAACATATCAGAAAATAGAAAAAGATTAGACAAAGAAACATATCAGAAATTCAACATTTAAACAAAGAAAACATATCAGAAAAAAACATATCTCAACATATCAGAAGATATCAAAAAATAGAAAAAGATTAGACAAAGAAACAAATCAGAAAAAAATGTAAAATAGTAAAATACAAAGAAAACAGATTAGAAAAAAAGATATAAAAAAATAATACCAAAATTCAAGATTTAAACAAAGAAAACATATCAGAAAATAAATAAAAATAATAAAATACAAAGAAAACATATCAGAAAAAAATAATTAGAAAAAAAAAGATATAACATCGATATTTGGTTTCTGTTTTGCTCTTAATTTTTCTCTCTGGTCATTCTCATTTCCGTTGGAGGAGGTCTTCACTATCTTACCCAACATAACAAACTCATCAATATCATATAAACTACTCATATCCTCATCAGACCAACATAAATTAGCCCTAACCTCCATAATCTCGGCAAAGGTGACCTAAATAATACATTAATGAAAGGATGAATTTTTTCAAGTCATCACAACTCTCAAAAAGAAAAAGAAAAAAGACCAAGATTAAATCTTCAATAATAAATTGGGAATGGGAGGTGCTCTGAGCAAGACAGAAGCCATTGGCATTGATTCATGGCAGACGGAAATGAATTTCGGTTAAGAGAACTTCGTATCCATGGGAAAATCCTTTCAATTTTGGCGAGGAAGAAAACTGGAATATATATGACTGTATACCATTTTCATTTTAGATTTATGTGGAGAAGCAACTGTTAAAAAATTAGAAAACCGGGAACAGTTATAAAGAGAGGTATAAACCGGGAACAGTTATAAAGAGAGGTATATCCAAACTTTTATGGAGAAGTAACAAAAGGAAACGGGTGTATGAAATTTAAAATTTAAATTACATTGAAAATTGTTTTTTTAGAATTCTTTTTAAGAAGGTTCTGTTATTATATATAGATATAGAATAGATATAGATTAAATAAAAAAATTGAAAAAGATTTTTTAAAAAGAAAGCGGTTTCTGATCGTGTTTTAAAATTTTAGATATAGAATAGATATAGATTAAATAAAAAAAATTGAAAAAGATTTAAAAAAAAAAAAACGGTTTCTGATCGTGTTTTAAAATTTCCCTTAAAAAAGGAAGCGGTTTTATTTTCCCTGAAAGAAGGAAGCGGTTTTATTTTTAAAACTTACACGTAAAATTAATTTTTTCTTTTCTATTATTCTTAGAAATGATGAATTACGAAATTACCCTTAGTTTTTAATAGAATTACAATTTTGTTTGACTGACTTCTGTTATTATATATATATATAACATAAAGGTAATTACATAATTAAAAAAAAAAAAAATGCACGACCCTGCGCCCACATATTGGTATTGGGTCATCAGAAAAAGGTAGATTGGCATCGGAAATACATTATCAAAACATTCAAAAACTACTGCTTTAAACTCAATTCATTCTCAACTACATACACAGAGGTCAAAGCTACTGAAAATTCCAAGTAAAGAAACTAGTGTGTTTGCAACACAGATATTGAGATGGAAGTTAATGCCCTTCCTTAATTTCCATAAACATGCTGTTTTTATTATAAAGTCGACTATGATAACTATAACAGAGAGAAACACGGATAATCCACGGCTGAAATTCTAATACAAGAATTACATTCCTTGAACCTCCTATTTCAGCCCCTTATCGTTAAAACCAAAGGGTCTTCCACAACTTCACCATATCAACGCGCTTGTACTATGCCATCATTGGCCCTGCTCGCTCTACTTCATCAATCAAATATTCCAACTATTAAACATTTCAGAAAACAGAAACCAAAAGATTACACAGCTAACTTGCCTTACAGTAGTCAATCTGCTGCCATGAATGGGTCTACATCACCAATATCAGCTATCAAAGGTTCCAATTTTCCGGGGTCCTCATCTTCTGGTGCAAAATAAGTAGGGAATGGCAGCAATGTTATGTCTGGTTTCTTGTACACAGCATCTTTTATGAAAACAAAGTTTCCTGTTGCGCCTGGAATCTGAAAAGACACAAATTTATTCAAAATTTTTAAAAGACGAACAAAGGATAGTAGCATTGCAAGCAACAAATTTATCTTCTTCCTTTAATTTGGAGTCTAAAGATGTAAATAATATGGGCATAGGAAGAGTAAGAACACCATACTTGGCCTTTTACCCACAATAGGTTCCTTGCTGGATCAATTTTGTAAATCCAAACATTCTTAACTGTTCTCTGTTCAACACCCATGTGGCCAGGCATCTTCTTTCCTTTGAAAACCTGTTCAATGAGCAGATACAGTAGCAAGTCACAATATGCAAATGCTCGTTTAACTATCTGCCAATCATAGGTTAGAAATCCAGGAATGTAAAAAAAGAATATGGATCAAAATAAAGTCAAAAATCAATCTTTTAGATCAAGTCGTCCACCTTGTGGGATGGGACTTAATAATAGTTCCATAAACCAGTGTTCCACAGGCGACTTCAGACGAGGCTTTAAATTAGTCGAAGATATTCAAGCTTAGCAAAAAGATTATACTTGTTTATTGGTTCTCAAAGTTTGATATGGTTCCTCTTACAATGATGCTTAAATTTGCTGAAGGGAACAAGCTATCAGCTATGTTGAAGCAAATGATATGTAATCGCTAATCAGATATCGGATCATTCTGTAACTACTTCATAGGACCTTTTCACGGATTATTACTGCTAGAAAGATGAGTTTTGATAGAATTAGCAATTTGAAAGTTGTGTAATTGTGTATTACTCACAATAATACACATTCATTGCTTTAACTTGTACACCTCAGTAATTATTGTCAATTAAAACCATCACAAGACATTCTCCCCAGCTTTCAACTACCAGGGGATATCTTGAACAAGATGCTCACTATTAGGAGAAGAAAACACACACACACACACACACACACTACACTGCACATTCAGAGGCTAAATTAGTCGTGTGAAGTAGACCTTCCAAAACCAGCCTATCTAGCTTCTTGCCACCTCACGTTCTGTTGGGAAAAGGATTGGAACTTAAGCAGGACCTGTGAGGGGGTAGCTACAGGTAGTAATGCTGGGGGTTTGGGCGGAGTTGGAGAATGAAATAAAAAAAGAAAAAGAAAATCAATTCTTGCACTCACACACAGAATAAAGAAATTCAAACAAACACAGCACTTACCTATCAACTAAAATAGCTAAATTACCCTGCCACCCCCTTCTCTACGAAGAGAATGACAGTGGATAGGTGGAAGAAAGAATGTGGTGAGTAAGAAGAACAAAACGATAGGAAGGCAGATACACACCTTTATTTGTTACTCAAATTCAACCAACCTCAAGCACTAGCAAGTACTCAAACATCTTCCTCCCTCAATTCCATCATTTATGTCTCATTGTTTCTATATAGCAATCTTACAAAGGATACTAGTTGTCAAACTTTTATATATAACGCAAAACTCTTGTCTCTAATATTACACAACCTGCTGCTTCCATACAACTTCCTCAGATTTGTTCTGACAAAATAATTTTATCCCAACAAGTTGTATGTGAATTGAGAAAAGGAAAAGCGGATAAGAGGTAAAGATACGCTGCTAAAATTTGGAAAAGTAGTCAACATTCCACTAAGGAGAATACACACCTTTCCTGGAGCATCCCTTTGACCAGTAGAACCAATACTTCGGTGTGATAACGATGCACCATGAGATGCAGGCATACCTTTGAATCCCCATCTTTTCATTCCACCCTACAAACAGAAAAAGAATGGTGCATATGGATTTTCAGGAGCCTTCAAATCTACCACAAAATGTAAAGTTCTATGTAGATATGCAGCAACTTAATTATTTATACTGAAAGTTGAGTAAATCTTCAATTTTGTCTATGATGGTTCATGATACTTATGATCAACCAAATGAATATGAAAAGCACAGAATGAGAAAAATGGGCAAAAGAGAATCCATTGTCACCTGAAACCCCTTTCCTTTTGTAATTCCGGTTACATCCACATATTGCCCTGCAACAAAATGTCGGACACCTATGGATGTTCCAATGGGAAGAAGAGCATCCTCAGTCACTGGAAACTCCCTAAGCTTCCTTTTCATGGGCACACCTTGAGCTCTAAAATGGCCGACTTCAGGCTTCCTCAGATGTTTCTCCTTTTTTTGACCACAACCAATCTAGCTAGCACCAAATGATTAGTTTTCTATATTTAAAGGAAAAAAAAAATTCAAGAAGACTAAAGTATATATCTAGCAGTGCAAATCAAGACAGAATGACCAAAACTGCATAACCTGAATTCAACAAGTATCAAACCACTACATAGAGCTTTTAAACATCACTTTGATCAACTTAAACACAACAAAGAAATGTTATACGAAACTACAGTTTTGGGACTTTGGTTTGGAAACACAAAACCATACATTACATAGCCTATTTTTGACAGCCGAATAATGTAAAACAGCACAAAACACTGACAATCGCAAGATTTGATTTTTAAGACCACATACAAGTGAGCTGAAACGCTCGCATTTAGACATTTAATTAATGGCATAATAGGAACCTGAAGCGCAGAAAGGCCTTCATTTTCAGGGGTTTTGACTTGGGAGACGATATTATCATCCATCCAAAGAATAGTAATGGGAACCCTAGCGCCCCATTTATCCCACAAGGCCGTCATTCCGCACTTGACGGCGATTGTACCAGTTCGCTTCGAATCATGGGTCATAACACCAGGCTTCGCTTCGATTATCCGATGGAAGCTCATCGAATCATCATCGTGTTCAGCCACGGCGCTCAGCCTCCGCAAGTGGCCGGTGTTGAGAGATCTGGGACCCACCAAAAGGAGCTGTCTCAGACGAGAAACAAGCCCTCTCGACGCGGCCGACATGCCGTTTGTCTAGAGGGGTTTTACGGGAGAGATGAAACGAGTACGACTGCCATAGGGTTTTAGCTCAATATTTATCATCATTTTTTTTCTCTGTTTGTTTCCTTTTTTTTTTTTTTTTTTTAATAATAATAAAATAAAATACGTGAGACCCTCTAGACCTCGAGATCAAAAGAAAACCTCACTTTTGTTTTCTACACCCCAAAGTTAGTGATGCTCCGTATAAAAAATATACAGTTACAAGAATAATTACTACCTTGTTATTTTGAATTTTGTACAATTCTTATGAATTTCACTGATCATTAATTCAATCGTCCCCTCTTAATTTTTTCAGTATGAAATTCAAATATGATTTTTTTATTTTTGTAAAATTTAATAATTTTCATTAAACATTAAAATGGACTATGAAGGGTCACTCAAGCTGTTGAGGTATTCGGTCGATTATTTGGCGCATTCATGGGCTGATCCAGCAGGCTAATATCACCAGGATATTCAATACTGAGACCACTTGTGTCAGTTGATCCGATCATTCAAATTGGCCCAACTCAGTGAATGGTTTGATTTCGTTTCTGATCATTTCTCTTTCCATTTATCGATGTGATTCCAATATTGCTTACATTTAGATATTTGTGGCAGGCGTCAATGAAGAGCAAAGTGATGTTCCGATGATGGATGCTGTGATTCCAAAAGGAGGGTACAACATGTTGCCACCCCAACAACAGATGCCTTCATAATGGAGTGGGTTCAGAGCCGAGCCAGGATTTGACCTATCATCTTCGATCTCTTTTTCTGAACCTATCAAATGGTTTGTTTATTTCTTGAGCATTGATCCCAAATGAAATAGTGTTGGTTCTTAACCGTAGCCAACTTATAATAAAAACATGAAAATACATAGACGTTTGAAGAAACATATTATTTTATATATAAACAAAGATAGATGCAGCATAGGAGGAGGGTGTCATAGCTCATCATCCTTGATCTGTCTGGACTTGTCCTTTGCGGCTTCAGTGACCGTCTGTTTGGCCGACTCATACGTCTCTCTGGCCTTGCCTTTAGCCGCTTCCTTGGCCTTCTCCTTTCCTTCATCTTACCTTGCCTTCCTTTTCCTTCTTTTATTTTTTTAATAATAATATAAATAAAACATGGCAACTGGTAGCAGAGAGTACATGTATTGCTAGCAAGCAAGAAACATGAAAATAAATACACACACATATTATTATATATAAAGAAAGATAGATGCAGGAGGAGGCTGTCATAGCTCATCATCGCGAGTGATGTCGTCTTTGATCTGTCTGGGCTTGTCCTTTGCGGCTTCAACATTAGAAGCGACGGTCCGCTTGGCCGACTCATACGTCTCTCCCGCCTTCTCTTTAGCCGCTTCATACCCTTCCTTGGCCTTCTCCTTTGCCCAACTTGCCTCTTCTTCTGCTTTCTTTTCTTCATCTTTCCCCTCCTCAACAGCCTCTCCTGTCTTCTTCTTTATATCACCGGCCTTCTCCGCACTGTATTCCCCACTTCCTGCACCCATTTCATTTCATTTCATTATCATATTATATAATCAATACCACACAAACACAACTACTTACCAACAGCTGTGTCGGTGATCTTATCCTTGGTGCCCTCGCCGGCTTCGTCACCCTTAAAGCCAAGACCCTCTGAAATTTTATCTTTGGCCCATTCTGTCCACGATTCCTTCCCGCCTTCATCTTCATCGATCAAAACCTCGTCTTCCTCTTTCTGCTTTGTTGCCAAGCAACCGGTGGCCACCACAACCAACAACACAATTATCACTATAACTGATGATCTCTTCATCCTCCTCACTTTCTCTCACTGGCGTACGGCAAAGAGTACAAGCACAAGCACGACAAATGCTGCTACCAGAAACAATACCCACATATGTGGCATATATATAGTCAACTAGATCTCTCTTTCTGAGCTAGATTAATGTGTTCAACCTAACAAGATCAGATCCTGAGTATATATATTTTCGGGCACGGCTAGGAAGATGACAGATGGCAGTGAGGCGAATAACGTGGCGTGCATATACACACATTCCCCCATATTCACTTCCACGTCCTCCTTTTCCTTAGCCGACATCATCCCTACTCCTTTCTTCTACTAATTTGTTATACTTTTCCCTATTTTTCTTCTCTCTCATCAATTCTTTACTTTTGTAAACAAACCAAGCCTTCATAAATCAAGTATAAACCAAGAAGATATGTCCGATTATGTTCATCAACACATCACTAACATTTTTACTTTGCTATTCGTTAATATTCATTTATTATTTTTTCATTATTCATTAAATATATTAATTACTTATTGTTTCACTTTCTTACCCAAAAAAAAGAAAGTTTATTTTAATAAATGATGGAGTTATTATAGTATTCATTTCTTGCATTTTCATGAACGTATCTTTTAACTTTTACATAAATATATTGAACTTTTTGTTTACAAACCATTAATTAATGTCTGTGATCTCTCAGTTAATATATTCAATTGTTAAATAACAATTCTTTAAAACAAATGAACACACACCACCAACTCTTGTAACCTTCATTTAAAGATGTACCTTCAAAATCACTATGATTAGGACCATAATAAATAACTAGTCCCACAATTTAATTTATTACCCAGAAAAAGAAAAATAATTGCTGCCTAGACATATCTTGCTTCATCTCCTACCCATCAACTTCATCTCTGACACCTAACAACCTCGTACTGATATCAAAGAGAGAAATATAAAAGCAACTTAATCCTGACAAATTTAGAATCTTCTGTAAGAGTCTTGCAGAACAGAAGCTAAACTAGATCTCACATTTGAGGGGAAAAAGAAAAATCTCTACCAAACTAATATGAATGTTCTCAATCCACAAACTATCTAAAAGGAAGTATCCGACCATGGCGTCAAAGAAACAACATTAGGTACATTGGAAGGGAAGATATTAAATCAAGTGCTTCCTTCAGGTTCCTCAGTTTGCAGCACAGTCAGAAGATGAGTTTGTGGTTCCTCGATCCCGTTCACCCTACTGTTCAAAGAAACAACCCAAAAGGAAAACATCACTGTTAATCGATCAAGAACAACACTAAGGCTTTTAACAACTTTGTAATTATCTATGTACAGAATTACGCAACTGGCAACAAGACTGCCTCATTGCAATGAAGTGCTCTTTTTAACTTTATATGGCATGTTACACAAATATAGTTGAGAGCATGAGTCCAGACCGAAAACAGTGGCGACATACAATTCATATAGTTGAGATCCCATATAGTGGATAAAAGATTAGTTTTACTAAAACATTTTAGCAATATATGATTGCAAGTTATGACTATTGACATTATAAGGGATATACATATTGAAAGCGACCCAAGCACCAGATGATCAAAATAATGATTGTTTTTTTAAGGCTTACTTGCATGTTTTCTTATTGTGGCCCAGGCCCTTGCACTTACTGCACTGGAGCTGGCGTTTGATGATATCTACAGATTCAACCAACTTCAACTTTGGCCGGCCCGGTGGACGTTTAGTAGGAGGGGGGGTTACAATTGTTGCTTCCTGCAATTCACTTCTCTCTGGTTTCTCCACATTTGGCATGGGGTTGATTGATTCTGTGTAAGTTAAGCGATAACTGTCGGTCATGAAAAATCTGGAGCAATAATCATAAAGGTTCCTGCCAAGACACTCGAGAACTGCAATAGCATGGCAGCACGGCAATCCACTGAGCTGCCACCCCTTGCAACTACAGTCCCAGTGATCGATGTCAACTACGTCAACTGATTCGCCGCGGACCTCAAATGTGCTACCATGCGAGAGTAACACCTGAAGTGATCTTGCTTTTGATGTCTCTTGTTGAAGTTTATCCTCCATAAACGGTGTCAACCTTGTAACCCATCGACTGGATTCAAGTCTTCGCCTATAAATCAATTCCATAATCTTGCCGCGCAACACATCAACCATCTGCGTTATAGGCAACTCATCCACCTCAGACACCCAACTATAGAATTGTTGGCCAAAATTGGATGTCATGTGGTTATATCTAGCCCCACCGAAAAATGCATTAGCCCAATGGTTTGGCTCACTGCTAACAATCCAATTATAAGCCTCTACGGAGATAGCCTTTATGTTCTCAACACATCTTTCAAATGCCTCAAGTTTTGGTGCATAGGCAGCAGCATAGAAATCTTGAACCATGAGGCGTCTTGCATCATGGGAAAATTGTCCTTTCAGATCTTTATTAAGCTTCTCCGCAAGGCAGCGCAAGCAGTAACCATGATAGCATTCCTTGCCAAAAATATCAAGCAGCAACTCTCTTATGCCTTTCTGGAAGTCAGAAACAAAGGTGATTTGTTCCGATGTTGAGACAGCAGATTTGAGTTGTGAGAGAAACCAATGCCAGTTGTCCTCAGTTTCTTCATCTACCACAGCAAAAGCTACAGGGAAAAAGTCATCATTCCCATCCGTGGCTGTTGCAGCTAATAAGGTTCCTTGATATTTCGAGTAGAGAAGAGTGCTATCAAGAAAAAGAAGAGGACGACACTGATGAAATCCAGATATTGAGGCATGAAATGATACGAAAAATCGACGGAAGCTTGAATCTTCCTTTGTGCTGAATGAAGCCAGACTACCTGGATTAGTCTCCATTATCTTCTCACAGAAAAATGGTAACTGAGAGTACGCCTCTTTATAAGACCCCTGAAGCTGCTCTCTTGCAATTTCCTTGGCACGCCAAGCCTGTGTATAGTTCAACTGAATGCCATAGTCACGCCTGATATCACTGGCTATGTCCTTTGGTTTATAATTTGGAGAAACCTTCAGTTTCTCCTTTATAATACTTCCTATCCATCCCCTAGTTGCTCTATAACCAGCTTTAACAGTGGCCCCTCCACAAGTATGCTCAGGATTCATTTTCTTAATGCATATTAATTGTGTGGTAGCCAACCTAGATGCATATATGCGCCATGGGCAGCCTTCTGTTTTGCACTTGGCAGTCACACGATGACTGTCATTTTTCTTATATTTGTAGGTGAATCCGTGGGCAATGGAGTACTTATGCAGAGCTTCACGAAATTCAGCAAAAGTGTTAAATCTTTGGTCCACACCAGTGATGATATTCTCCCACTGAGTTGCCGCTCTCCGATGCTTCTCTTCGTTGCTAATAGAATATGCAACAAGTGGTGTAGTTTCAATAGGCTCATCTAAAACAATTGGATCATCAGTTTGCATAACATCCAAAGGGATATCAGAGGGAAGTGCTGTCTCAGACATAGTTGTCCTGCTCGACCTATATAATTAAACTAATCATAAGATTATAAAGAAGTCAAAGAGCAACATTCTGACAAGGATCACAAAAACAAATCCGGCGCTACATGATAATCAAGAGCTCAAAAGTAATTCACATGCAAGTAGAGGCATACTATTGTGAAATAACTGGCTTCATCTCCTTTTGCAGAGTCAAATATAAGGATAAGAGTAGATCATGCACCAAGAAGATCAGAAGCATGGATGCAGTTATATTAGAGACTGTGCAGATAAGTGTGTCAATTAAAGTCCGTGAGCTGTTACTCTTGATTCCCGGTGGAACAGTTGATGTTTAGAGTTTCCATTTACTTGTATAAAATACACTAAAATGGCTCACATTTGCAAGAACCTCGTATAATTTCAGAGATGTACCTACTAGCAGGCATGTTGGACACATTCCGAGCAGCAGCTTCTTCAGCAATTACAAAGACCTCAACTTGGTCGGATTCCTTGAAGAAGTTAACCATCCTCTTGAGATCCTTATCCTTGGATATGGTAATCAAGGTCTTTCTGTTCCCCGGCAAGAAATATTTGATTGCCATGGCATCAGCAGTGCATTGAAAAGTTTCAGCAAGTTCGTGTTTGAAATCTTTCAATTGGGTTTGCTGGTCGAGGTCAAGAGCATAAGCTTCCCCGCCGGTATAAAAGATAGACCCATCATCTTTATTTGTCACGAATTCCCCTCCAGATTGACAGATGGCTATGATTTTCTTAGAGGCCATTACCACAAGCCCAAAATCGAATCAACTACAGTAATTTATAGCACCATGTGCATTACATTACAAACCAAATAATCTCAGAACGCGATAACATAACCACAAAAAATGTAGGAGCTAAAAAAGAAGGTGACCCAGAAATCCACAAACATGTGAGAAACCCAAAACTAACAAGTGCAAAAAGCAAAATGCAACAATAAACACCCGAATATCACAAATCTTGCAAATTATAGGGCAATTCTGTCACGAAATCACAAAACCCTAGAGAATTCCCTTTTCAAAAGGAAATCAAGCAACTACCTCTACTGAAATTAAGGTCGCGCGTTGTTCATTGATGCAGAGCAAATTTGTTTAGGGTGTACTGTTCACACCCCAAACTTTTCAAAATGCACCCCAATTTTTTAATTTTTCAATTAAAAAAATTAAAAAATAACAAAAATCCTATTTTGCTCAGTTCAAAAAAATATATTTGGAAACCCTCCAATCTTCCATCTTCTCTGGCGTCTTTTTTTCTTGAGTAGGTCTTGTGTGAGACCGTCTTACCGTAAGACGGATTAAAAGTATTACATGATATATACAAAAGTATTACATGATATACATAAAAGTATTACATGATACTTGTATTATACATAAAAGTATTACCTAATACAAGTATCATGTAATACTTTTATGTGTATCATGTAATACTTTTGTATATATCATGTAATACTTTTAATCCGCCTCACGGTGAGACGGTCTCACACAAAACTTTGTCTTTTTTCTTTCACTAGTAGCCCGTGCATTGCACGGTTTGTTATATAATATGTAGTAAATATTAACTATTTTATAATACAGTTTAACTAGTTATAAACATTTTGAAAATATAAAGTATATAACAATTAAAAAAATATGAATTTACTTAACTATATAATATATATATATATATCAAATATCTATCTAATTCATAATAATCTTGTTTATATTTGAATATTTAATAATATTTTCATCATTAAAATATATCGGTAATGATATTAATATTTTCCGTACAATGTTGATGGTATTACATATTTAAATATACAACTATTAATGTAAAAAATATTTAGAATGACATAATTCCATAACCATACTACTACACACACATATTATATATAAATTTCTTTAACAATGTTACATTTATTTATTTATATTAAATATGATATTAGATATCCCTAAATAAATTAATATTTGTTATTAAGTTTATTTTTGAACAATATTTGCTATTGGGATTTATGAAATTATATTCAATAAAAATTAATTTAATTAAGACCAAGAAAATATATATGAACAAATAAAATAATTATAATATTAAATCAAATGGACCAATTATATAAATTGAAAAATCTATACAATATTACAATTCCTAATACAATTAATTCATTTATGAAAAGGCCCATTACATTTAAAAAATATATTGCATAATAACTTGGGAAAACAATTAAATTAAATATGCAAAAACCAAAATAAATAAATAATATTAATGATTTGACATTTTTAGGAGGGAAAATGGTATTTCTGTAAATTTTTCCAACTTCTTTGATTTTATATAAGTATGATTTCTCTAACTTGATTCTTTGATTAATAACATAACAATATAATAAAAATCATTTCATAGGTTAACTAATTATGTAACAAATTTTAAAAATCGTGTAAAAGATAAAAAAAAGTACCAAATATAATGGTTTTGTTCGATCATGGTTGGTCGAACACACTATAGCATGTTGGACCAATCAGGGTCGAACAAAGTCACCATATTCGATACTTTTTTTTTTAATTATTCACGATTTTACATGATTTTCAAACAATTTTTACATATTTTATTGAATCCGTGAAATTATTTTTATTATATTATTGTGTTATTAATCGAAAAATCAAGTTAGAAATATGAAAGAAAAAACAACAACAACATGCAATTCCCAACACTACGACAAATATAACAAATTCTTTCAAATATAATCAATTACATATAATCAATATTTTGACACAATTCACATAATTAAACATTCATATAAATCTAATAAATATTAAATATAATCTAACAAAAATTCAGTAGCATTTTGACGTATGTATTAATCTACCAAGTTTTGGACACTCAATCTCTACAATAAAAGAACATGCGATTCCTAATAATTCGAAAAATATAACTAATTCAACTACATATTATCAATATGTTAAATCAGTTCACATGATTAAATGTTTATACAAATCTAACAAAAATTCAATATAATCTAATGAGAATTTAATATAATGTAACGAAAATTCAGCGACATTGCATACATTAATCTACCAAATTTTCGACTTTCCGTCTTTACAATAAAACAATAAAGCAACATGCAATTCCCAATAATACAACAAATATAATAATTCAACTAAATATAATCAATATTTTAACATGATTCACATAATTAAACTTTCATATAAATCAAATAAAAATTCAATATAATCTAACGAAAATTTTATAAAATTTAAAGAAAACTCAATACAATCTAATGAAAATTTTGTAATATTTTAATGCATATATTAATCTACCAAGTTTTCGACTGTCCGTTTTTACAATAAAATAACATGCAATTCCCAATAATTCGACAAATATAATCAATTTAACTAAATATAACTAATTCAACTACATATAATCAACATTTTAACACAATTCACATAATTAATTATTCATGATAATCTTAGAGCAACATTTTCAGGTGATCCAATTTTTTCGTGATAATTTCAAATTTTATTTTTCATGAGATTCTTGGAACATAATTTTGAGTAGATTTTGTTTTACGTGATAATCTCAGAACAACGTGATTTTGTTTTTTTGTGATAATCTCATGTTTTATTTTTTTATGAGATTCTCGGAACAGAATTTTGAGTAGATTTTATTTTTCATGATAATTTCAAATTCTGTTTTTCGTGATAATCTCCGAACAATATTCAGGTAATTTTATTTTTTTTCGTTAAAATCTCAGATTTTGTTTTTCGTGAGATTCTCAAAAAATAATTTTGAGCAGATTCTGTTTTTCATGATAATATTTGAGCAGCATGATTTTGGTTTTCGTGATAATCTCTGAGCAATATTTTCAGGTAATTTTATTTTTTTTAAATAATCTCAGATTTTTTTTTCATGAAATTCTCGAAACATAACTTTTGAGTAGATTTTGTTTTATGTGAAATCTCAGAGTAGTGTGATTTTATGCTGGTTCCAGTTATTGTACCTCATCCGATTGTTTCTCACCTTGTAAGATGGTTACTTTCTCTAGAGCCTTGGATCAAGCTGAACATTGATGGATTGAGTGGTGTTGCGGCAGGGGTGGTCTTATTCAAGATCATAATGAGGGACCTCTTTTAAACCTTTCATACACCACTCCAGGCTTTTTCCAGTTTCGATATAGAAGTTCAGGGTCTCCTCTAGGAAGTCCAGTTGACTTGCCACTTTGAGCTCCTTGTATGGATTGAGTTGGATGCTGATGTTGTAGTTTCATTGCTTCATTAAGGACATTTTGGTCCTTAATAGGATTAGTGTTCTCTCACTCGTCTTTGGAGTTTTCTTTCTCAGATGCAGACATAGATCACCCACATTTTTCATGAGGATAATTGTCCTATAGATTTTTTTGTTCGATTGGACAGGTCCTCTCCGACTCTTAAATTCATTATCAGCAGTTGCGCCTCGCTATTTCCTTACTTTGGTGCGTATGGATCATGATACTCTTGTTTTTATCTTTCAAGATTTGTATCTTTTGTTGTAGCATATTGTCTTCATGCTTGCACGATATGTCGTGTTTATATTTTCATTATATCTTTGGATATTGTATTCATGATTTGATTTATATACAAGTTGGAGATGGTGCCCTAACCCCCATCCTCTCACGGTACCATAAACCATAAACCCTAACAAACACTAAGTAACCCTAAGAATTATCTGTTGTGGGAATTTTGGAGCTGATGATTACGCCGGATTTTGGATTTCTTCAATGTCGTTTTGGGTTAGCACGAGGTGTGGCGAACCCTTCTAATAAAATTTGGATTTTCTTCATTGTTGGGTTTCAATTTGAGATTCTTGTTGATTCTGAACAGTTGTTTCATGTTCGGGTGGTTGCTGTGATTTTTTTACAACCGGTTTATATGACTTTTGTGTATGCGAAGTGTGATAGAGTGGGTCGGATGTTGCTTTGGGACGATATGAGACAGATTGCACAGGATATGGACGATTGTCCGTGGGTTTTAGGAGGAGATTTTAACATCTTCCTCCATCAACATGAACGCATAGGTAGCTCTGTTGATCGTTCCGATAAGATATTGGATTTTGGACAGGCTATTGTGGATTGTGCTTTGATGGATATAAGATATGTGGGTTCTCTATTTACATGGGCCAGAAGAGCTCTTCAGGAGTGTTTGGATCGAGTCTTATGCAATGAGTCTTAGAATTCCATGTTTCAAATTCTGACAGTCAGTCACCTCCCAAGGATTACATCTGATCACTTGCCATTATTGGGTTGATGCTGCTTCTCAGATACACCATCTAGTGCATCATTTCGGTTTCAGAATATATGGATTCAACATCATGGGTTTCTGGAGGAGGTTCAAGTAGTTTAGGACTTTGATTCTGGAGCATATGGTATGAGTAATCTACATTTGAAGATGCTAGCTGTCAAACATCGGTTAAAATGGTGGAACTGGAATATCTTTGGAAATATTTTTGATAAAGTTCGGAGTGCTGGTGAGGCTATGGCTCATGCTCAGGATTTGTATTATGCTGATCCGTCACCTCAGAACTCCACGGAGCTTAATCGATGTAGATCAGTCTATATTCATGCTTCCGCAATGAAGGAGGATTTTTGGCGACATAAAACAACAATTCGATGGGTTATGGAGGGAGAGTGCAATACTAAGTTCTTCCATGGATTGGTGAAGCAGAAACTTGTGAGAACCCGAGTTCACTCTATTGTCATGGATGGGCAAACCATCTCTGATCCGGAAGCTCTTTATGTATCCACGGCGACATTCTTTCAACATCTTTTATCATCTGACACTGAGTTCTTAGCTACAACGCAGGATGATTTATTTTCATCTATCCCATCTTCAGTTGACACCTCCAAGTTATGTGATTTGCCTTCAGTTCAGGAGATTTGAGATATAGTCTTCGGGATTGATCCGAATAGTGTGCCGGGACCAGATGGATTCTCCTCATTATTTTTTTAGCACTGTTGGGAGATGTGAAGTTAGATATACAAGTGGCCGTTTGGGACTTCTTCTTAGGGAATCCAATGCCGAGGAGCTTCACATCGACGACGATAGTACTCTTATCTAAGAAGGCACACCTTGTTTCTTGGGTGGAGTATCGGCCTATCAGTTTGTGCAATGTGATGAATAAAATCATTTCCAAAATCTTGAATAATCAGCTTGCACCTATTCTTCCTCTGTTAGTGTCTCAGAATCAGAATGGATTTACACAGGGCAGGGTTATTAGTGATAACATTTTGTTGGCTCAGGAGCTAGTACATGATTTGAACATATCGGGTGAAGTGCCGAATTTGGCAATCAACCTTGACATGGCAAAGACATATGATCGAGTACAGTGGCCTTTCTTACGGTTGGCTCTATACCGTATAGGGTTTCAAGAGAGATGGATTGATATGATCAGTTTATGTGTAGAGCACTGTTGGTTCTCGATTTTGGTCAATGAGAGTCCTTTGGGTTTTTTTCCATCGACTAGAGGCTTGAGGTAGGGTGATCCTTTTTCCACTTCGCTTTTTGTTCTGGTGGCAGATTATTTATCTAGGGGGTTGGATTTTCTGATTGTTGGACATGATCTATCGGACTCATGGTTTAGGGTTTAGGGTTTTTTAACAAATACCCATGAAGGGTGGGGGATTAAGGCACCATCCTCTGGCCTATATATAAATCATCAAATAAATACATCATCCAAGATTACATCAAATCAGACCAACACCTCCCTAACATAATATATGGAAGATGGCAAATCAAAACACAAACCTAATCATAGACCAAATAAAAAAATAATGCAAACAACAATCAAGCTCTGATCTTACGGAATCTGAAATTCAAGTACCCAATCTGATCCATCTTGACAAACGCCAAATAAGACCGAGGCATTGAATGACTATCAAGTACCTGCAAGCCCATACCTGTCATCCCTAACTGAGCCAGAAGATCTGTCGACCGATTGCCCTCTCGAAAGATGTGGGTAATCCTGGATTGTATCTGAGATAGAGAAGCACGGATCCTGATCAGATCATGTTGGATCTGCCAAGGTCCTGATCGGTTGGACTATAGGAGAGAAACCACAACAGCTGCATTCAACTCCAACCAAACAGGACGATCAAACTGTGGTGCCAGAAGTATACCTGTAGGATAGCCTAAATCTCCACATCGAAGCTAAACGAGGCCTGTAACGAAGTATGAAAAGTTAAGAGCAAGCCCCAGTGGTGATCCCTAACGAGTCCAAACCCCGCTGCTGCACCTGTCAACCTGTCAAATGAACCGTCCATGTTCAGCTTTATCCACGGTGCCTGAGGAAGGAGCTATCTAATCAGTCTTGAGAGAGCTGTCGAGGGACGGCCGCTGAGATGGGTATGAAATCAACCGTTGGGTACGAGCCATGCCAATGGATGTGAAGAAGCTTCTTCACCGTGACAAGAAGAAACAAATGATGCTCAACCTGCCAAATCACATGAGAAGCTCGAAAAGGAACATCACGATGTTTGTGACTGTTCCTCTCCGTCCAAGTAAATCAGAAGATCAAGCAAGGAACAATAAAGTAGATATGTGGAATGTGTTCATGTGGAATCACCTATCTCTAGAAGCTCATGACCTGTGAAATATCAGAAGTGCCAGGTAGTGTGTAGTGAAACCATGCAGCAAAATGATGCCAAACAGATCGCACAACGTTATTCAAGAGAAAAATGTGAGAAAGAGACTCAACCTGAGGGGACGACCTAGAACAAGAAAAACATCTAGAAGCAATAGAAATACCTCGAGACTGAAGTTTTGTGTCCACAGGAAGCATATTACGAAGGAGACGCCATAGAAAGATAGACATGGTTAGGGTTAAAAAAGGGGACCAAATAACTCTAAAGAGGGGCCGATGCTGTTTTCTCACTCGAACAGATTCCCAAGCAGAAGCCAACGAAAAATCCCCATGAGAAGTCAGTTTCCAACGCATGACATCCTCCCTCGCCGGTAACAGAGGCACCCGATCCATCTCCTCAATCAACTCCCTAGATAAACCCATATCATTCACCAACACGGGTTTAGGGTTTAGGGTTCAGGGTTCAGGGTTTAGGGGTTAGGGTTTAGGGGTTAGGGTTTAGGGTTTAGGGTTTAGGGTTTGGGGTTTAGGGTTTAGGGTTTAGGGTTTTTAGGGTTTAGGGTTCAGGGTTTAGGGTTTAGGGTTAGGGTTTAGGGTTCAGGGTTCAGGGTTCAGGGTTTAGGGTTCAGGGTTTAGGGTTTAGGGTTTAGGGTTCAGGGTTTAGGGTTCAGGGTTTAGGGTTTAGGGTTTTTTTTAAAGAAGCACCCTACGGGGTGAGGGGTTTAGGCAGACCCCCAACCTGTGTATAAAAACCCAAAGTCATAAAATACATCGTAAAGAAAATAAAGAAAGAACAGAAACGGCCGAAACAGGTGGCAAAAAACAATTGCCGACAGGAGGCAATATAAACAAACCTAGAGGACTAAAAACAATGTCTATAACAGGAAAAACCGAAACAGATAAAGGTACATCAAGTATGAGCACCTCCTCGATCCACTCGAAACGACGACCATCCCAACTGATCAAATCTAGCCAACACCTGGACCCGTCGAGGCAACCCTACCGGAGGAAATGATCCAGCTAACTCAGTCTGACACCCTAAGTTAGCCAGGAAATCTGCCACAGAGTTCCCTTCCCGAAGTATATGTGACACCCGAAACTCCATATAAGCAATGAGGTTCCGGATGAAAGTGAGAGAACCCTGCAATCTCCAATGCCCTGCATCCGAATGTGAAAGGAGCTGAACCACCAAGATCGCATCCAGCTCAATCCATACTCGTGAAAAACCAAGTTTCCTAACATGATAGAGACCTCCATGAAGCGCCTCCAGCTCCGCTGCCAAACTCTCAAGAACCGAACCTCGCTCGTGGAAAGCAAAGAGGACATCACCTGTATGATCTCGAATCACACCACCAATCCCCGACACCATCGAAGCCGACCTATAAGCCCCATCAGTGTTCAGCTTCACCCAACCTAAGTCAGGCGGATGACAAACAATCGGAGGAATGGGAGGCCGAGGGGGCCTGGAACGATAATAAAGGCCCAAAGAAGAGGCCACATGAAGCATACCCCCCCAGCTCTCCCTGCTGAGAAGCCTGCTATGATGAAGAACACGAACCTGTCTCATGACTCGAAAGATGATCGAGTCTGCACGAACTGGTAACCGCCGGTGCTTGCCATCATTTCTTGCAGTCCAGAGGAACCACAAGATCAAGCAAGGGATCACTGTCGTGATGTGTGTGCAACATGTGTGCCTACTAGAGGAAAAATGCCTCCAGTAATGCAAGATATGGGGTGTGTGCACAGTGTGTGGGGGTGTCAAACCAAACATCCCGTAGAAATGCTCCCAAACTCTCCTCGCAGTACGACTCGAGTAGAAAATATGCTCAATAGACTCAATATCAGAAGACTCGTAAGAAGACTGACTCAGAAGAGAAAGATCCGGACAACAAAGACACTTCGAAGCTAAAGAAATGCCACGAGACTGAAGCTTACGATCAATAGGGAGACGATCCTGGACAAGCCGCCAAAGGAAGATAGAAATTGTGGGGGTAAGGCAAGGGGACCAAACCATACTAAGGGTAGGACAATGGGGGTGCTGAGGTCTGATCGACGCCCAAACCGACGCAAAAGAGAACTTCCCGTCGGAAGAGCTCTTCCACCGGATAAGGTTAGAAGAGGAAACACAAATAGGAACCAAGCAGATCCGATCCGCCACCGCAGGAGAAACCACACGGAGAAGCTTCTCTCTGTCCCAAACACCATCACTCCAAAACCACTGCACTAAAGCACCAGAGTGTCTGGAAACATCCACAGAATCAGCCAGGGGGCTATCCCCCATCCACTGGTCGTACCAAAAACTGATCTCCCCTGAACCCAACCTCCAGAACATCTGAGACTGAACCAGAAGGCGAACCGAACACATCCTCTTCCAAACAGAGCTGGAATGAGGAGATACACCCACACTGCCAGAAAACTGATGCCGACTGTACTTCTGCAGAAGAAACTTAGCCCAAAGAGAGCCCTGCTCCCGAAACCTGAACCACAGCTTATGTGAGAAAGACTCAACCACATCCGTAAGACGTCGCAAGCCCAAACCACCCTCAGTTGTCGGCCGACACACCGTCTCCCATGAGACCCAATGAGTATGCCTCTGACTCCCGTACGAGCCCCAGAAGAACCTCGCCAAACACTGCTCGATCCTCTGAATCATATACTGCGGCGGCTGAACCACCTGAACTAGATGAAGAGCCATCGAAGCCAGGGTGCTCCGAATCAGAGCCAGACGACCCCCAAAGGAGAGCGAAGTCCGAGCCCAACCAGCAACCCTATCAGAAATCCGATCCACCAAAGACTAAAACAAAGCACCCCTCATATTCCCCTTATATAAGGGGGCTCCCAAGTAGATAATCGGAAGAAACTGTCTCGCATACCCAAAAATCCTCCCAATAGGACCCACCACCACATCCGAACACCTCGATCCCACCACAAAGGTACTCTTGGAAGCACTCACCATCTGACCCGAAGTCTGACAGTACTCCTCCAAAAAATCCCTCAGATGCCGGAGACCCTGTGCATAAGCAGTCGTGAAGATCATGATGTCATCCGCATAAGCCAGATGAGAAATCGAGAAACCACTCCTAGTGCCGTACTGCATCGTCGGATATCTATCAAACAGAGCATCCAAACCCCGCGAAAGATAATCCGCCGCCAACACAAACAGAGTAGGAGAGAGCGGATCCCCCTGCCGGAGACCACGAGAAGCCTGGAAGAAGCCAGAAAGCTGCCCGTTCACCAACACAGAGAACCGACAGAAACTGACACATCTGCGAATCAAATCAATCAAAACCGGAGGAAAACCCCTCAGCTCCAACACCCTAAAAAGAAAACCCCACTGAAGCCGATCATAAGCCTTCGCCATGTCCAGCTTCAAAATCAGATTCGGATGCCTCCCCTGAGTCCCAATCTCATGAACCATCTCCTGAGCAAGCAGAATGTTATCACTGATCAACCGACCTCTAACAAACCCACTCTGAGAAGGAGCAAACAACTCTGGCACCAAAGAAGCCAACCTGCAGGTGATAACCTTCGAAATGATCTTATTCGTCACATTGCACAGACTAATCGGCCGAAACTGACTCCAAGCCGACGACGATGCCACCTTCGGAATAAGAACAATCGTTGTGGCAGTGAACGAAGCAGGCATCTGACGACCCTCGAAGAAGTCCCAAACAGCCTCACACACATCAGATCCCACAATCTCCCAACAGTGCTGAAAAAACAAAGCCGAGAAACCATCCGGACCCGAAACACTATCTTTGGAGATACTAAAAACAGCCTCCCTGATCTCCTCACAGCTGGGCTTCTAACAAGCCGACGAAAAATCCAACTGAGATGGAGGGCAAAAAATAGAATCCACCTGTCTCAGCTCTATGCCCTCATCCGTGAAAAGCTGCTGAAAAAACCCAGAAGCGGAATCCCGAATCTCCTGAGGAGATGTAAGAACCGTACCATCCTGGGTGATAGAATGAATACGATTAGCACACCTCATCCTCTTCACCAAAGAGTGGAAAAAACGAGTATTCCTCTCCCCCTCAGAAGCCCAACGACAAGCCGACTTATGTCTCCAGAAATCCTCCTCCATATGAAGCAACAGAGTCAACTCAGCAGTAGCCTTTCTCAAGGCCATCCGAGACAACTCCGTCGGATCCTCATCATAAGCCTTCTCAGCATCCAAAACAGCCCGCTCAGCCTGATCCTTCTTCTGGAAAACATCCCCAAAGATGTTCCAGTTCCACCACTTGAGTCGCTGCTTGACCCGCCGTAACTTAGTCTGAAGTCTGAGCATCCCAGTCTCACAACACGAAAACCCCCAAACCTGAGCCACAGTCCGGCGAAAATCAGCATGACGAACCCACATACTCTGGAACCGAAATGAAGACGGCACACGCTCCAATTGAGTAGAGACCGAAATCAACATAGGGGCATGATCCGACCAAGTCCTCGAAAGGTGCAACACCTTCATCATAGGAAACAGGTCCAACCACCTATCAGAATACAGCATCCTATCCAAACGCTCCTGCAGCTGACCCCTTTGCCAAGTAAACGGAGAACCACTGAAACCGGCATCCGCCAACCCACAATCCGAGATCATATCCCCAAACTCCTCCATATCCAAATGGCGATCCGACAACCCACCAATCCTCTCATGGTCATGCAGAATACAGTTGAAGTCTCCCCCCACAAGCCAAGGGGTATCCCCAACCGTCTCTACAATACCACGAAGAGCCTCCCAAAGCTCCCTCCTCTCCACCCTCGAACACTTCGCATAAACAGCCGTCAACGCAAAGGACCGAGGAAACAAACCAGAAGAAACCTGAACCTGAAGCAACTGATCCAAATCCTGAACCATAGCAATCTGAAACGCACCCGAAAACAAGATCCAAATCTTGTTACTCCGGTTCGCCAAAGCAGAAGAAAAACCCAACCAACGACAGAAAAAGGACACATCCAACTCTACCATCGGCTCCAAAATCACAAGCAGCTGAACCCGATGCTGCTGGCATAGAAAATGCAAGTGCGTCTGAGTGGGCGGGTTCCCAACACCCCTTGCATTCTATACCAAAAACTGTGACATCATAGCTGAAGGCGTGGAATCATGGACCCATCCGTAGCCCGCCCTGCCGTCGCAATCCGAGCACTCCTCCGAGGACGCATAGTCCCAGTCTCCTCACGAGCCTCAGTGATAGCATCCGACTGATAAAAATCCTCCACATCCTCCTCTTCCGTCTTGACCTCCATCTCAGAGGTAATGACAGTGCTCACCGGAGCAGGATCTGATGCGATATAGGGAATCATATCTGTAAACTCAGGGTCACGAGTATCCTGAAAATCACCCGACTCAGCCTCCTCTACTGTCTGCAACGCCAAATCCATCTCAAGAGGCTGATCCACATCAAATAAAACACTAAACCGGTTCAGACCTGGATCAATATCATCAGTATCCCCCTGTTGGGCATCTCCCTCTGCATCCCCTCGTGCTGAATACAAAACCAAGGACCGATCCTCTGCATCACCACACTCCTCCTGACGGATCCCAGAGGTCTGCCCAACCTCCCTAACCACCTTCTTCCCCTCCTTCCGAACCCAAGTTCCTGGCTGCACAGGCCTCTTGGGCTCCTTAGGAGCCGGATCAGGTCGTCTCCTTGGAGGAGGCCTAGGAGCATTCCCACTCCTATAACATCTGTCCACTGTATGCCCCACAAGAGAGCAACCAGTACAAAAATGAGGGATGAACTCGTAGTTCACCTTGAGCTCATGTCTCACCGTCCCATCGTGAACAAACACCCTCTGAACATGAGGATTCAGCAAATCAATCTCTACACACATACGAACCTCAGTGAACTTCGACTGGCTGGCTGTCATAGCCCGACCAATCGAAATCAGCATCTCCCTACAAACAAAATGAACCGGAGGAGTAGGGATATTCACCCAAACAGGCACAACAGATGACTCCTTCCTCATATCAAAATCAGGGGTCCACTTGAAGACCCTCATCACGTGTGAGTCCATCTGCCACGTCCCCTTGGTCCAAAGCCTCAAAAAATCCTCTTCCTGGTCAAGCTTGATCAGGATATGTCTAAAGTTCAGCTTATGCAGCTTGAACCCTCCAACAAGCTTTAGATCCAACAGAAACTTAGAAACGACTTTGGCATGAGAAATCTCCTTGGAGAACTTCCCCACAAGAGTATACTGGAAAGGAGCAACCATGCGTTCTACTTCCGGATGGGAAATAGAGATCACAGGGTCCCCATCATGCTCACTCAGAACACCAAACCGAGTCTGGAGCTCTTCCTTAGAGATAAACCTCTGACGTGAGTTTGGGGGTCGATCAGAGGTGGCACGTGCAATACCATGCACAGCCTCAGCAAAGGAAACAGTTTTGGGAGTTTGGGCCATGGAAAAAGAAGGATTAGCCGAGGAACTAGGAGTGTTGGCCGAGATGCCGGGAATGTGTGCCGGTAAAGAAGAGATCCTCGGCACTTTATCAGAGAGGCTCGAGTTTTCAGGATTTTTCTTCGACACATCAGAATAATATGTGGAATAATGAGATTGGGTCGAAACAGCATCAAGTTGGGCCGAGGGGATCATGGGGCTGGCCGAGGAAGGAGTGTTGGATTGAGTATGTCTCGACACATTTTGGAATTGGACCGAGCAATCTGAAATTTGCTTCGACCCATCTGAGTTATATGTTGAAAGATGAGTTTGGGTCGAAATAGAATCAAGTTGGGCCGAGGGGATCACAGGGTTGGCCGAGACATGGGCCAAACAAGGAGTTTTACTCGGCATGTTTGGAAATTGGGCCGAGTAATCAGAAATCTGCTTCGGCCCATCATTATTAAACATCAAATTATGTGTTTGGGTCGAGGAAAGTTCAGGTTGGGCCGATGGATTTATATGGGTGCCCAAGGGATGGGCTTGAGGCACATTAAGGCCCGGCGGAATTTGAGATTGGGCCGAGCCTTTCAAAATCTGATCCGTGCGTTCCAAATTGAGGCCCATGGGGAGTGTTTGAGACGGAAATAAGGAAGAGGCCGTGAGGGATTCAAATTCCTTGGATTTTGGAGGCATGGGTGGAAGTTGAGGATTTGTAGGGATCTCCCCAACAACCATAGACTTGTCCAGATACATCTCCATGAAAGACCGTAGTTTAGCATGGAAGGAAGGATTTGAAACATGTGATTTTAGAAGAGAAAGAAGATGATCATCATCACCAATGGAGTTAGCAATCGAAGACGACAAGGCTACATCATCTTCCATAACAAGAACACACCAAAACCAGCCCTAATGGCCGATGCTAAAAACCAGAAAAAAAACGAAAAAGAAAAACACCAAGACGATCGGAAAAAAATCAAAAAAATAAAAAAACTAACCGGTAAAATGATAGATCACAAGATTGCGATCACAACCATATAAAATTTGTTGACTTTGAACGGTGAAAGTCGCCGGAAAAATCATGTTGAAAGGAATCTGCAAAAAACACCGTGAGTTGAGGAGAGAGAAGAGAGCATTTGCGTGAGTTGGGTTTGGTTTAGGGTTTAGGGTTTAGGGTTTAGGGTTTAGGGTTTAGGGTTTAGGGTTTAGGGTTTAGGGTTTAGGGTTTAGGGTTTAGGGTTTAGGGTTTAGGGTTTAGGGTTTAGGGTTTAGGGTTTAGGGTTTAGGGTTTAGGGTTTAGGGTTTAGGGTTTAGGGTTTAGGGTTTAGGGTTTAGGGTTTAGGGTTTAGGGTTTAGGGTTTAGGGTTTAGGGTTTAGGGTTTAGGGTTTAGGGTTTAGGGTTTAGGGTTTAGGGTTTAGGGTTTAGGGTTCAGGGTTTAGGGTTTAGGGTTTAGGGTTTAGGGTTTAGGGTTTAGGGTTTAGGGTTCAGGGTTCAGGGTTTAGGGTTTAGGGTTTAGGGTTCAGGGTTTAGGGTTTAGGGTTTAGGGTTTAGGGTTTAGGGTTTAGGGTTTAGGGTTTAGGGTTTAGGGTTTAGGGTTTAGGGTTTTAGGGTTTAGGGTTTAGGGTTTAGGGTTTAGGGTTTAGGGTTTAGGGTTTAGGGTTTAGGGTTTAGGGTTCAGGGTTTAGGGTTCAGGGTTTAGGGTTCAGGGTTTAGGGTTCAGGGTTTAGGGTTCAGGGTTTAGGGTTCAGGGTTTAGGGTTTAGGGTTTAGGGTTTAGGGTTTAGGGTTTAGGGTTTAGGGTTTAGGGTTTAGGGTTTAGGGTTTAGGGTTTAGGGTTCAGGGTTCAGGGTTTAGGGTTCAGGGTTTAGGGTTTAGGGTTTAGGGTTTAGGGTTTAGGGTTTAGGGTTTAGGGTTCAGGGTTTAGGGTTTAGGGTTCAGGGTTTAGGGTTCAGGGTTTAGGGTTCAGGGTTTAGGGTTCAGGGTTTAGGGTTTAGGGTTTAGGGTTTAGGGTTTAGGGTTTAGGGTTTAGGGTTTAGGGTTTAGGGTTTAGGGTTTAGGGTTTAGGGTTTAGGGTTTAGGGTTTAGGGTTTAGGGTTTAGGGTTTAGGGTTTAGGGTTTAGGGTTTAGGGTTTAGGGTTTAGGGTTTAGGGTTTAGGGTTTAGGGTTTAGGGTTTAGGGTTTAGGGTTCAGGGTTTAGGGTTTAGGGTTCAGGGTTTAGGGTTTAGGGTTTAGGGTTCAGGGTTCAGGGTTTAGGGTTTAGGGTTTAGGGTTCAGGGTTCAGGGTTTAGGGTTTAGGGTTTAGGGTTCAGGGTTCAGGGTTTAGGGTTTAGGGTTTAGGGTTCAGGGTTTAGGGTTTAGGGTTTAGGGTTTAGGGTTTAGGGTTCAGGGTTTAGGGTTTAGGGTTTAGGGTTTAGGGTTTAGGGTTTAGGGTTTAGGGTTTAGGGTTTAGGGTTTAGGGTTTAGGGTTTAGGGTTTAGGGTTTAGGGTTTAGGGTTCAGGGTTTAGGGTTTAGGGTTTAGGGTTTAGGGTTCAGGGTTTAGGGTTTAGGGTTTAGGGTTCAGGGTTTAGGGTTTAGGGTTTAGGGTTTAGGGTTCAGGGTTTAGGGTTTAGGGTTTAGGGTTTAGGGTTCAGGGTTTAGGGTTCAGGGTTTAGGGTTTAGGGTTTAGGGTTTAGGGTTTAGGGTTTAGGGTTTAGGGTTTAGGGTTTAGGGTTTAGGGTTTAGGGTTTAGGGTTTAGGGTTTAGGGTTTAGGGTTTAGGGTTTAGGGTTTAGGGTTTAGGGTTTAGGGTTTAGGGTTTAGGGTTTAGGGTTTAGGGTTTAGGGTTTAGGGTTTAGGGTTTAGGGTTTAGGGTTTAGGGTTTAGGGTTTAGGGTTTAGGGTTTAGGGTTTAGGGTTTAGGGTTTAGGGTTTAGGGTTTAGGGTTTAGGGTTTAGGGTTTAGGGTTTAGGGTTTAGGGTTTAGGGTTTAGGGTTTAGGGTTCAGGGTTTAGGGTTTAGGGTTTAGGGTTTAGGGTTTAGGGTTCAGGGTTCAGGGTTCAGGGTTTAGGGTTTAGGGTTTAGGGTTTAGGGTTTAGGGTTTAGGGTTCAGGGTTCAGGGTTTAGGGTTTAGGGTTTAGGGTTTAGGGTTTAGGGTTTAGGGTTTAGGGTTTAGGGTTTAGGGTTTAGGGTTTAGGGTTTAGGGTTTAGGGTTTAGGGTTTAGGGTTCAGGGTTTAGGGTTTAGGGTTCAGGGTTTAGGGTTTAGGGTTTAGGGTTTAGGGTTCAGGGTTCAGGGTTTAGGGTTTAGGGTTTAGGGTTCAGGGTTCAGGGTTTAGGGTTTAGGGTTTAGGGTTTAGGGTTTAGGGTTTAGGGTTTAGGGTTTAGGGTTTAGGGTTTAGGGTTTAGGGTTTAGGGTTTAGGGTTCAGGGTTTAGGGTTTAGGGTTTAGGGTTTAGGGTTTAGGGTTTAGGGTTTAGGGTTTAGGGTTCAGGGTTTAGGGTTCAGGGTTCAGGGTTTAGGGTTTAGGGTTTAGGGTTTAGGGTTCAGGGTTTAGGGTTTAGGGTTCAGGGTTCAGGGTTTAGGGTTTAGGGTTTAGGGTTCAGGGTTCAGGGTTTAGGGTTTAGGGTTTAGGGTTTAGGGTTTAGGGTTTAGGGTTTAGGGTTTAGGGTTTAGGGTTTAGGGTTTAGGGTTTAGGGTTTAGGGTTTAGGGTTTAGGGTTTAGGGTTTAGGGTTTAGGGTTTAGGGTTTAGGGTTTAGGGTTTAGGGTTTAGGGTTTAGGGTTTAGGGTTCAGGGTTTAGGGTTTAGGGTTTAGGGTTTAGGGTTTAGGGTTTAGGGTTTAGGGTTTAGGGTTTAGGGTTTAGGGTTTAGGGTTTAGGGTTTAGGGTTTAGGGTTTAGGGTTTAGGGTTTAGGGTTTAGGGTTTAGGGTTTAGGGTTCAGGGTTCAGGGTTTAGGGTTTAGGGTTTAGGGTTCAGGGTTCAGGGTTTAGGGTTTAGGGTTTAGGGTTTAGGGTTTAGGGTTTAGGGTTTAGGGTTTAGGGTTTAGGGTTTAGGGTTTAGGGTTTAGGGTTTAGGGTTTAGGGTTTAGGGTTTAGGGTTTAGGGTTTAGGGTTTAGGGTTTAGGGTTTAGGGTTTAGGGTTTAGGGTTTCAGGGTTCAGGGTTTAGGGTTTAGGGTTTAGGGTTTAGGGTTTAGGGTTTAGGGTTTAGGGTTTAGGGTTCAGGGTTTAGGGTTTAGGGTTCAGGGTTTAGGGTTTAGGGTTTAGGGTTTAGGGTTTAGGGTTTAGGGTTTAGGGTTTAGGGTTTAGGGTTTAGGGTTTAGGGTTTAGGGTTTAGGGTTTAGGGTTTAGGGTTTAGGGTTTAGGGTTTAGGGTTTAGGGTTTAGGGTTTAGGGTTTAGGGTTTAGGGTTTAGGGTTTAGGGTTTAGGGTTTAGGGTTTAGGGTTTAGGGTTTAGGGTTCAGGGTTTAGGGTTTAGGGTTTAGGGTTTAGGGTTCAGGGTTTAGGGTTTAGGGTTTAGGGTTTAGGGTTCAGGGTTTAGGGTTTAGGGTTTAGGGTTTAGGGTTTAGGGTTTAGGGTTTAGGGTTTAGGGTTTAGGGTTTAGGGTTTAGGGTTTAGGGTTTAGGGTTTAGGGTTTAGGGTTTAGGGTTTAGGGTTTAGGGTTTAGGGTTTAGGGTTTAGGGTTCAGGGTTTAGGGTTTAGGGTTTAGGGTTTAGGGTTCAGGGTTTAGGGTTTAGGGTTTAGGGTTTAGGGTTCAGGGTTTAGGGTTTAGGGTTTAGGGTTCAGGGTTTAGGGTTTAGGGTTTAGGGTTTAGGGTTCAGGGTTTAGGGTTTAGGGTTTAGGGTTTAGGGTTCAGGGTTTAGGGTTTAGGGTTTAGGGTTTAGGGTTTAGGGTTTAGGGTTTAGGGTTTAGGGTTTAGGGTTTAGGGTTTAGGGTTTAGGGTTTAGGGTTTAGGGTTTAGGGTTTAGGGTTTAGGGTTTAGGGTTTAGGGTTTAGGGGTTTAGGGTTTAGGGTTTAGGGTTTAGGGTTTAGGGTTTTAGGGTTTAGGGTTTAGGGTTTAGGGTTTAGGGTTTAGGGTTTAGGGTTTTAGGGTTTAGGGTTTAGGGTTTAGGGTTTAGGGTTTAGGGTTTAGGGTTTAGGGTTTAGGGTTTAGGGTTTAGGGTTTAGGGTTTAGGGTTTAGGGTTTAGGGTTTAGGGTTTAGGGTTTAGGGTTTAGGGTTTAGGGTTTAGGGTTTAGGGTTTAGGGTTTAGGGTTTAGGGTTTAGGGTTTAGGGTTTAGGGTTTAGGGTTTAGGGTTTAGGGTTTAGGGTTTAGGGTTTAGGGTTTAGGGTTTAGGGTTTAGGGTTTAGGGTTTAGGGTTTAGGGTTTAGGGTTTAGGGTTTAGGGTTTAGGGTTTAGGGTTCAGGGTTTAGGGTTTAGGGTTCAGGGTTTAGGGTTCAGGGTTTAGGGTTTAGGGTTCAGGGTTTAGGGTTTAGGGTTTAGGGTTTAGGGTTCAGGGTTTAGGGTTTAGGGTTTAGGGTTTAGGGTTCAGGGTTTAGGGTTTAGGGTTTAGGGTTTAGGGTTCAGGGTTTAGGGTTTAGGGTTTAGGGTTTAGGGTTTAGGGTTTAGGGTTTAGGGTTTAGGGTTTAGGGTTTAGGGTTTAGGGTTTAGGGTTTAGGGTTTAGGGTTTAGGGTTTAGGGTTTAGGGTTTAGGGTTTAGGGTTTAGGGTTTAGGGTTTAGGGTTCAGGGTTTAGGGTTTAGGGTTTAGGGTTCAGGGTTTAGGGTTTAGGGTTTAGGGTTCAGGGTTTAGGGTTTAGGGTTTAGGGTTTAGGGTTTAGGGTTTAGGGTTTAGGGTTTAGGGTTTAGGGTTCAGGGTTTAGGGTTTAGGGTTTAGGGTTTAGGGTTTAGGGTTTAGGGTTTAGGGTTCAGGGTTTAGGGTTCAGGGTTTAGGGTTCAGGGTTTAGGGTTCAGGGTTTAGGGTTTAGGGTTTAGGGTTTAGGGTTTAGGGTTTAGGGTTTAGGGTTTAGGGTTTAGGGTTTAGGGTTTAGGGTTTAGGGTTTAGGGTTTAGGGTTTAGGGTTTAGGGTTTAGGGTTTAGGGTTTAGGGTTTAGGGTTTAGGGTTTAGGGTTCAGGGTTTAGGGTTCAGGGTTTAGGGTTTAGGGTTTAGGGTTTAGGGTTTAGGGTTTAGGGTTTAGGGTTTAGGGTTTAGGGTTTAGGGTTTAGGGTTTA